>CM056141.1:37468702-37749442 GCA_029620275.1 Acrossocheilus wenchowensis | reverse complement strand
TGTAGTTTTAAAAGCTTGCAGTTTGAAGGTGTTCAGTTAAAGAAGTCTGAAGTTTAAATAAGATAGATAGGAATATTAAATAGATAGACAGATAGATAGATAGATAGATAGATAGATAGATAGATAGATAGATAGATAGATAGATAGATAGATAGATAGATAGATAGATAGGAATTTTAAATAGATAGATAGATAGATAGATAGATAGATAGATAGATAGATAGATAGATAGATAGATAGATAGATAGATAAATAGGAATACTAGATAGATAGATAGATAGATAGATAGATAGATAGATAGATAGATAGATAGATAGATAGATAGATAGATAGATAGATAGATAGATAGATAGAAAAAATCTATATATATATTTTTTTTTAATTTGTCAGAAAATAATAATAAATCCAGCATAATTCTGAAAATTTTCACACAGAAATGAAGGCCTGGTACTAGATCACAAATGCAATGTAGAAAAGACGCGCACACACACATACAAAAACACATGTGTGACTGCAACAAAGAGCATTTTTATAGAAATTGAAATAAAATCCTTAAATTCTGCATAAATCTGAAAATGTCCACACAACAAAACTAAAGTCTGATACTAGAGCACAAATGCAATGTGGAACGAGCATACTCACTCACGTACACACACATGCACACACACACACACACACACACACACACACACACACACACACACACCACACACACACACACACACACACACACACACACACACTCTTACACACATACCCACCATTCATATCTGCTTATTGCAGTTGTTTTTTAGTTTAGTTTTTTTTTTTTTTTCCGTTTTGATTTTATTTACATGTAAAAAAAATAAATAAATACAATTAAATTTTACTTTTTAGATTGAAATAAATATGTTTTAGTTTTAGTGACAACTTGTGTGGCATTTCTGCAAATTTATGTGCATTATTGCAAAAGCGAGCACTTCAAAATACATCAAACAAACAAAAACAAATTCTAACCTTGGGGAAAAATACTGTTTTAATGTATTTTATAAGGTTTCAATATATAATTACCAAATATATATCAGAAAAGTTGTGAGAGGAGTTGAGCACTTCCAGAAAAATGAATGGCTCTCTATGGGCCTCTGCTGGATATAGATGGTCATTACACCATTCTTTCAAATCTGTGATTTCTACAAGTTTTTCTCTAACCACCAGATGGCAGTATTGTACACCTAACACCGAGATCAATATCAGAAACAATTTAAATTAAATTTAGATCATCATTTATGAGATTTATTCATGAAAATGTAATATTTCACATGCAAGCTAATGGTGTAATTGAGGATTTTTGTGGTAAACAGGTACAAAAGTACTTCATACCTCCCAAAACACAGCATTAATGTATTGATGAGAAGTTAAAAAAAAAAAAAAAAAAAAAAAAAAGATATAGTTGTATAATTAAAAATGTATAAATTTTTTACAATTGCTCTTTCAATTATACACTTGATTTTGTCTTTCTTGATCATTTTATAACAATATTGTGTAGATAGACAGATAGACAGATAGATGAGTTTGAATGGTTAGAAATAGTACATAGAAGGGAAGTCTGATTGAGTCTAATGGGCTTCAGTGTGTTTACATTTGTATTTTGACAGTTGGAGCTGGCAAGGTCTGGGCTCATCTGAACACATATTTTTTAATTTGTCAGAAAATAATAATAAATCCAGCATAATTCTGAAAATTTTCACACAGAAATGAAGGCCTGGTACTAGATCACAAATGCAATGTAGAAAAGACGCGCGCACACACGTGTGACTGCAACAAAGAGCATTTTTATAGAAATTGGCAAATAAATCAATAAATTCTGCATAAATCTGAAAATGTTCACACAAAAAAAAAATCAAAGCGTGATACTAGAGCACAAATGCAATGTGGAACGAGCATACTCACTCACGTACACACACACACACACACACACACACACACACACACACACACACACACACACACACACACACACACTCTTACACACATACCCACCATTCATATCTGCTTATTGCAGTTGTTTTTTAGTTTAGTTTTTTTTTTTCGTTTTGATTTTATTTACATGTAAAAAAAAAAAAAAAAAAAAAAAATTGAATTTTACTTTTTAGATTGAAATAAATATGTTTTAGTTTTAGTGACAACTTGTGTGGCATTTCTGCAAATTTATGTGGCATTATTGCAAAAGCGAGCACTTCAAAATACATCAAACAAACAAAAACAAATTCTAACCTTTGGGAAAAATACTGTTTTTAATGTATTTTATAATGTTTCAATATATAATTACAAAATATATATCAGAAAAGTTGTGAGAGGAGTTGAGCACTTCCAGAAAAATGAATGGCTCTCTATGGGCCTCTGCTGGATATAGATGGTCATTACACTATTCTTTCAAAATCTGTGATTTCTACAAGTTTTTCTCTAACCACCAGATGGCAGTATTGTACACCTAACACCTAGATCAACATCCAGAAACAGTTTAAATTAAATTTAGATCATCATTTAAGATATTTATTCATAAAAATGTAATATTTCACATGCAAGCTAATGGTGTAGTTGAGGATTTTTGTGGTAAACAGGTACAAAAGTACTTCATATCTCCCAAAACACAGCATTAATGTATAGATGAGAAGTAAACAAACAAAAAAAATGAAATATTATTTGAATGATTAAAAATTTATAAATATTTTACAATTACTCTTTCAATCTTCACATTTTCTGTCTATTTCTTGTGTGCGTGTGTTTGTGTGTGTTAAATAGGGAAGGTATGTTTGTTTGTATGTGTGTGTGTGTGTGTGTGTGTGTGTGTGTGTGTGTGTGTGTGTGCGTGCGTGCGTGCTTGCGTGTGCTTGCCTGTGTGTGTGTGTGTGTGTGTGTGTGTGTGTGTGTGTGTGTGTGTGTGTGTGTTAGATAAAGAATGAATGGAGAGTGAATATCCTTTAGATAGATAGATAGATAGATAGATAGATAGATAGAAATAGTCAGATGATAGACAGATACATAGATAGACTGATAGATAGATAGATAGATAGATAGATAGATAGATAGATAGATAGATAGATAGATAGATAGATAGATAGATAGATAGATAGATATGAATGAGTTTAAATGGGTTAGAAATAGTACATAGAAGGGAAGTCTGATTGAGTCTAATGGGCTTCAGTGTGTTTAGATTTAAATTTTGACAGTTGGAGTTTGACGGAATGTTCAGATGAGCCAAGACTTTTCAATGTAAGTCTATGGGATTTTTTATGATTTTTAATCTTTATTTTTATGAAAACCGTAAGTCGGATCAGTTAGAAAAGATATAGCACACCCGGCGTGATCAGTCTGAAGATCTGGGCTGAGTTTGGAGTTTGTAGAGTTAAAGCTCTAGGAGGAGTAGCAGTCAGAAATTTTAGTCTCAGAAAAAGAATAATAATAATAATAATAATAACAATAATAATAATAACTAGACAAATAAAGTTTGTGAACAAACTTTGAAGTTGGCTTGAGAAAGTCTGACCTATTAAATGTAGTTTTAAAAGCTTGCAGTTTGAAGGTGTTCAGTTAAAGAAGTCTGAAGTTTAAATAAGATAGATAGGAATATTAAATAGATAGACAGACAGATAGACAGACAGATAGATAGATAGATAGATAGATAGATAGATAGATAGATAGATAGATAGATAGATAGATAGATAGATAGATAAATAGGAATACTAGATAGATAGATAGATAGATAGATAGATAGATAGATAGATAGATAGATAGATAGATAGATAGATAGATAGATTGATAGACTGATTGATTGAAAAAATCTATATGTATTTTTTTTAATTTGTCAAAAAATAATAATAAATCCAGCATAATTCTGAAAATTTTCACACAGAAATGAAGGCCTGGTACTAGATCACAAATGCAATGTAGAAAAGACGCGCGCACACACGTGTGACTGCAACAAAGAGCATTTTTATAGAAAATGGCAAATAAAATCAATAAATTCTGCATAAATCTGAAAATGTTCACACAAAAAAAAAATCAAAGCGTGATACTAGAGCACAAATGCAATGTGGAACGAGCATACTCACTCACGTACACACACACACACCACACACACACACACACACACACACACACACACACACACACACACACACTCTTACACACATACCCACCATTCATATCTGCTTATTGCAGTTGTTTTTTAGTTTAGTTTTTTTTTTTCGTTTTGATTTTATTTACATGTAAAAAAAAAAAAAAAAAAAAATTGAATTTTACTTTTTAGATTGAAATAAATATGTTTTAGTTTTAGTGACAACTTGTGTGGCATTTCTGCAAATTTACGTGGCATTATTGCAAAAGCGAGCACTTCAAAATACATCAAACAAACAAAAACAAATTCTAACCTTTGAGAAAAATACTGTTTTTAATGTATTTTATAATGTTTCAATATATAATTACAAAATATATATCATAAAAGTTGTGAGAGGAGTTGACCACTTCCAGAAAAATGAATGGCTCTCTATGGGCCTCTGCTGGATATAGATGGTCATTACACCATTCTTTCAAAATCTGTGATTTCTACAAGTTTTTCTATAACCACCAGATGGCAGTATTGTACACCTAACACCTAGATCAATATCAAGAAACAATTTAAATTAAATTTAGATCATCATTTATGAGATTTATTCATGAAAATGTAATATTTCACATGCAAGCTAATGGTGTAATTGAGGATTTTTTTGGTAAACAGGTACAAAAGTACTTCATATCTCCCAAAACACAGCATTAATGTATAGATGAGAAGTAAACAAACAAACAAAAAAGATATATTATTTGTATGATTAAAAATTTATAATTTTTTTTACAATTAGCTTTCAATTATACTCTTGATTTTGTCTTTCTTGATCATTTTATAACAAATATTATGTAGATAGATGATAGATAGATAGATAGATAGATAGATAGATAGATAGATAGATAGATAGATAGATAGATAGATAGATAGATAGATAGATAGATAGATAGATAGATAGATGAGTTTGAATGGGTTAGAATAGTACATAGAAGGGAAGCTTGATTGAGTCTAATAGGCTTCAGTGTGTTTAGATTTGAATGTTTGTCAGTTGGAGCTGGCAAGGTCTGGGCTCATCTGAACATTCCGTCACTGTAAGTCTATGGGATTTTTATGATTTTTAATCTTCATTTTTATGAAAACCGTAAGTCGGATCAGTTAGAAAAGATATAGCACACCCGGCGTGATCAGTCTGAAGATCTGGGCTGAGTTTGGAGTTTGTAGAGTTAAAGCTCTAGGAGGAGTTAGAGTTGATAGTTTAGGATCAGAATAATAATAATAATAACTAGACAAATAAAGTTTGTGAACAAACTTTGAAGTTGGCTTGAGAAAGTCTGACCTATTAAATGTAGTTTTAAAAGCTTGCAGTTTGAAGGTGTTCAGTTAAAGAAGTCTGAAGTTTAAATAAGATAGATAGGAATATTAAATAGATAGACAGACAGACAGATAGATAGATAGATAGATAGATAGATAGATAGATAGATAGATAGATAGATAGATAGATAGATAGATAGATAGATAGATAGACAGACAGACAGACAGACAGACAGATAGATAGATAGATAGATAGATAGATAGATAGGAATTTTAAATAGATAGATAGATAGATAGATAGATAGATAGATAGATAGATAGATAGATAGAAAAAATCTATATATATATTTTTTTTAATTTGTCAAAAAATAATAATAAATCCAGCATAATTCTGAAAATTTTCACACAGAAATGAAGGCCTGGTACTAGATCACAAATGCAATGTAGAAAAGACGCGCACACACACATACAAAAACACATGTGTGACTGCAACAAAGAGCATTTTTATAGAAATTGAAATAAAATCAATAAATTCTGCATAAATCTGAAATGTCCACACAACAAAACTAAAGTCTGATACTAGAGCACAAATGCAATGTGGAACGAGCATACTCACTCACGTACACACACACGCACGCACACACACACCACACACACACACACACACACACACACACACACACACACACACACACACACACAACACACACCACACACACACACACACACACACACACACACACACACACACACACACACACACACACACACACACACACACACACACACACACACACTCTTACACACATACCCACCATTCATATCTGCTTATTGCAGTTGTTTTTTAGTTTAGTTTTTTTTTTCCGTTTTGATTTTATTTACATGTAAAAAAAAAATAAATACAATTAAATTTTACTTTTTAGATTGAAATAAATATGTTTTAGTTTTAGTGACAACTTGTGTGGCATTTCTGCAAATTTATGTGGCATTATTGCAAAAGCGAGCACTTCAAAATACATCAAACAAACAAAAACAAATTCTAACCTTTGGGAAAAATACTGTTTTTAATGTATTTTATAATGTTTCAATATATAATTACAAAATATATATCATAAAAGTTGTGAGAGGAGTTGAGCACTTCCAGAAAAATGAATGGCTCTCTATGGGCCTCTGCTGGATATATATGGTCATTACACTATTCTTTCAAAATCTGTGATTTCTACAAGTTTTTCTCTAACCACCAGATGGCAGTATTGTACACCTAACACCGAGATCAATATCAAGAAACAATTTAAATTAAATTTAGATCATCATTTATGACATTTATTCATGAAAATGTAATATTTCACATGCAAGCTAATGGTGTAGTTGAGGATTTTTGTGGTAAACAGGTACAAAAGTACTTCATACCTCCCAAAACACAGCATTAATGTATAGATGAGAAGTAAACAAACAAAAAAAAAAGATATATTATTTGTATGATTAAAAATTTATAATTTTTTTTACAATTAGCTTTCAATTATACTCTTGATTTTGTCTTTCTTGATCATTTTATAACAAATATTATGTAGATAGATGATAGATAGATAGATAGATAGATAGATAGATAGATAGATAGATAGATAGATAGATAGATAGATAGATAGATAGATAGATGATAGATAGATAGATGAGTTTGAATGGGTTAGAATAGTACATAGAAGGGAAGCTTGATTGAGTCTAATAGGCTTCAGTGTGTTTAGATTTGAATGTTTGTCAGTTGGAGCTGGCAAGGTCTGGGCTCATCTGAACATTCCGTCACTGTAAGTCTATGGGATTTTTATGATTTTTAATCTTCATTTTTATGAAAACCGTAAGTCGGATCAGTTAGAAAAGATATAGCACACCCGGCGTGATCAGTCTGAAGATCTGGTGCGAGTTTGGAGTTTGTAGAGTTAAAGCTCTAGGAGGAGTTAGAGTTGATAGTTTAGGATCAGAAGAATAATAATAATAACTAGACAAATAAAGTTTGTGAACAAACTTTGAAGTTGGCTTGAGAAAGTCTGACCTATTAAATGTAGTTTTAAAAGCTTGCAGTTTGAAGGTGTTCAGTTAAAGAAGTCTGAAGTTTAAATAAGATAGATAGGAATATTAAATAGATAGACAGACAGACAGACAGACAGACAGATAGATAGATAGATAGATAGATAGATAGATAGATAGATAGATAGATAGATAGATAGATAGATAGATAGGAATTTTAAATAGATAGATAGATAGATAGATAGATAGATAGATAGATAGATAGATAGATAAATAGGAATACTAGATAGATAGATAGATAGATAGATAGATAGATAGATAGATAGATAGATAGATAGATAGATAGATAGATTGAAAAAATCTATATGTATTTTTTTTAATTTGTCAAAAAATAATAATAAATCCAGCATAATTCTGAAAATTTTCACACAGAAATGAAGGCCTGGTACTAGATCACAAATGCAATGTAGAAAAGACACGCACGCACACACACATACAAAAACACATGTGTGACTGCAACAAAGAGCATTTTTATAGAAATTGAAATAAAATCAATAAATTCTGCATAAATCTGAAAATGTCCACACAACAAAACTAAAGTCTGATACTAGAGCACAAATGCAATGTGGAACGAGCATACTCACTCACGTACACACACATGCACACACACACACACACACACACACACACACACACACACACACACACACACACACACACACACACACACACACACACACACACACACACTCTTACACACATACCCACCATTCATATCTGCTTATTGCAGTTGTTTTTTAGTTTAGTTTTTTTTTTTTCCGTTTTGATTTTATTTACATGTAAAAAAAATAAATAAATACAATTAAATTTTACTTTTTAGATTGAAATAAATATGTTTTAGTTTTAGTGACAACTTGTGTGGCATTTCTGCAAATTTATGTGGCATTATTGCAAAAGCGAGCACTTCAAAATACATCAAACAAACAAAAACAAATTCTAACCTTTGGGAAAAATACTGTTTTTAATGTATTTTATAAGGTTTCAATATATAATTACCAAATATATATCATAAAAGTTGTGAGAGGAGTTGACCACTTCCAGAAAAATGAATGGCTCTCTATGGGCCTCTGCTGGATATATATGGTCATTACACCATTCTTTCAAAATCTGTGATTTCTACAAGTTTTTCTATAACCACCAGATGGCAGTATTGTACACCTAACACCGAGATCAATATCAAGAAACAATTTAAATTAAATTTAGATCATCATTTATGACATTTATTCATGAAAATGTAATATTTCACATGCAAGCTAATGGTGTAATTGAGGATTTTTGTGGTAAACAGGTACAAAAGTACTTCATATCTCCCAAAACACAGCATTAATGTATTGATGAGAAGTTAAAAAAAAAAAAAAAAAAAAAAAAAAAAGATATATTAGTTGTATGATTAAAAATGTATAAATTTTTACAATTGCTCTTTCAATTATACACTTGATTTTGTCTTTCTTGATCATTTTATAACAAATATTGTGTAGATAGACAGATAGACAGATAGATGAGTTTGAATGGTTAGAATAGTACATAGAAGGGAAGTCTGATTGAGTCTAATGGGCTTCAGTGTGTTTACATTTGTATTTTGACAGTTGGAGCTGACAAGGTCTGGGCTCATCTGAACACATATTTTTTTAATTTGTCAGAAAATAATAATAAATCCAGCATAAATCTGAAAATTTTCACACAGAAATGAAGGCCTGGTACTAGATCACAAATGCAATGTAGAAAAGACGCGCGCACACACGTGTGACTGCAACAAAGAGCATTTTTATAGAAATTGGCAAATAAAATCAATAAATTCTGCATAAATCTGAAAATGTTCACACAAAAAAAAAATCAAAGCGTGATACTAGAGCACAAATGCAATGTGGAACGTGCATACTCACTCACGTACACACACACACACACACACACACACACACACTCTTACACACATACCCACCATTCATATCTGCTTATTGCAGTTGTTTTTTAGTTTAGTTTTTTTTTTCGTTTTGATTTTATTTACATGTAAAAAAAAAAAAAAAAAAAAATTGAATTTTACTTTTTAGATTGAAATAAATATGTTTTAGTTTTAGTGACAACTTGTGTGGCATTTCTGCAAATTTATGTGGCATTATTGCAAAAGCGAGCACTTCAAAATACATCAAACAAACAAAAACAAATTCTAACCTTTGGGAAAAATACTGTTTTTAATGTATTTTATAAGGTTTCAATATATAATTACCAAATATATATCAGAAAAGTTGTGAGAGGAGTTGACCACTTCCAGAAAAATGAATGGCTCTCTATGGGCCTCTGCTGGATATATATGGTCATTACACTATTCTTTCAAAATCTGTGATTTCTACAAGTTTTTCTCTAACCACCAGATGGCAGTATTGTACACCTAACACCGAGATCAATATCAAGAAACAATTTAAATTAAATTTAGATCATCATTTATGACATTTATTCATGAAAATGTAATATTTCACATGCAAGCTAATGGTGTAGTTGAGGATTTTTGTGGTAAACAGGTACAAAAGTACTTCATACCTCCCAAAACACAGCATTAATGTATAGATGAGAAGTAAACAAACAAAAAAAAAGATATATTATTTGTATGATTAAAAATTTATAATTTTTTTTACAATTAGCTTTCAATTATACTCTTGATTTTGTCTTTCTTGATCATTTTATAACAAATATTATGTAGATAGATAGATAGATAGATAGATAGATAGATAGATAGATAGATAGATAGATAGATAGATAGATAGATAGATAGATGAGTTTGAATGGTTAGAATAGTACATAGAAGGGAAGCTTGATTGAGTCTAATAGGCTTCAGTGTGTTTAGATTTGAATGTTTGTCAGTTGGAGCTGGCAAGGTCTGGGCTCATCTGAACATTCCGTCACTGTAAGTCTATGGGATTTTTATGATTTTTAATCTTCATTTTTATGAAAACCGTAAGTCGGATCAGTTAGAAAAGATATAGCACACCCGGCGTGATCAGTCTGAAGATCTGGTGCGAGTTTGGAGTTTGTAGAGTTAAAGCTCTAGGAGGAGTTAGAGTTGATAGTTTAGGATCAGAAGAATAATAATAATAATAATAATAATAATAATAAGAAGTTTAAATAGCATTTCAGTAAGTTGGCTTTCTCAAGCCAACTTAATAATAAGTTTAAGTACAATATCAGTAAGTTGGCTTTCTCAAGCCAACTTAATAATAATAAGAAGAAGAAGTTTAAATAGCATTTCAGTAAGTTGGCTTTCTCAAGCCAACTTAATAATAATAATAAGAAGTTTAAATAGCATTTCAGTAAGTTGGCTTTCTCAAGCCAACTTAATAATAATAATAAGAAGTTTAAATAGCATTTCAGTAAGTTGGCTTTCTCAAGCCAACTTAATAAGTATGCAAGATAACAATAGTGATGCCTTGCCTTTGGCAAGCACCACTAACTGGAATGTACATTTCCTCACTAATAAGAAGTTTAACCCTCTGGGGTCCGAGGTCATTTTGGGGCCCTTGAGATGTTTTGACATGCCCTGATATTTGTGCTTTTTTCAGCTACTTAAAACATACTATTGACCAACATGTAATTTTTTTTGTATTCAGCACAAACTGTGCTACAATAATATGTGACCAAGATGGATGTACATGTTTGCATTTTTTAGAAAAAAAATATTATGCGTGGTTAGTACGTTTTGGGAAAAAAAATGTAGCTGAAATAAGGCCTTAAAACCCACACTAAATAGTCCTGAATAAGACTTTTGAGTAATCAGTCTTGTAGGCTAGAATATTTACTTCAAAATTATGTGAAAATCATTCTGCCTACTCATTCACAGAAAACAATATATTGATTTAAAATTTTCAAGACATGTTTTGTGATCGAGGGTCTGTATGCGAGGGAGTGGTAATGGCCATGAATATTGAGTGAGTCTCACCTGAGAGACAAAGGGCCCTCCCCTATGGGGCCCTAATGGCCCATCAGTGTGACTGTGACTGTGAGGCAGGTAAGAGAGAATGTGAGGAGACTGAAAAAAAGTTTTTTTTAAATTATTTGTGTTTTATTTACAACACAGTATAATCAAAACATACATAATGAAGGTCAAAGACACATTATTGTGCACACTGATCTAACCACAGAGATGTGAACTGACAACAGATTCTGTTCAACAAGTAAATCATACCTGATATTTATTTTAAGTGTTTCTACTTCTTTCCATGGATTCAAGAAGAAAAAAACATAATCAGTAGAAAAGGAGCTTGTTTTAACATAGAATATCAGTGTAGTTGAACATCTGATGTTGGTGCAGCGCTCTCAGAGGAAAACAGTTTGAAGAGACATCAGGATTCATCTGGTGCTGGTATCTGATTCAATAAACTACAAACAAAAAACATTTGTGAGCATGTTAATATCAGGAACATCTGTGTATATATATATATATATGTTTTGTAGCCATAGACTCGCACATGCTTTGTACTATCATAAGAAAGAGAAAGAAATCTTATATCTGAGAAACTAATTATTATTGTTTAGCACGTTATTAAAATCTATTTCTGAACAGAGTAGGCTATTAATAATAAACATTACTAAACATACTTAGACTCGTAGCATTCATCATGTTACAGTGTACACTCATATTACTTCTATTGTTTTATACAGAGCATGAAAACATCATCGCGCCGTAAGAAATTTAAATACAATGAATTGCCCCTCATATTCAAAATGTTTTACACGATTTCAAACATTGTAGTCAGGAATTATAGTTTGGGAAAAACCCAACTATGATTTTGTAGTCATATAGTCTACTATGTATGATTTTATAGTAGCCTATGACATGACTCTCATGACACAGACTCAAGCATACTTTGTACAATAAAAGGATGTACTTTGTACTATAAAAAATGATATTTTATATCTGAGAAACTAATTATTATTGTTTAGCACGCTATAACAATATATTTGTGAACAGAGTATTAATAATAAACATGGTCTAAACATTCTTAGACGCGTAGCATTCATCATGTTGTCGTTTGGGAACAACCCAACTAACTGTTTAAATCTGTTCAAGTTTATGACACAATAACACGGTAACTAATGCAAAAAAGAAACATAACTTACTCATCAGATCGATCTCCTCTTCTGGATGAAATCGTGTTCTTCTTTCGAGGGAAATCCTTTCTTTACTCAGCGTGAACAGTAACAGTAGCCGCGATGAGGACCTCCGCTCTTTGTTTGTTTTGGGCGTTTACACGCGCGCACGCACCACGTGGCTATTTACATATGAACGGCGCGAGGAGCGCGAGGGCGTGAACTAATTAGAGATAATGAGTCAGACGGGAAAGATTGAACATCGTGTTGGTTTCATACGGATTACTTCATCACAGAATGTTTGTTTTCGATAGGACTTGCTTCATTTCGAAGTAGACACTTCAGGCTTTCTATAGATATAACTCCCATGTCCCTGTGTTGAGTATTCGCTGAGTTACAGTTCATTTTAGTGACGCGTTTCTCAAAACAGTTTGCGGAGACGGAGAAGACAGAGAGCGCTCCCTGTTTATTTTCTTATTTCTCCAAAAGCACAAAGTTGTGTTGTTATTGTGAGTGTACTCAAAAAAAAGTAGACACTTAACAGTTTCGATTGATGTATAACACTTATTTGTGTGACTAAAATCAACAGAGTATTTTTAGTATCTTTTGCACTGATCTTAAAAAAAACGAGTTGGTCTCGCCGGCGATACAGCCGACCCCAGAGAGTTAAATAGCATTTCAGTAAGTTGGCTTTCTCAAGCCAACTTAAGTTTAAATAGCATTTCAGTATTAGATTACGGCGATGTGATCTATATGCATGCAAGTTTATCTTCCCTTCAAAAGTTGTATACCATGCTGCTTTACGTTTTGTGACGAGTGCCTCTTCACGCACCCATCACTGTATATTGTATGAATTGGTGGGATGGTCCTCTTTGTTTCAAAAAAGGAAAGTGCACATGTTGCTTATTGTTAAGGCATTGTTGGGAAAATTACCAACTTATATCTGCAGTCTTTTATCTTTTTACACTTGTAATTATCGTACTAGATCTTCTGCTAAACTTCTTTTACATGTTCCAAGAGTACATTCTGAGTTAGGCAAAACTGCCTTCTGTTTTTTTTTTTTTTTTTTGCTCCTTCGTTATGGAACGAGTTGCAGAGTATTATTATGTTGGAAACACTTCCTTCTGTAAATATTTTTAAAAACATTTTATGGTCTACTTTGAAGGAAACATGTACTTGCTATGAGCAAATTACACATTTGTAATCATCTGTATGTAGGGCAAAATATTTTGTTTGTTTTATGTTTTGAAACTGTTTTATTGTGAAACTTTTTGTGCTACCAATTTGGACTCCCTGGAAGAAGAGATTTTGTATCTCAATGGGACTATCCTGGTAAAATAAAGGATAAATAAATAAATAATAGTCAGATGATAGATAGATAGATAGATAGATAGATAGATAGATAGATAGATAGATAGATAGATAGATAGATAGATAAAAAGTCAGATGATAGATAGATAGATAGATAGATAGATAGATAGATAGATAGATAAGAGATAGATAGATAGATAGATAGATAGATAGATAGATAGATAGATAGATAGATAGAAATAGTCAAATGAGATAGATAGATAGATAGATAGATAGATAGATAGATAAAAAGTCAGATGATAGATAGATAGATAGATAGATAGATAGATAGATAGATAGATAGATAGATAGATAGATGATAGATAGATAGATAAGAAATAGTCAGGTGATAGATAGATAGATAGAAATAGTCAAATGTGATAGATAGATAGATAGATAGATAGATAGATAGATAGATAGATAGATAGATAGATAGATAGATAGATAGATAGATAAGAAATAGTCAGATGATAGATAGATAGATAGATAGATAGATAGATAGATAGATAGATAGATAGTTAGATAGATAGAAAGAAATATTCAGATGATAGATAGATAGATAGATAGATAGATAGATAGATAGATAGATAGATAGATAGATAGATAGATAGATAGATAGATAGATAAAAAGTCAGATGATAGATAGATAGATAGATAGATAGATAGATAGATAGATAGATAGATAAGAAATAGTCAGATGATAGATAGATAGATAGATAGATAGATAGATAGATAGAAATAGTCAAATGTGATAGATAGATAGATAGATAGATAGATAGATAGATAGATAGATAGATAGATAGATAGATAGATAGATAGATAAGAAATAGTCAGATGATAGATAGATAGATAGATAGATAGATAGATAGATAGATAGATAGATAGTTAGATAGATAGAAAGAAATATTCAGATGATAGATAGATAGATAGATAGATAGATAGATAGATAGATAGATAGATAGATAGATAGATAGATAAGAAATAGTCAGATGATAGATAGATAGATAGATAGATAGATAGATAGATAGATAGATAGATAGATAGATAGATAGATAGAAATATTCAGATGATAGATAGATAGATAGATAGATAGATAGATAGATAGATAGATAGATAGATAAGAAATAGTCAGATGATAGATAGATAGATAGATAGATAGATAGATAGATAGATAGATAGATAGATAGATAGATAGATAGATAGATAGATAGATAGATAGATAGATAGATAGATAGATAGATAGAAAGAAATAGTCAGATGATAGATAGATAGATAGAAATAGTCAAATGAGATAGATAGATAGATAGATAGATAGATAGATAGATAGATAGATAGATAGATAGATAGATAGATAGATAGAGATAGATAGATAGACAGAAATAGTCAGATGATAGATAGGATAGAAATAATCAGTCTTGTAAGTTTTGGGGGAAAAAATGTAGCTGAAATAAGGCCTTCAAACCCACACTAAATATCTCTGAATAAGACTTTTGAGTAATCAGTCTTGTAGGCTAGAATATTTACTTCAAAAATTATGTGAAAATCATTCTGCTTACTCATTCAAAGAAAAAAAAAATGTATTGATTTAAATTTTTAAAGACATGTTTTGTGATCGAGGGTCTATATGCGAGGGAGTGGCAATGGCCATGAATATTAAGTGATTCTCACCAAAGAGACAAAGGGCCCTCCCCTAATGGCCCATCAGTGTGACTGTGACTGTGAGGCAGGTAAGAGAGAATGTGAGGCGATTGAAAAAATGGGTTTTTAAAATTATTTTTATTTTATTTACAACACAGTATAATCAAAACATACATAATGAAGGTCAAAGACACATTATTGTGCACACTGATCTAACCACAGAGATGTGAACAGACTTTGAGTCATTCCTGCAACAGATTATGTTCAACAAGTGAAACAAATACGGGGTTTGGAGACTTCGCACACTGGCACGATGGATTAATAGTGGCATTATAATGCATTATAAATGTACCAAATCCTTGTTATTGTACTAAATAGTGTAAGATTGTACCTTTTGCATCCTAGTCTACATTTTAATATTAGAAAAAGTTAGTATTAGATAGTCTATTTATTAAGACTCTGGATAATTGATTTTTAGAATAGAGATCACGGTTCTCCCAAGTGTCGGTCCTCTGTCGTGTGTGTCATGTATTCCCACTTCTTCTGTCCATATTTGGTCTTTTTCCTGTCCTTGTGATTATTAGTTAAGGGTTGTCCAGCCGTGTTTCGTCTAATTATCAATAATTGTCATGTGTATTTAGTTCCTGCCTGTTTAGTTAGTTTTGGTCTGGTCTACTCGTTATTCCCCGGTGTTTCTGTCTGTGTGTACCTTGTCTTGTCTTGCCCTGTCCTGATGTCCTTATTAAAGACTATTATTTGGAAGTTTATCCTCATCTGCGTGTTCCTCGTTCCTCCCTGCTGTGTGCACCTTGACACCAAGATTCTGAAGCAAAACATTAGACAAATACAAAATAATATGTAGGCTAATTCACTTAGGTTTCTTACAAAATGTTTTATTTAAATGAGTGTAAAATGTTATAAATGAGCCAATTAAAATAAAAATATGTAAAATATTATTTGAAATATATGAACTTGTTTCGTTTTTGAATGAATCTCTTGATTAAATGAATTAGACATTTTACATTACATTTTAACAGTAAGTGTTCACTACCTTCTGGCATAACGTAACATTTAGGCGCTTAGAGGATGCTAGATCAATGACAGGGGGAGCTGGGCAATAGTAAACATGACCAAAACAGGTTATTATTATTATATTAATAATAAAATCGCTGTAGGTGTATTTCAAGTATTTATGAGGAGAGTAGTAGGCGGCAGGCCTATTGCGCTTAATTTATGACATAGGGGCGCCCACGCAATCTTTTTTTTTTCCTGCGGAAAGAACATAAAATACTTATTCATTTTTTAATTTGCTTTCTGTCATCTCATGCAGTCTCTGTGGATGGAGCGCGTCACAACAATGAACCGGCTCACAGACATAAACTAAACTGAAACAAATCTATAATAACCTTGAAATGTCTACGAACTAATTCAAATAAAAAAAAAACTAATATTCTCTAATTATTTAGTCCATATGAAAATGTGCACATCCATTAGCCTACTGTGGAGATGCAGAGTCAGCGCCGGCGTTTGCAGCTGACACTAACTGAGAAAGCACTAGTTTAGTAATAAATAATTAAAATGTCTTCTTTTTCCCCGATGCATTCATAATTATTTGCTACTTTTGCTGGTGCTTTGCAGCAAGCTTTATGCTCACGCTTGAGCGCGGAATGTAGGCTATAATATGCCTAAATGCTTATTAAAAGATGGTTTAGTAGATTATTATATTAATATATTTAATATGAACGTTCGACTAGTTTACTAGTAAAATCCATAGTCGGGGGCTGGCCTAGCCTACTTGGCACAAGGAACCGATCCATTTTTTTAAAATAAAATGCTGTGAAATTACGAAATGTGCGACTGCAAATCACGTCACATAGTATTCCATTGCACAAGTTATGCATGTGTAAGTAGACAAATGTTTTTGTATTATTTAATCTTTCTTAAACTATGTGGGTGCTTTGGTCTTTTTAGGGGTGCTGGAGCACCTGCTAGCCCCTCCCTCCCAGCTAACAATTTTACGTTATAAAAACGTTCCCGTAACGTTCTCATCAAGTTATACAAACGTTATATTTGAATGTTCTTAGAACGTTCAAAACGTCCAGTTTTTTAGACGTTGTATTAACGTTCTTGTTTGGTTATAAGAATGTTATTCAAAACGTTTTTAGAACGTTTCAGTCTCTCGTTATATTAATGTTCTAAGAACGTTACATAAAACGTTATAAGAACGTTCCACTCCCATTATACTAATGTTCTAAGAACGTTACCGTAAGGTTCTCATCAAATTATAAAAACGTTATATTTGAATGTTCTTAGAACGTTCAAAACGTCCAGTTTTTTTTAGATGTTGTATTAACGTTACTGTTAGGTTATAAGAACGTTATAAAAAACTTTTTT
Source organism: Acrossocheilus wenchowensis (assembly GCA_029620275.1). Classification (NCBI taxonomy): domain Eukaryota; kingdom Metazoa; phylum Chordata; class Actinopteri; order Cypriniformes; family Cyprinidae; genus Acrossocheilus; species Acrossocheilus wenchowensis. Next base: position 37,731,507 of record CM056141.1, on the reverse strand, counting down.
TAAAATGTTCGTCTCTCTTTATATCAGTTTTCTAAGAACGTTATGCAAAACATTAGAATATTCCATTCTTTCATTACTTTAATGTTCTCTTAATGTTTAAGATCATGTAACATTTATCTAGTTACAGATGTTTGCCAAGTGTTAAAAACAATGTTTATGTTATGAATGACATATGTACCAAGAATCAGTTCAATACATATGAAGTGCTCTAGGAAATATTAATGTTACATACAGTACACAGAGTTAAAAGTATTAATACATTCAGTCATGTTCTTGTATTGTATCAAACAATCTACTATAGTGCCTTTAAACAATAAAAAAATAAAAGCATCTTCAAGATTCAAGTTGCAGCAACAAAACTTGAGAACCAATTAAGTGTTTTAGAACTTCAAAGCAAATTTTCAGATGTTAAAGAGAGCATTACATTTTAGAATTTGTGTTGTTGAATGACCTAGAAACATGTATAAAAAAATAAAAAGATGTGTATAAAATAAAATTATTTTAAATTATTGAGTTTATGACGCCTGTCCAGGTTCGGATACTGGGCCATCAGACCGAAAATAATCTTGGGAGACACTGCAGGGAGAAAAGACGACAAGAGTGTTGTATTAATGCATTGTGAGATTTAGAATAAAATCACTGGGATGCTTCACTATATGTACTGCATCGCTCTACATGTCTTTGCAAAATAGCTTACAAAATAGCGCCTGGGATTTTGATTCACAAAATTGTTTTTTGTTTAACATCTGTAAAGTGAATATTTCTGTAGACCATTTCTGTCAAATGACTCTTTCATGTTGAGAGCAAGTCACTGAATCACTGACATGGAATCCCTCATAACTCAAACAATGAATGCTGAAAATAACAATTTGTTCACCTATTGCACCACCAGTTTACTTTGTGCTTGGATCCAAAAATGTAGTTGTAATGGGCAGAAAAGCAATTAGTCATATTTTTAATGAAATCTTTGTCTTAGTTTAGTGTTGTCAAAATTACTGGTACTTTGGTACCAAGCCGATAATGACATTTTAAAGGGGTCATATGATGCGATTTCAAGTTTTCCTTTCTCTTTGGAGTATTACAAGCTGTTCGTTCACAGATAAGGTCCCTGAAGTTGCAAAGACTAAAGTCTCAAAACCAAAGAGTTAAGACTTGTCCACGCCCTCCTAAAACGGCTCATTTAAACACACCCCCACATGTCTACGTCATGGTGTGGGGAGATTTTCATAACACCACCCAAATGTTTACGCAAAGAAAGGGGGCATGATTTTTATTGTCACTCCATGTCGTGGAGACGCTGTGTTTCGCTGTGAAAGCGAAAGTACTTTCTTTGGGCTTCCAAAAGAGGACACAACTGGAAATCAGTGGTTAAGTTGTATTTACAACACTGTTCCAGAAGAGTTCAACCCAAATATTCGATTGTGTGCGGCGCAATTTAAGGAGGACTATTTCCTGAACCTGGGAGAGAGTAGCCTTGCTTGCTGGCTTGCACAAAGGCTGTTTCTATAAAGGGGGGCAATTCCAACTTTGCAAGGACAGTTTGACGCTTCTGATTCACAGCCTGTAAATATGTTTCTGCTACTGACGATTCAAACGCGAGTTCTGAGCAGTGTAGAGTAGTGCTAGTTGTTTGTCATTTCTCCGATCACAAATGCAGACATGGTAATGTTTATGCGGCACGATGCAATGCGACGCGTAAAAAGACAGTATAAGTCATTATAATCAGTAATTGGATGCAACAATGCCTCGTTTATAATGGTTTTATTGTAGTCTCGTCTCGCCGGGAAAGGTCATCACAATTGCCAGAAATGTTACGCCTTACCGTGGGCGTAACATTTCCATCTCATGCTTGAGGTATTTGGCCAATCACAACACACTGGATAGCTGGCCAATCAGAGCATGCCTCGCTTCTCAGAACGATGAGCTTTGTAAAATTTGATGCATTTCAGAAAGGCGGAGCATAGAGGAGCAACAACAGTGTGTGGATATGTGTTTATAATAATGTGTTTTTTGAACCAAATACACAAAATAATGTTCTTTTTAGCAACATCATATACAGTGCCCTCAAAGTATTGGAACAGTAAAGACAAAATTGCTATGTTGGCTGTGGAGTCAAGACATTTACAAATATGATGAAAAGATGAATATGAGACAAAACTACAGAATGTCACATTTAATTATTGGGTGATTCAACACATAGATGTTTTACCAGCTCAGAAGTTCAGCACTTTTAGAGTTTCATCCCTCTATCTGATGTGAGCATAGGTATTGGAACAGTTGCCTCGCAGGTCTTTCTAAGTGACCAGCTGTGTCCTGTTGCATTCATTCTTGTCGTATCATTCATATGTCGTATCAGTTATATCCATTACTTCTGCATTCTGAATCTTTAGCCTACGAATTATTAAGAACGAATTATTAGCCTACATTATACATCACGAAAATATAGGCCTAAGTTATATTAAATTTAAAAACGGCGAAAATAGAATTTATTAATTTGCAAAGCTGATGTTTAACATTCATAATGTAAAACAGTTCTCAAATATGAAAAAGTCAGGCGGTACAAATCTGATATCTGAATTTCAGCTTTGACGAACCGATTTTAAACTTTTACATGAAACGGAAAACAGCAGGGAAAATGAAAAATCAAACTAGTGGACACTGAGAAACAGCGAGTCTAAAGATTTCTGTATTTTTACCTTTATTCCTCTGTTTTACACATTTGTATACTGTTGTAACCGCTCCGCAGCAGCAGTTTTGCCTGTTCATGCAAATCAATCACCTACCTATAATTTTATCAAGCTAATCATCAGTGCGATAATAAATGTACTTTATTCACATATCCGACAAAAGTCACAGAACTGACCCGACAGACGCCGTCTCACTGTAAATGTTTGGCAGCTGTGCGTCCTTCCCGCTGTGTTTGAATGACGCGCACGTACGTTCCAAAGCCATGCCCACCTATTCACGCTACACGTAGAGATGATTTCGTGGGGAATTAAGATCATGTATACACCTGTTTTTATACAGACTATGGTATACATACTGTACCATAATAGTATGTTTTCAATTTTCAAATGTTACTTGAAAAATGTTAATAAAAAAAAAAAAAGTTAATTCATACACTTTGCAAGTGCATTTTCTCCTTCACGGTTATTGCAAATGTCAGAAGAACAGTTTGAGAATAAATAAAGTGTCTTCTGACTTTTAAGCTATTGCAAGATTTTAATTTTAAACAAAAAGTGTTTTCTCTCTCAGGCCAGGTGGGGAAAAATACACTGGAATGTGTCGTTCTTTGTGTCATTAGATACACAAATTATGTTGCTATGCAAATTATGACTCATTTTGCCAAGACATATTTTTGATAACGTTTTTAAAACGTTCCACTAACAAGGCAATGATAACATTCTTATGCTAACGGTTTTAAAAAAGTTTATCAAGGGCAGATAACGTTAAGTAATTTCAAATGTTACTTGAAAAATGTTAATAAAAAAAACAAACAAACACACCAAAAAAGATAATGTAGGCCTATACACTTTGCAAGAGCATTTTCTCCTTCACGGTTATTGCAAATGTCAGAAGAACAGTTTGGAGAATAAATAAAGTGTCTTCTGACTTTTAAGCTATTGTAAGATTTTAATTTTAAACAAAAAATTTTTCCTATCTCAGGTCAGTTTGTGCTGAATACAAAAAAAAAAAATACATGTTGGTCAATAGTATGTTTTAAGTAGCTGAAATAAGCACAAATATCAAAACATCTCAAGGGCCCCAAAATGACCTCGGACCCCAGAGGGTTAAATCAAAAGTGAAAAACTACTTCCCTTTAGTTTTTTTTTTTTTTTTTTTTCCTCTCTGGCATCCATTACCCCTTTCCAATACAATGGTGTTTTCATCACTTTTCCCAAACTGCCTCCTTATCCCCAGCAATCTGGATCCTGAAAGCAATTTAAGAGGACAAAAGAGAACAAAAAAGGAAAACAGAAAGAGGAACTGTTCCAACACAACAATACCTATTCACCATAGTCAGGAACTCGAGATAACGCATCCGCCACTACATTATCAATTCCTTTAATGTGTTTTACAGTCAAGTTGTAGGGCTGTAGAAATAAAATCCAATGCATTAACCTCTGACTTGGGGACTGTAAAGAATGTAAAAACGTTAAAGGATTATGATCAGAATAAACTTCCACAGGCAGTCCTCCACCCACATATACATCAAAGTACCGAAGAGCCCAAATTAATGATAATGCTTCTTTCTCGATTACAGAATAATTCTTCTGATATGAGTTGAACTTACGAGAAAAGAAACAAACAGGGTGTTCGAGTCCACTCTCACCAGTTTGCAACAAAACAGCTCCAGCCCCAACCTGACTTGCATCCACCTGTATCTTAAATGGTTTATCCAGACTAGGGGCAGCTAGAACAGGAGTAGAGGTTAGCAACAGTTTAACATTGTCAAAGGCTTTCTGACATTTTTCACTCCAAACAAACTTAACAGAATTTCTAAGCAAGTCAGTCATCGGAGAAACAACAGTCGAAAAATTAGGGCAAAATCCCCTATAATACCCCACCATGCCCAAAAACCTCATCAGCTCTTTCTTTGTTAATGGTGGAGGAAAACTTTGTATGGCCAAAACTTTGGCTTGAATAGGACGTACCTCACCCTGTCCCACATCTTTGCCCAAATATCTTACTGTAGCCTTGGCAAACTCACACTTTGCCAGGTTAACTGTAAGAGATGCCTCCACTAAACGTTTCAACAGCGCACGAAGATGAACCAAATGTTGTTCCCAAGTATCACTAAATACAATTACGTCATCCAAATACACCGCGCAACCCTCCAGACCAAATACCACTTTATTCATCAACCTCTGGAAGGTAGCGGGTGCATTTCTCAAACCGAAACTCATAACAGAGTACGAATATAACCCTGATGGTGTAATAAATGAAGTTATTTCTTGAGCTCGAGGAGTTAATGGCACTTGCCAATATCCCTTTAAGAGATCCAATTTGCTTACGAATTTGGCTGCACCCACCTGATCCACACAATCCTCCATTCGAGGAAGTGGAAAAGCATCAGGTTTAGTAATAGATTTTGTACTGATTACCGCAAATTAAATTCTATAAGTAGAATCTGGTTTCTTCACCAATAAGCATGGTGAGGCCCAACTGGAAGACGAAGGAACAACTATCACATTCTCAAGCATATATTGCACTTCAGAGTCCAATATTTGCCGCTTACTAATAGGAACCCTATAAAAACGCTGACGAATGGGTCGAGCCTCTCCCACCTCTACATCATGCTGGATCAAATGAGTACGAGATGGTACATCTGCAAACAAACTAGGAAAATCATGTACCACTGTTTTCTGTTCTGACCTCTGTACCTCTGACAAATGCGAAAGCAAAGAATCAAAATCTTTAAGAGTTTCTGAATTCTTTAACCTAGGAAGCAACACACAATCCTCAGGAGCAACCATATCCTCTTCTCCTCCTACAAAAAGAGATTGAGAATTATCAAGTGAAACAGAAGCAACAGTAACGGCAGGATTACTCACTCAAGTTTCTAATTGATGGGAATGATAAGGCTTAAGTATATTCGCATGAAAACATTGCCTACCCTTCCACTGATCTGGAATTGCAATTTGATAATTTTGGTCAGACATTTTACGAAGAACAGTGTACGGGCCAGTAAATCGTGCACAAAAAGGAGATCCTGGTGAAGGCAACAAAGCCAATACTTGATCACCAGGTATAAAAACACGATACTCTGCATGTTTATCAAAGTGGCTTTTCATTTTACTCTGTGCTCCAACAAGATTCTTCTGAGCAGTTATTCCAGACAAAAATAAGCGTCTACGAAAACCATCTACATATTCTAACAAATTTTGTGGCGGATCTTCCTCCACCAAACCCTCCCGCAAAACAGAAAGTGGACCACGCACTTTGTGGCCAAACACTAGATCGTTTGGGCTAAACCCTAAACTGTCTTGCTGAACTTCTCGGGCTGCAAGTAGCAACCAAGGTAATCCCTCCTCCCAATCACGGTTTAACTCCACACAATAGGCACGCAACAACGTATCCCAAAGATAGAAATAAATTGTGTTAAACTGCTTTAGTAGTAATCTTTCTAATTGGATAAGTGGCTGGATACCGAGTATTTTGGCACATTACGGTTAACATGTACACATTTCCTGATTTAGACGTAGGTAGTGGACCCACACAATCAATTATTAAATGCTCAAAGGGCTTACTTGTGACTGTTATCGGACAAAGAGGCACTGGTTTCAAAGGCTGATTAGGCTTTCCTGTTAACTGACATACATGACAAGCTTTAATAAAAACAGAAATGTCCTTCTTCAAACAAGGCCAATAAAATAGTCGCAAAATTCAATCATAAGTTTTATTTACTCCCAAATGACCTGCTACTTCACCATGTGCAACCTTCATTACTACCTCTCGAAATGGCTTTGGCACCACCACCACCTGAATTACAGATTCCTCCATCAAACCTTTCTTGCAAGGTATATACTTCCTTAAGAGTAGATCATCTTGGATGAAATACCCACTGACAGCACTTCTTATCTCCTCAACTGAAACAACATCCGCAACCAGTTTCTGTAACCCAGAATAATTTTGTTGTGCAGTCACCCACTCCTTCTGAGAAATAGAAGAAAGAGTAGACAAACCAGGTACAACACATTTTGAAACTTCTCTCTCTTCAACAGACGCTCCAGAACTCATTGAACGAGTTACTGCACAGGCTGTAAAAACCTCAGGAAATCTTTGATTTAATGGATCAATTTTTTCAATCAATGGTGTAGACACTACAACAGAGGGTGGAATTACATCTCGCCAAACTTTACCTCCCGCCAAGTTATTTCCAAAAATTATCATAACACCATCTACTGGCAAATATGGACGCACTCCCAGGGTTACTTCTCCACACACCAGTTCAGAAGTCAGCTTCACTCTGTGTAAAGGAACAGAAAGCGTTTGTAATCCAATTCCTCCCTACACTTGTTTCATCAGAGAACGGCCGGTCAGATTCAAGAATAAATGATTCCGAAGCTCCTGTATCCCTCAAGATTTTAACTGGAACTTTATCCTCAGAATTAAGCAAAGAAACAAAACTCTTAGTAATAAAAGGAGCAAAGTGTTTTGTAACATCAACTTTTGACCCACCAACTACATTGTCCCTCTCCACATTCCAATTCATTTGAAGTAGTTGTAGTCTCTGTCACTAATGCCGGAGTAACATAATTGTTATTTGACTTAGTCTTTTGATTAGACTTCAATTTTGTAGCCAAAACAGGACATTTATTTTTCCAATGTCCCATATTAAAACAGTAATTGCACACTAACTCTCGGTCAGTTTTCCCACGATAACTTTTATCAAATTTTGAAAAATAGGGTTGTTCAAATTTCTTTGATGCACTCCTATAGTCACAAAAGTTACCATGATTATGGCTTGACTTCTCTTGCATATACACTTTTTTATGTGTCAACATATAGTCATCTGCCAAGACTGCGGCTTCAGTCGCATCCTTTGGCTTCCTCTCATTTATATATGTAGCAATATGCTCTGGCACAATGCTTTTAAATTGCTCTAGAATTATCAAGTCACGCAATTTCTCAAAATCATCTACATCGGAAGCAATACACCAACGATCAAAGTGTGAAACAAGTTCTCTTACTACTTCAGAATGTGTTTGACGATCACCTTTCCTCCAGTTTCTAAAACGCTGGTGATACGCCTCAGGAACTAACTCATAAGCTTTTAGGATTGCAGCTTTCACTTTATGATAATCTCTTCTGTTCTCCATTGTAAGAGCTGCAAATGCCTCCTGTGCTTTACCTGTAATGACAGTTTGAAGCATGACAATTCGAACCGCATTTGGCCAATTCCCCTCTTCAGCTATGGTTTCAAATAAAGAGAAAAAAACATCAGGGTCACGTTCATTAAATTTAGGGAGCAGTCTTAAATCAGTCGCCAAATCAAACTTGCTAGTCGAAGTTACATCTCTCTCACCATCATCTGGGAATAATTTTCCTTCCTTTACCAATTTTAAACGCTCCACCTGCAAACCAAAATCCTGCGCTGAGTTTTCAGCCTCTAATTTTTTCTGTTCCAGCTCAATTTCGCGCTGTTTGATTGAACGTTCTGTTTTTAATTTTTCAATATCAAATTCATATCGTTTAGTTTCCTTGACTAACTCTTTATTATGACGCTGTTGCATTTCCAAAATTTCTTTTCTCTGTTCAAAGGACAACCCTGAAAAAATATCCAATGGACCCTTTGTACCAACTTCATGTTTTTTTTCTGTGCGGAAACGATCAAAAGATTATTTTCAATTAACCAGTTTCTCACAATAGAACAAAGTTCGCTTTTCTTTATTCGTTTGTCCACATCACTAATTTTAAAGTGCTCTACTAGCTTCCACAATTGTTGCTTCACAAACAATTCTAACATATCATCTGAAGGGGCTTTAATAAATTCATCGACAGATGCCATTTTTACTTTTCAAATTGTTGGCCAATTTTTAATTTAAAAGGAAATGCATTTACAAAGTCATACAGATCAAACTCTTATCCTACTAATCCCCTTCTAACCTACCTAACAACCCACTAAACTGTTCTATGCCTAGTCTTCATGCAGCTTTCTAGAGTAAAGCAACATTAAACACCAAGATACCGATGGTTTCAAAACTGAACAAAACGGTCCAGTCTGCAATCATGGCGGTGTGCTTCACCCAAAAGCCTGCACAAAAATAAAAAAGGCAAAATAACAAATCAACGCAAAGCGTTGCTGATCCCTAATGGAGAAAATAGAATAGAGTATCACCTGTATCTTAATACAAATGCACTTACCTTCCATGATTACTACCGTCGAACCCACGGGATATTCCACACAAACGTTTGCGAGCACATTCCAAAATAAACCTAATATAAATAAATTTCAATAACAAATCAAATAAGCTTTGGACGAGCCCCCATTTGTTACGATTCTTTTAACAAAATCGCAACAAAAATAGTCAGGGAGACGGCGCACACAACCACTACTTAACAAAAATTTATTTAAAAATAAAGAAAAAAGAAACATGTAATGTAGTCAGTATAAGTGATAGTCAGTATGTCGGCAGGTGTTTGTAAGTAGTACCAGCAACAACAACAAAGCAAACAAACACTAATAACAAAACTCAGAAACTAAACATTCAATCTATGAAAAGATGAATCAAAATGGAAAATCCTCCAATGCAACGGCGATCTCCCATAAACTGCATATCCCGTGAGTTCTCCGGCGGACGCCAACAAGAACTGCTTGCCCCCACTTGTTCCCACGAGTCCCTTTTAAACCCACTGATTTAAACCAGGTGCCACATCTTGTCAGCCAATCACCTGCAGACAACCAGTCGCCTGTAACTCAGGAATAGACAGAGCAACTTACTGATACATCACTTACTGATACTGTCACCCAGCTGCCCTGCTGCACGGGCTCAACCGAAACCGAACAATGTACAGGACTCCCTGAGTTAGTCGCATCCAAAGCAGTATCTACAGCCCTCACATTCTTACTGTCCTCAACTAAAGTTTGGATGCGTGTCTCTAGTTCTAAAACCTTCTCTGTCAGCCTAACTATATCCCTGCATTTATCACGTGAATCCCTCGCTGCTGACAGAGACAGATAAACTGTACATGTGGCAAACAGTGCAAACAACAATAGCAGGAGAAGAAGTCATTATACTCACCGTGATTGATGAATGATACCAACTTAACTTACCACTTACCACTGTTGTTTGATGAGCTCGTGAAAAACGGAGCGAGGAAAAAATAAACAAATAATAGGCGCGAAATGCAAATGGAACCGCGAGTGACAAGCTAACGGGCTAACAAGCTGCACTCTCGGTTTTAAAAGCGGACGATCAAATTAGTTAGATTAGTTTGAAGGATAGCACCAGAAATATGGTGGGAATTAAGTTATATATTATCACTTTAGACAAAAAGGGAGTGAAAGTAAGGTAGAGATTCAATAAAAAGCGAAGGTACACGGAGCAACAATCACAAACATCTCAGCAGCGCAAAAGACTGAAGCAATTGATGTCAGATAGGTGATGAACCACTCCGAGTACCGGATATCTATCTATCTATCTAAAGTCTATCTGTCTTTCTGTCTATCTATCTATCTATCATCTGATTATTTCTATCTATATATCTATCTATCTATCTATCTATCTATCTATCTATCTATCTATCTATCTATCTATCTATCTATCTCTGTATCAAACTTTAAGCTTTTAAAACTACTTTAAACTTCAAACCATTTCAGACTGAAATCCATCAAACTTAAAACGTTTAACATTTTTCAAACTTAAACTTTTTAAACTTCTTAAACTTTTTAAAAACTTTTCTAACTTTCTGGCACGGCTTTCTCAAGCCAACTTAAAGTTTGTCTCAACAAACTTTTTTTATCTAGTTATTATTATTCTTCTTAGACTAAATTTCTGAATGCAGCTAGAATCACCAAACTCAGACTGATCTGACTTAGTGTGCTATATTTTTTCTAACTGATTTTCATAAAACTGAAGATTAAAAATTTTAAAATCCCATTGACTTACAAATACAGAATGTTCAAATGAGCCAAGACAATTCAAACTCCAACTGTCAAATTACAAATTTTAAACTCCCAGAATCCTTCAGACTCAATCAGACTTCACTTCTGTGTACTATTTCTAATCTTTCTATCTATCCTAGCAACATACTAACCATGCTAGAAACGTGCTAACAACATGCTAGTCACTTGTTAATCATGCTAGAAACATGCTAGCGACATGCTAGTAACTTTCTAATCATGCTAGACACAGGTTAGTGACATGCTAGTCTCTTGCTAATCATGCTAGCAATATGCTAATAATGCTATAAACATGCTAGTCACTTGCTAATCATGCTAGTAGCATGCTAATCATGTTAAAAACATGCTAACGGCATGCTAGTCATTTGCTAACCACGCTAGAAACATGTTAGCGACATGCTTGTCACATGCTAATCATGCTAGCAACATGATATTAACATGTTAATCATGCTATAAACATGTTAGCGACATGCTTGTCACATGCTAATCATGCTAGCAACATGATAGCAACATGCTAATCATGCTATAAACATGCTAGCGACATGCTTGTCACATGTTAATCATGGTAGCAACATGCTAGTAACATGCTAATCATATTAGAAACATGCTAGCGACGTGCTAGTCACTTGCTAGTCATGTTAGCAATATGCTAGTAACATGGTAATCATGTTAAAAACATGCTCGCAACAATATCTATGTACTCCATCTATCTAAATTTTCAAACTTCATGCTTTTACAACTGCTTTAAACTTTCAGGCTAGGCTTTCTCAAGCCAACCTAAAGTTTTTTGTCTAGTTCTTCTTTGATGTGTTTATATTTGATTATCATTATTCTTTTATGCATTTACCTATGATCATTATCAATATTATTGATATCAGCTGTGTAACAAAACAACAATAAACAGTTTTATTGCTTGATTAGTATGGTGTACGGATCTCTGATTAGCACCACACTTGTCACACACCAGTTTTGAAAACAGAAACCATACCAAAACAACAGCATGTTACAAAGGAAAATCATTCATCATACATTTTAAACACATATTCAGCATTTATTTAAGTTTATTGAAACTTATAAAACACATAATTCTCTTCTTTTAAAGATGTTAATAAATAAGTTTGATTATATGTAACATAGTATATAAAAATAAACATTTACAAGTCTTAGGCGATACTAAAATGTCCTACTTTTTTTTTTCTGTGAACAATGATGTCCATTCTGTGAATTAAAGATTTCCAAAATAAAATAAAAAATAAATAAAAAATAAAATAAAAATGTTTAAGTTATAAACAATATTAAATATAAACAAATCTCGCATCTCCTCTTTGGGGTAATCTCCAATGTGAAACTGAGGGTCTGCTTCAGACCTCTCACAGACAAGGGAGGGTGAGGGTCGAGTTACAGACCAGATGATCTGAGATGTTATTCTGTAAACCTTTTTTATTATTTATATATATATATATATATATATATATATATATATATTTTTTTTTTTTTTTTTTTTTTTTTTCAGAATGAACAAAGACATCTTAAAAAAATATATATTATTATTAAAGTGTAATCTTAAGAGTGTAAATAAGATCTTTCAAACTTAAAAGATTGTTTAGACGAAATCTTAAAGGTTTTAAATAAAATATTTTACTTATCTGTTTGCAAATTTAACCTTAATTATGATTTTTTTATTCAACAGTACCAGTTCAAATTTTAGTTTATCATTTTAAAATAAAATTAGTTAGTTTATTTTATTTCAAAGCATTTTCCCACTTATAAAACGTTAAATAAAATGTTTCCATATCTTAGACTATTACTAGGGTGAGTGTGTGATCTAGTTCTACACTTATATAGTTGTAAATCAGACTTTTCTGAACCGACCTTTATTGGCCTATACTATCAATATACTATTGGTTATCTACTGAAAAATATATGTAGAAATATACAAAATGTGATGTATCCATTTTGTATGACGGTCTTTGAAGAGAGATTTTATGACTTTTGTAGGCAGCAACCCTTTCCCCCATAAAGCTCATTTAAAATGTTTAAGTCAACTACAGACATGTCACCATGACACACATTCTTTGGATTACACGCTTGAATTAAGCAACACATGTGAGGAGCATCTTCTGTGGATCAATGGCTCTCCTGAGAATATTTAATTGCGCTTAAAAAACCACAGATCAAGCTAAATGAAAAAGATGTAGAAAATACCTACGTTATTAAAACCTACATACAATATGTATTAAACATATGCTTTTGTTGTTAAGACTGCTTATTAATAGTGGTAATACTTTTAAGTTTTAAGGTTTCACAAGTCTCATAGATCCATATTATTTTCATTTATTTATTTATTACTTTTCTTATTTTTACAAAGATTCAGTTCATTCCTAGTAAATGTCATGATGCAATCAATTATTCTAGTTCTTAGGCACGGATATGGTATGTTCCATGGATATAAAAGGAGATGAGATTGACATCTAATTATGCGTGTCTTGGAAGTGACGTAATTTCTGTGCACCGTGTTTATGTCCAGGAGGTGGCTGAGGAGCACCGTGGATATGTTGAGTGACCGTTTATTTTTGCAAGTCTTTAACTTACACGCCATCGAGTGCGCTGAGCATTGTGAACCATGATCTGCAGTGACACGGGGGCCAGGAGGTGTTGCAACAGACTTTGTGGGCGCTGGTAGGCTTTATGCGATCCTTGTGGAACCATATGACTTACTATGATCTGCATGCGGTAGTGATTGCCTGAGCTGAAACGCTTCTGGATGGATTGGATTGTGCTTTTGATCACTCTTCCGCCTCACCTCAGAGCAATACAGATTTGCATGTAACCTTAATCCAATTGTTTGATCGCATAGCAGCGAACGAGGATCTTCTAGATGACCGGCATAATAGAGTGTTTACAGCCTGTGGTGACGCTTTTAAATTTAGTAGTTTCCAGCATTTATTGACCCTAAGGATGTAGTGTCTTCCGCCGCTGCTCAAAGAATCAGGCACAGTCTCGGAGTTTGATACCAGAAGAAAAGACTTTATTCAACAGGAATAAAATCGAGGCCCCTCTGCAGAAAAGCCTCCAGACTGTTTCTCGGCTCTGGTATATATATACAAGATTTTAAGGCGGGTTCCTATACATTTAGGAATCTCTCTTATGTATACAATTCTACATTTCACTTACGTATGCAGTTCTATCTCTCCCTTGGGAGAGGAGACCTCCTAGACTTTGTTATGGTAAGGGGAAAAGCCCCCTCCTTATTTCTTCCAGATGTTTCTACGTCTGTACAACTTTGCCACATAGGTACCTTTGCACAGAGGCCTTAGAATATAATGGAAGATTAAATAGATATTATTAATGGCAAGATTCACCTTGATTATACTTGATTATTTCAGATCCTTAACAATAAAAATCTTTTTCAAGGACTCAAGGCGGGGTACAGCGGCGAGAAGCTATGTGTTTGTCACTACTATTGTGTCTTATTGTGAATGTTTTTGGTCTTTTTTCTTATTTTTTTGTTTGGAGACTGTTTCTTTTCTTTTTTTGTGTTTTTGGATGTTTTTTTGTGTAATGTAATTTTGAATGACACTTTACAGGACAACGCTGTGCTGATAGCAGTTAATGAGCACCAGCTGAGGGGTGGCTGCCATTATCGTGTGTTAAATTGATTCCTTTTTGGCAGCACGTGACTAATTGATAGACTATATGTTGAAAGTGTGGGTGTGTTTGTTGCTTGTCTCATTGTTTTTTTTTTTCCTTTCAGAATTGGGGTGCCAGAACTAGCCAGAGTCCTCTGTGTGTGTGGTGGTGGTTCTGCTGTTGGTCTGCAGTGTTCACAACGGTTGGTTTGGTGCTGTGTTTATTGGATAGGCAAAACGAATCCCCCAGTTCCGAAGTGGTAAAACAGTGTGTCTGTGTAATATGTTTTATGGTTGATGATTAATTTTAATGTTTGTATAACAAAGAGACCAGTTTTGTATTTTATTGAATATTTTTGAATAAATTGTGTGAGACATATCATCGTAGTCTGATATCTGATTCACTATCTGTGTGCTTTGTGTACTTGACGTACCTGTGAGTCCCAAGGCCAATTTCCGGGGTGGCGTAGTCTGTGCATGGCCTTAATTGGCATTGTGTGATTCTCTTGATAGCAGGTTGCCACATAAATATGGAGCCAAAACATGATATTAAAAAAGAAATCATGTTGACAAATGTGGTTGTTGCAGTGTTTTTAAAATTGGATTATTTTAAAAATAATCCAAACAGATCCCCACACACACACACACACACACACACAGGCACCATTCAGGAAGGTCAGCAGTTCAGATTGGCATATTCAAGCTAGTTTTCAAACTTTTTCCAAAATCAAGTATGATTTTAAAGCATAAACCTGCTTTAAAGCCTGAATAAAAGGTTACCAGATGTAGTTTTATATCCGTTGTGTTCTATGAAAGTCATTAATCGATTCTCTTTGTTTTATAAGATTAGCTTTTATTACTACTACGGGTCGTGATACTTTTATAAGTCTAGTCAAGTCACCTTTATTTATATAGCGCTTTTACCAATACAGATTGTGTCAAAGCACTTAACAGTATCAAATTGGAGGATAGAGTGTCAGTAATATATAATAAGATTAAACATTTAATTTTCAGTTAAAGGCATTTCATTATTGAATTCAGAGATGTCATTGTCTAGTTCAGTTTAGTTTAAATAGTATCTGTGCAATCAAATCGGCGATAATCGCTAGAAATTAAGTGTCCCCAACTGAGCAAGCCAGAGGCGACAGCGGCAAGGAACCAAAACTCCCTCTGAGACAGAATGGAGAAAAAAACCTTGGGAGAAACCAGGCTCAGTCGGGGGGCCAGTTCTCCTCTGACCAGACGACACCCACAGTTCAAAAGTTTCAGGTTCTAACAATAGTAGTATTATGTAGTTAGGTATTTTATTATATTTTTAGTTATATTTTTTAGTTTTAGTGTATTTTAATCGAGGTCTCTGGGGGTCATCTGGGTGTCCTGGTCTCCGCTGACGATCAGGGCTGCAGACATCATCTCTTGGTGCTGATCCACCATCTGATCATAGGAAAGAAACAGACAAATATTAGCGTAGATGCCATTCTACTTACGATGTAATGAGTACACCGTGTGTTGTGGGAAGTGTTCCCAGTTCCAGTTGATCTAATTAATGCAGCCTAACAATCCTTTAACAGATTTGAATAATAGAAGCGTATTAGTGTGTTATGTGTACGCCAGGGTAAAGAGATGGGTCTTTAATCTAGATTTAAACTGACAGAGTGTGTCTGCCTCCCGAACAGTGTTAGGTAGATTGTTCCAGAGTTTGGGTGCTAAATAGGAAAAGGATCTGCCGCCCGCAGTCGATTTTAATATTCTAGGTATTATCAAACGGCCAGAGTTTTGAGAACGCAGCGGACGTGGAGGACTATAATGCGATAAGAGCTCGCTCAAGTACTGAGGAGCTAAACCATTCAGGGCTTTATAAGTAATTAACAAGATTTTAAAATCTATCCGATGTTTGATAGGGAGCCAGTGCAGTGTTGACAGAACCGGGCTAATATGGTCATACTTCCTGGTTCTAGTAAGGACTCTAGCTGCTGCATTTTGGACTAACTGTAGTTTGCTGATCAAGCGTGCAGAACAACCACCCAATAAAGCATTACAATAGTCTAACCTTTAGGTCATAAACGCATGAACTAACATTTCTGCATTTGACGTTGAGAGCATAGGTCGCAATTTAGATATGTTTTTGAGATGAAAAAACGCAGTTTTACAGATGCTAGAAACGTGGCTTTCAAATGAAAGATTGCTATCGAACAGCACACCTAGGTTCCTGACTGATAAAGAAGAATTTACAGAGCGGCCATCAAGTGTTAGATAATGTTCTAGGTTGTTACATGTGGGGTTTTTAGGTCCGATAACTAACACCTCTGTTTTTTCAGAATTTAGCAGTAAAAAATTACTCGTCATCCATATCGACTATGCATTCCGTTAGTTTCTCAATTTGGTGTGTTTCACCGGGCCGCGAAGAAATATAGAGCTGAGTATCAACAGCATAATAGTGAAAGCTAACACCATGTCTCCTGATAATATCTCCCAAGGGTAACATGTAAAGCGTGAAAAGTAACGGCCCTAGTACTGAGCCTTGAGGTACTCCATACTGCACTTGTGATCGATATGATACCTCTTCATTCACTGCTACGAACTGATGGCGGTCAGATAAGTATGATTTGAACCATGCTAAGGCGCTTCCACTAATGCCAACAAAGTTTTCTTGTCTATTCAAAAGAATGTTGTGGTCGATAGTGTCGAACGCAGCGCTAAGATCCAGTAGAACTAATAAAGAGATACAACCACGATCAGGTCTAATAAATCTGTGTAAGTCTAATAAGTCTAATAAATATGTGATGAATGCACGATGACATGAGAATCAGGTTACCAATTAAGTTTGATGCAATGTTTTTAAGAAAGGGATTTTATTTATTTTTATTTACTTTTAAATACAACTAAACCAGATTTTTCTTTCTTTTTGACAAACCTACATTTAAAAGTATTTGATCTTAAAATGATTTGTTCTTATTTTCTAAGTTCCAATAGATGAACCTTCTTATCCCAAAAAAAGAAATCACATTACACATTCATTCATATTTCATTCAATTTTATTTATTTATTTATTTATTTATTTATTTATTTATTATTATTTTTTGTAGCGTCAGAACGAGTCAGACAAAACTAAGATTCGATCGGAGCATCGAAACATGAGGAGCTGAAATTCCAGGATAACAGGACAACGTCGTAAAGATTCCTATCTCTGACTTCTGGAGCAAGCCTAACTAACAAGCCTCTTTCACAGAACAGCTCGCAACATTAAAACAAAAGAACACTTATTGATAAGTGTTCTACGCAGGAAGGAGATTGTCAAATTTGGGGTAAATAGTCAAGATTAATAGTCAAAGAGATGGCCATCACATGGCGTTCCACAATAGAAATCACAAGCTTCTTTAGATTGACTTCTCCCCCCACACATAGAAGACAAAGAACCAGACTGAAATTCCTCTGGCCAAAGAACATTTCTTTTTGGTCTCCACAGAACTACACAGAGACTTTCTTTTTCATATGCACATAAAACCATCCTAAAGGACAGTGCTTGGCATAACACTATATTATGTATGTAACCACATATTAGACCATCATGTTTTAAGCACATATTATGTATGTCTTTCTAATAACTATTGAATGACTTTAAGGTTAGTCGTGTTTGGTATGTATGAGCTTGACATTTCTAGCTTGAAATGTTTCTTTCAATTAATTCTGTGTCAAATGTATCATATTCTGGTTATAGAAATCATGTCCAAAAGTATACTTTGCAAGAGTGTGTAAAATTCAGACCATGTGACTGATAACAGGCTGATTTATGATGGAAGGAACAACCCTAGCTAAGATAATAGTCTATCTAATTGGTCAAGACACCAAATGGGATGTGTCCCAAAGCCGAGTTTAACCCCCTGGGGTCGACAAACGCATATATGCGTTTTGAGGCAGATTTTCCTGATAAGGCCGAAATTAGCTTGAATTACTCTGCCATTTTTGATCGTACAGATAAGAGCAATACACCATTCGAATCTGTAAGGGGTCTACTTTTATTTGTATACACTCATAATAAAAACTAAACTTTGTGCTTTTGAAGAATAAAGAAAACAAACAGGGAGCGCTCTCTGTCTTCTCCGTCTCCGCGAGCTGCTTTTTGAAACACGTCACTAAAATGAACTGTAACTCCGCAAATACTTCACACAGAGACATGAGACATATATCTATAGAAAGCTTGACATGTCTACCGTTAAATGAAGTAAGTCTTACCGAAAACAAATATTCTGTGATAAAGTAATCCGTATGAAACCAAGGACATGTCCAGTTTTTCCGTCTGGTCTCATTATCTCTAATTAGGTCACGCCCACGCGCTGCTCGCGCTATTGTTATTACAAATCTCCACATGAGCCACGTGGCATGTAAACGCCCACACCGCTGTAAACAAAGCAGCAACGCGTTCATCTCGGATACTTTTCAGTTTTGGAAGAACACGCTGTGAGGAAAAAGCCTTGTTTTTACCCCCAGAAGACACGCTGAGAGGAAAAAGCTTTTGTTTACCTCACAAACTGAACGCGAGTGCGGCTGGAGCGGCGGAGGAGGAGATACTTTATCCCGAGTAAGTAATGTTTCTTATTGGAATTCGATAATGTGTTGTTGTGACAAAGTTGAACGCATTTACTGGTGAACTTGTCCCAAACTATAACTCCAGAATAAAATGTGTAAAATCGAGTGCAACATTTTGAAATATTATAGGCAACCTTTCATTGCATTTAAATGTTGCACGACGTGAGGATAGTTATATGTTCTATGCTTTATTTATTTTGAATAGTACAAATATGTAGGCCTATATATTATAATAAATATAATGTACTGTTTTTGCTGTACTTTGGATCAAATGAATGCAGGCTTGGTGAGCTGAAGACACTTCTTACTGTTACTGTTCTACACAAATCTTACTGTTTAAATAATTTGACTGGTAGTGTATGTATTGTCACCATGTTTGCTTTGTCTTTGTCCGTTCATTGTGTTGCTCACGTCTGTTTTGTATTTTCTCATGCAGTTTCTGCTGTCTCCAGTTTTCCTGGGTTCCAGTTTTCTGCCACTGTTTTGGATATTTTGGATATTGCACCCACGATGTCTTGACTCTTCTGTTGTTTATTTGTTTGTTTGTTCCTAATAAACTGTTTAACTGCACTCACAAGTGAATCTCAAGTTATTTTATGTGATAGTTATATGTATACACATTTCTTTTTTCCTCCCATTCTTTCTTGTAACTCTTCTCTCTCAGTCACACACCTGACTGAATGGCTCATTATGGAGCTCATTATGCGGGCCTTTATCTTCTCAGGTGTGAGTCACGCCCTCTCGCATAGAGCCTTTCCACTCAAAAATTGACTTAGAATCTTTAAATCAATATATTGTTTTCTGTGAATGAGTGAGTTAGATTATTTTCAGATCATTTTGAAGCAAATATTCTAGGCTACAAGATCCAGTTCTCAAAAGTCTTGTGAACAAATGTTCTGTATGTCTTTTATGGCCTTATTTCAGTGACTTCAAAATTTTTGTTTTTCACTAGCCACGCATAAACGTTTCTTTCTCAAAAAAAAAATAATGTACATAAATGCTGCTAACAAATTATTGTAGCCCAGTTTGTGCTGTTTACAGTGATATAAGACTTTAGCCATTTATATGTTTATAAGCAACTGAAAAAAGCACAAATGTAAGGGCATGTCAAAACTTCTCCAGGCCCCCAAAACACCCTTAGACCCCAGAGAGTTAAGAGCTCAGGACACCATCAAAGCTCTCTGCTCTCTGCTCTCTTCCCTTCTACCCTTCTTCTTCTCACCACAGCGTTTTGACGCTGTTTTAGCGCTCCTTGAGCGTGCTCTGGCCTACAGGCCAGTTGCTACTTAACACCACAATGAGAAGAAAAACCACCTAGTCTCGTTACTCATTTTATTCTTTTACTTTAGTTTCTTTTCTTTCCGTTGAGTCTCGTGTTCAAAAGTTAAGTTTGCCGCAAAGTCCAGCGACTGCACCCGCTTCAAACTTCAACCAGAAACGGACTCCAAGACCATCCTCAGCCAACGGCCCAACCATTGGCTTCCCAAGACATCACTTCAAAGACTACTGAACTTCCAGCCAATCACCAACTCGGGAAAACCCCTTTCCTGCAACGAAGACGACAGAAAGGAATCCCTGTAACACAAGGCAACGCAAGTAAAACAACTCCAGATTATAACTGAGCTGGTGTATTTAATATAAATTTTAGCCTCATTGAGAAACTCAACGCGAGGGTTAATTAAGTGATTGATGGTTGTTCAGGTCTATGCGATAGCACATATTGCTGTAAACTTGGGATTTCACATTCTCATTCTCTAAACTCATCCTTTCTCTCTTTCTGCATCGTGTGAATGTGTGAATGCGTGTGTTCATGTTAGATTAGTTTATGTCTTAGGTTTATATAAATAAAGTCTTATTTATATTTTAAAGAGAAGTATCTTGTGTTTTGTGCTTACAAGTTAATGTCTTAATCTGCTGATCTTGTTACTGTGCTTATTAATAGTGTTTTCACTATATTTTGGATTTTAATATCCAGTGCAGAATTAATGTTATACGGCTCGTTCAGTGAATCGCTCAGTGATCAGCCGCAAAACAGTGATTCTGTTCAAATTCCCTATAAAATCATAAAGGATTCCCTTTGAGCTAAATTAAATTATATTTATGTATCAAAACCCTTACATATTTATTGGTGGAGAATGCGGGCAGATTAATCTAAATTGTGAGCATAAACCAAGTTATTTAATCTTTGCCATTACTGTGGATGAAAGATGAGATGCTTCTGAGCCGAGACTAGCGTGTGTGTGTGTTTGACGTCAGCAGCGCGCGCCTGCTTGAATGAATGAACGCAGAGAAGGCTGTAACTCGAGTCTGCCTCTTCATTGTTGAACTGCAGTAAGTGAACTTAAAGTTATCTGAGATCGTACAATAAGGTTGAAATTGAGCGTGTTCCTCTTTTCTGTAATGCCTTGTTTTATAGCTGAATTGATGTCCTGCGTGTTCCAGGTCATTCAATAGTTATACTCCTGAATCTCAGTCAATGTTTGCTGAACTGCAATAGTTAAAAGGTAAATAAATCGGTGGATAAAGAATAGTTTTGAGCGTGTTCCTCAATTCTATCTGATCAAAGCTTTATTATTCATAGTTTGATTTTCAGTGCATGTTCCATTGTCAGATCAGCTATGCTATAAGCTTGATAAAGTTAAAGTTAACTTTGTGCCAACAGCGAAGAAAACCTGTTGTGTGTACGTGTCCAGAGAAACTGGCACGGGATTTTATGATCCGATCACTGTTTCCCTCAACTGCAGCACGAAGCGGCGATTTGAATAAAGTTTAAAGTAAACTCTGAACGAACTGAGAGTTTAAGCGCCACATCGCAGAACCAACTAAAAGCGGTGTTGTTATTTGTACAGTGTTGAAATGCGCCGACATTTCATGTAACATGCCTAATTGTAACTGCATTAACTGTAATTGTAATCTAGTCCACTAGAGTTTGTTTTAGTTGCCACAGTTACTTGCATGACACAGAAGTCTTAACCTACTTCTGGAGCAACTCTGAACTGCGCACGCGCAGCACATTGATGCTATTGTAAACAAACTCCATACTGTTGCTAACGAAACGGTTGTGTTTACATTGAAGCCTATGCTAAAGCCATTAGCCTCAAAGGTTAGAAGTTAGCATTAGCATCCAGTGGTTGAATACAGTGTGTGTGTTTGAAAAGCTAAAGTGGTTTAACCCTTTAAACATCTAAACTAATACACTTGTTGGTCTTTCTCTTTCTTATTTCTCTATTTTCTCACTTCTTACCACTTATTTGCATTTTACTAGAAAGGGAAATACTACTAGTTCACAATTATTAATTGTGCCAAATTCAAAATTTAATTAAAACATTAAATTTATTTGGAATCATTCAAAATTCCCCCCTCAGATCATTTCATATGATCATTACTTCTAGTATTCTCTTTTGGGCCAAATCATTTTAGGTACAAATAAGTCTTGAACTTTGAAGGTTTAAGTAAACTTATTCCACCTAATTGATTTATTACCCATCTCAATAGATTCTATTCAGACTACTTACTCATTATTTTATTGCGTTTTACCCCTCTTTCTTCCTGTTTTGGTTATACACTTAGCCACTATTTTTAGTTACTAAAACTAAAGAGTTATTTCCTCCTTTATTTAATTTCATTTTTGCTTATTTTACCCATTTATTACTTTTCAAGTTTCCTTTGTCTTACCATTCTCTTTCCTCTGTGTATCCTAGCTTGGGGACGACACACCCGAGCCTTAATAGGAGTCATTGTTATCCCTCACTACGAGTACAAATAAATTAGAGAGACAAATCTCTTTCACCCAAAATTTATTTATTTGTTATTAGTTGTGCAGCAACTGAAAATAACGCTCTACTCGTAGTTGGGCATAACAGCGTGCTAGTGGACCCGATCCACTTAATCTACTGTCTCTCTCCTGTTCTCTCCTGCTTTCTTCACTCTTCACTTTTCACATTTGTAGGGACCTGTAAGAACCATCAATCAATTCTAAGTGAATGAAATACACAATCCTGTCAAAAGGAGAATCATCCTTATGAATTTGATTGTAATCAAACACTCTTTCGTTCTTCCTAGCCTCCCCACATTTGAAAACGCAATCCAAATTTTAACATCTCATCCAACGCTGAGATCAATTTAATAGAGATAAGTTTTGGGCAACCGTTGCCTTTGCAGCCTCCCTGGTGAGCGGTCCAACTGTAAGGTGTATGTTGTCAATCCTGTCGGACTAAGAAAGAGATATCAGAATTATTATATTCATTTGTCTAAGACAGAGATTTAATAATATTGTTTGCCTCCTTGATAACATTTCATTGAAAAAAAAAAATATATATATATAATAATAATGTTCCTCATTTGAAAAAAAAGGAAATTTTTTCTTTAATTGAATTTGTTTTTCACCTTTTTTTCTCTCTTTTCCCTCTTTCTCATTAGAAGTGATGAAGTCTTCACATCTCTAGTCTACCTATATACCCTGAGACCAACACAGTCATCACCACACTACACTAGTGGTTCAAAATCACTGACACAACACTTCAACGTGCTTCAGATTATGAAAAAGAAATTCGCAGACAGTTGGATGATCATGTTTTTTATAAATCTTTACCTGTTGATCCCACTAATAAATTGAAAACTTGTATTCATTCTAAGTTATTGTCACATTTTGAAAATGGTGAATTTAGTAAAAGTGAATTTGAATTTCTTAAAGTAGATTTTCCAATTACACCTATTATATACACATTGCCCAAAGTTCACAAAGGACTAGATACTCCTTTGAAAGGTCGTCCCATTGTGAGCGGTATTGGTAGTCTCACTGAGAACATCTCGTCCTATGTGGATTTTCATATAAAATCATTTGTACCCATGTTATCATCTTATGTAAGAAACTCTATGGATTTTATTGATTCCTTATATGGTGTTGATTTTGCTGTTTGTGATGTACTTCTTGTGACTTTTGATGTTCAGAGTTTATATACCAACATTCCTCATACTGATGGTTTACTTGCTTTAGAAAAATTTTTAATTCAAAGAGGTGTGGATGTAAAACCTAGTACAGCATGCTTATTGGACTTAGCAACTATCGTCTTGACTAATAATTTTTTTCGCTTTCAAGATGATTTTTATTTACAAGTGAAAGGCACCGCAATGAGCAGTAAAATGGCACCTAATTATGCGTGTCTGTATATGGGGGTTTTTGAAAAAGACTTCATTTTGAATGAGTCAAATTCATTTTTTTCTAAGATTTTGCTTTACAAACGGTATATTGATGACATTTTTATGATTACCAAAACTACACCTACAGAGATGTTAGTGTTTTTGAATTATCTTAACTCAAGGACTGAACATGTGAATTTTACAATGGAATGCGATCCAGTAAGCATTAGTTTTCTTGATGTCCGTGTATATATATGTGATGGGAAACTCCACACTGACTTGTATCGAAAACCAACAGATCGCAATACTATTTTAAGAGGCGATAGTTTCCATCCTAGACCTTTGATTAAGAGTTTGCCTATCAGTCAATTTAAGCGAGTACGTAGAGTTTGCAGTACTGCTGAATCGTACTCCCAACAATCCACTGATTTAACTAAAAGATTTTTGAATCGTGGTTATCGTAAAGAATGGATCGATAATGCTAAGAAAAAAGTTAATGAGACTTCTCAGACACAGTGTTTACGAACAAAACATAATAAAAAAATGCAATTTGCTAATACTCCCGTTTGTATTGTTAAGTACTCAGCACTTGGTGCGGAATTTCGTAGGATTTTAAATAAGCATTGGTATATTGTCTCAAGTGACCCTAAATTATCAGGCGTTTTTAAAAATGACCCAAAATTGGTTTTTAAACGTCAGAACAATCTCCGTGACTTGCTTGTAAGATCTGAGTTTCCTTCTTGTAGAAAACAAGGTATTCCCATTCTGCCTCCTGGCAATTATAGGTGTGGAAATTGCGTTCAGTGTGCTTTCACACACAAGTGCAATTCTTTTAGTCATCCGCGCACTGGCCGCAACATTTTGATACGTGGTACTATTACCTGTGCCTCTACCCATGTGATTTATCTGATTCGTTGTCCTTGTGGTCTTGCATACGTTGGTAAAACATCAAGACAATTACGTACTCGTATTAGTGAACATCGCAGTAATATTAGAACTGGAGACATGCGTAGTCCTATAGCGTCTCATTTTAGAAAAGTAGGCCATAACGTCAGTGTTTTACAATATATTGGTATAGAGAAGGTAAAAAAAAAAAACCAAGAGGAGGTGATTATGAGAAAAAATTATTACAGAGGGAATGCTTTTGGATTTATACTTTAGATACTTTATCACCGTTAGGGTTGAATGAGGATTTTGATATTAAGCCTTTCTTATATTGATTGAATTATGTCTTTATTTGTTGTGTGTGTTTATATATATATATATGTATATGTGTGTAATTTAATAATTTTTTTTTTTTTTTTTTTTTTTTTCTTTCTCCTCTGTGTCACATGACTTGTATCACTTGTCACATGTGTTTTGTGTATGGGCCTAATTAAGGTGATTAACCTGATTCTATTTAAAGTTGACTTGGCTTATATTTGGTAATGTGCCTGATGAAGACCTGTGGGTCGAAACGTTGCTTATAATAAATTAGTCTGGAACAGCTATTTTTCAGTGTGCGAACTTCAATTCTTTTGTTTCTGTTTACAACACTTAGTTGTCCCACCACACCTAGGCTTCTACTCCACACAGATCTGTGTCAGTCTCTCTTCTCCCCAGCGTGCTAACATGCCGCAGACTGCAGCCCCCTTTGCCCAAGGGGAAGATGGGAACACTTGGCTGAGAGGCACGACAGACAGCCTCACCCCCAAGACCCTTGAACTGTTATTATTTTTAATAATAATCCTAATTCTGAGAAGATTCCTGACACAAGATTCGAGCCAGAACACCAACCACGAGGAGCTAGTCAAAATCACCAGCTCCCTAAGCTATGCCTTCACGACCCAGCTGAAACTGAGCGACAAGCACATCACCCATCTTCAAGAGGAGCTGACATGTGCTCAACGCCGCATAGACAAGCTGGAAGTGAAAGTTCAAGATCAACTCAAAGCACCCAACGAGGGGGAGCAGGAAACAACGGAACAAGTTAAGGAGCTCCAAGCAGCCCTGACAGCAGCTCAGCTTGACCAACAACATGCAAAAGCTGCCCAGAAAGACCTGGTAAACAGGCTCCAGTATGCCGAACAGCTACTAGAGAAAGCTAAGAATGACATCAGCAACAAGAACGCCGAAATCAGTTCCTTGAAAGACAACCTTGAAAGGTACAGAACTGAAATGGACAATCTGACCCAACAACTAGACGATACCAACTATGAGCTCTATATGGTCAGAAAAGAACTCAAACATGCTTATGAGCAGAAACAAGAGCCAAGGCAAGAGAAACATCTCTCAGCCTCACCACTGCTGAGCAGAGCTGAGTCCTACGTCCAAGAATTGGCATGCAACGAAAGAAGCGAAGGGCCACAACCCAAAACCTCATCTGCCTTCGCCACAGAACTCTTTCCTGCCAACGAAAGAAAATCTCCCATCCAAGCAGACCTTGGAGCTGCACTTGGGATGACTGTCAAAGACCTTGACAAGCTGTCTAAAAACATAAGCAAGTTCAACCCGAACTCCACAGTGGGCCACACTATTGAGGCTCATCTGCAAGATATAGACTTCTATCTAGAAATGAGACCTCATGTGACTGACAGAGACAGGTTATACCTCCTTAGAGCAACATCCAGTCCCGAGGTACGAAACTTCCTAGATCGACAGCCCAGTTGAACGAAGTCAGACTACCAGCTACTTTGTGAGGTCCTGATTAAAGAATTTACAGACCCAGAGTCCGAACATGGACTGTTAACTGCCTTGGAAACCAAACAAGGTCGACAAGAAACTCCACAAGCTTACTACAACCGACTCCGACAAGCTTACTTTGGTGCACACAACGAACCTGACCTTGAAGAGGATGTGAACTTCAAAAGCCTCTTCCTAAAAAATCTGCACCCTGGAGTCAGTCACCATCTAGGCGTCATGGCCTGTCAACGCTCCATGACCATCCAACAGTTGCGTGACCTAACACAGAAGGCCTACAACAAGCAGAAGATGGCCTCAAAGAAAGGTAACAAAACCTCCACACTCTTGAACTCTGTCACTAAAGACTCTAACCTTGCACTGGACGACACCCAGTTGCATCACAACACCAGAGTTTTCCATCAAGAGCACGGAGAACGTGACCCCCATGTCCACGACAGCTATCAGCCCAACCACTGGAAAAATCCATGGGACAAGCCACGCTTCTCAAGAAACCCAAAAGATCAGACATCCAAAGGTAATCGCCTGACTCATCCAAGAGCAACTCGTGTGGGTAAGCAACAACGAAAGCCACCTCAGCACCACTCAGACATGCACGGTGCTGAGTATGCACAAGAACAAGACAGCTTACCGTCAGAAGACATGGAACAAGTCATGAGACAACTGAAAGAGTTCCTTCAAGATAAGCTGAACACGGATGACTACAAAATTGAGTCATGCTCGCTGTGACCAGCGACAGAATGGAAGGCTGGTGATCACATGGTACACCACCATATCAGAGATGACAAGCACCTGTTCAACAACCACCCTGAACGAGCAAGTCTCTCACGGCCAACTGTTGATGAAAACTGAGGTACCAGAGAACGTCACCTCAGTCACCCATCACTCACCCATCACTCACTAACAAACTGGTAAATGAACTCCAACTCCAAGAACACATTTATGTCTGTGCAACAGCAACCACCAAAGCACAGAAGGTCAGAAAGTCTGCCACATCCAGAAGGCAGCACGAGAGGAATGCAACATAGGAGACGAAGTTTGCATCCCAGCTTCACACAGCCATGCCGAACTTCCTGCCTTTCTGGACTGACCCCCATTAGATCATGGACACGCCCTCATCCAAGCCAAGGATGCAGAGAGCCTGTCTTCACTGACATACCCGAAAAGGGGGGAGACAACACAGACTGAAACAGATCTGACCACACCTA
Source organism: Acrossocheilus wenchowensis (assembly GCA_029620275.1). Taxonomy (NCBI): domain Eukaryota; kingdom Metazoa; phylum Chordata; class Actinopteri; order Cypriniformes; family Cyprinidae; genus Acrossocheilus; species Acrossocheilus wenchowensis. Next base: position 37,703,638 of record CM056141.1, on the reverse strand, counting down.
CACTACACCAGTAACACACACAACATTACCTACATCCAGAGGTAACCACATCTACTGATAACACATTTAACAAACATATTCTTCCCACAAGTAGAATATCCAAATTTTAGCGTAACATAGTTACATACACCACCATGAAGAAACATGCAGCTATCATCACCATAGTTAGAACACCTGACACTAAGTTAAGATACACGACTCCCTAGCTGCACATGACATCCTAGCTCAACAGTAGTTGCAAACCATGCTAGAAAAACCCACAGTAGCTTTGTTTGTTTTGTTCTTCTTTTACCTATCCTTTTCCTTCCCCTCTTTCTTTAGTAGGTGAAAAACCTAGACACCCTGCAAGGGTCAAAGGTCTGATATTAGGATTGACTCACCACACCTAATATCCGCAAGCCACTCTAAACCGAATGGAAGCCAGAGAGCTCCACGCACGATAGGTCAATTCATTTTGCCACAAATGATGTCACCAGAAACTAAAGGTGAACACTCTTAAGAAACAGACAAATCTAATCACAAAATTTGATCGAAGAATCAACGTACTAAACTAAATTAGAACAACAATTTCCAAAATTGAACTAAAACTATTCAGTTTACCAAACTAGATTGACCGATTGAATATAACCGCCTGTACCCGAATAACCTGATGCCCTGCACCAGTACAGTAACTGTCATGGAGGTGTTGTCTTGTTGTTTGCTGTGTTTGTGTCTGCTTCTTCTGCCTCTGTTTATCCAGTGCTTGCCGATGTCTCCAACTCGACACATCGCCAATAAAGGGGGGTATGTAGCGTCAGAACGAGTCAGACAAAACTAAGATTCGATCGGAGCATCGAAACATGAGGAGCTGAAATTCCAGGATAACAGGACAACGTCGTAAAGATTCCTATCTCTGACTTCTGGAGCAAGCCTAACTAACAAGCCTCTTTCACAGAACAGCTCGCAACATTAAGACAAAAGAACACTTATTGATAAGTGTTCTACGCAGGAAGGAGATCGTCAAATTTGGGGTAAATAGTCAAGATTAATGGTCAAAGAGATGGCCATCACATGGCGTTCCACAAGAGAAATCACAAGCTTCTTTAGATTAACTTCTCCCCCCACACATAGAAGACAAAGAACCAGACTGAAATTCCTCTGGCCTAAGAACATTTCTTTTTGGTCTCCACAGAACTACACAGAGACTTTCTTTTTCATATGCACATAAAACCATCCTAAAGGACAGCGCTAGGCATAACACTATATTATGTATGTCTTTCTAATAACTATTGAATGACTTTAAGGTTAGTCGTGTTTGGTATGTATGAGCTTGACATTTCTAGCTTGAAATGTTTCTTTCAATTAATTCTGTGTCAAATGTATCATATTCTGGTCATAGAAATCATGTCCAAAAGTATACTTTGCAAGAGTGTGTAAAATTCAGACCATGTGACTGATAACACGCTGATTTATGATGGAAGGAACAACCCTAACTAAGATAACAGCCTATCTAATTGGTCAAGACACCAAATGGGATGTGTCCCAAAGCCGAGTTTAAGAACTCAGGACACCATCAAAGCTCTCTGCTCTCTTCCCTTCTACCCTTCTTCTTCTCGCCACAGCGTTTTGACGCTGTTTTAGCGCTCTTTGAGCGTGCTCTGGCCTACAGGCCAGTTGCTACTTAACACCACGATGAGAAGAAAAACCACCTAGTCTCGTTACTCATTTTATTCTTTTACTTTAGTTTCTTTTCTTTCCGTTGAGTCTCGTGTTCAAAAGTTAAGTTTGCCACAAAGTCCAGCGACTGCACCCGATTCAAACTTCAACCAGAAACGGACTCCAAGACCATCCTCAGCCAACGGCCCAACCATTGGCTTCCCAAGACATCACTTCAAAGACTACTGAACTTCCAGCCAATCACCAACTCGGGAAAACCCCTTTCCTGCAACGAAGACGACAGAAAGGAATCCCTGTAACACAAGGCAACGCAAGTAAAACAACTCCAGATTCTGGCTGGTGTATTTAATATAAATTTTAGCCTCATTGAGAAACTCAACGCGAGGGTTAATTAAGTGATTGATGGTTGTTCAGGTCTATGCGATAGCACATATTGCTGTAAACTTGGGATTTCACATTCTCATTCTCTAAACTCATCCTTTCTCTCTTTCTGCATCGTGTGAATGTGTGAATGCGTGTGTTCATGTTAGATTAGTTTATGTCTTAGGTTTATATAAATAAAGTCTTATTTATATTTTAAAGAGAAGTATCTTGTGTTTTGTGCTTACAAGTTAATGTTTTAATCTGCTGATCTTGTTACTGTGCTTATTAATAGTGTTTTCACTATATTTTGGATTTTAATATCCAGTGCAGAATTAATGTTATACGGCTCGTTCAGTGAATCGCTCAGTGATCAGCCGCAAAACAGTGATTTTGTTCAAATTCCCTATAAAATCATAAAGGATTCCCTTTGAGCTAAATTAAATTATATTTATGTATCAAAACCCTTACATTTTGCACTAGTACCATGGTTTCATGTCTTTCTAATACTTTTTCTAATGCATCAGAATGTGGATTTGTCACCATCCAACATGAAATTAAAGAGATGTATCAGCTGAGCTTGTTTCAACTGTTTATTATTATTATTATTATTATTATTATTATTGTTATTATTATTAGTAGTAGCAGTAGTATGTACTTGCATAAATATAGAGTAGATTAGGGGTGTGCAGCGGAGCCATTATTTGTATCTGTATCTATCTGTGACGATCTCAAAATTATTTGTATCTGTATCACCCGGAAGTGGGCGTGGCTTACACCGGAAGTTCGTCAAATTACATGAAAATACCATTTTAAATGCAAATCTGTTCGATTTGTAGTTTTCGTTTAACAAATATGCCTTGTATAACTAAAGAAAGTATTATTTTTTATTAAAATTATAACTGTAAATATCTTCTATTTAAAACTTTATCAAAAAAGAAAAATAACTTTATTCTTCTTATTTTCCAGTGAAACTTTGAGTACAAATTTGACAAGAGACAAGCATCCATACTCTTAAATAAGAGCACTAGTAGAAAAAAAGAAGAAGAAAGAAATAGAAATGGAAAGAAAGTGTTCAGTAGCCTATCATAGCAGAATGACAATAATGCTTGCTTGAACTTTAAGTAACTTAGATCATGTGTAGCGGGAGTCTGTGATCATTTATAAGTTTTTTTATCAACAGAGCGCAACAAATAATTTGGACCCTCCAAAAGCCTTGATCAAACATCGCTTTTCTTCGTCTGGTATAATTAAATGTAATGCCATTCACGAAAAGGGCAAATGTAATGCGTTTTTACACTCTTTCACTTTACACATCCAGGCCCATAGACAGCTATGAGGTCCAGACCTCCATAAATGTTTCATGTGCAAAAATAAAATTTGAAAACCAGTTTGTGATTCCCAAACTTTTTGAGTAGCATCAGGACATGGTACCGAAGAACCACACCGAGTTTCGTAACGATATGTTTATGCATTCGTAAAATATAGCATTTTTCGAGAAAATTCAACATGGCCGACGCCCAAAATGGCCGATATGGGAAAATTGGATATGGTTGGACTCGGCATGATGCACCGAATCCAAAGATACCATTTTTATGATTTTTAGCCAAACCTTTCACAAGTTATGAGCAAAAATATGCATTTTTCATATCTCCTGACCACTAGGTGGCACAGTGCCGAAACACTGCAGATAGCCTCAGGTCATGCTTGTTATAACACACAGCAAGTTTTGTCTAGATACGCCAAACCGTTGCGGAGATATAGCATCAGATCCATTTTTGCGTGCTTTTCGGCAAATTCGTTAGCGTGTTTTTCAAAAACGCTTAGACGAATCAACTTGAATTCCATAAGTTTTTGCCTCCATGGTCTGTAGATGATCTGAGTCAATTTTGTTGAGAATCGGATGAACCGTCTAGGACAAGTTTGACAAAGTAGGTTTTACGAACAATTGAAGATAGCGAAAAAACTAAACCTTATGATTTTTGAATTTTGGACTTCATTCGACTCGGCTTGAGCCAAGGAATAGGAGGGAAAAAGGAATTTTCATTTTGTGGCTAACGGTTCAAAAGTTATTAACATTTCAAAAGTGAAACTTTGGACAAGTGGTGGCGCTAGAGAGTTTGAGTTAGAGACTCCAAATTTGCTTTGGTTACTATTGACACTGTCCTCTATCAGTGTGCCAAATTATACAACTTTCCCGCAATCGGTTCTATGGGCTGCCATTGACTTTGCGACGGAAGAAGAAGAAGAAGAAGCAGAAGCAGAAATATAGCTGCAAGCAGCAATGACGGGGCCAAGCACATCAGCTGCAACATGAGGAGCTAAGCATAGCATGGAGCATCAGACAAACTTCAGCAATGAGTAATTGAAGGCATTTTAAGATTATTGCTTGAAAAATCATTTAAAACTACTAGTAAGAAGACTGAATGACTTTTCACTTTTGACCAACGGGTGGCACCATTATCAAATCGATGTGGTGTGTTCTGTGTGAGGTGACTATGGCACACACAAAGTTTGGTGTCAAAATGCCAAAGCATTGCAGAGATACAGCCTCAAGTGTCATTTTGGCATCATGCCTCAAATTCATTGCTGTGGTATGCAAAAATGGTTTTGTCTATCGACATGAAATCCATAACTTTTGGTCAACATGGTCTGAAGATGATATGACTCGATTTTGGTGAAAATCGGACAAACGGTTTAGGAGGAGTTCGAAAAAGTAGGTTTTCAACATAAATCAAAATGGCGGACAGGAAGTTCAGCTTACTATGACATATTTGGTATGTATGTTGTCGGCATGACCCAAGGAATAATTTGAGACCAGTTTCATTACAATAGGCTAATGCAGTCAAAAGTTATTAGCATGGTTGGAAATTTCAATATTAATAATTAATCAATGGCTTATTACTCTTGACCAATAGTTGGCGCCGTTACCAAACTTATGTAGCGTGGTCAGTGTGAGGTGACAATGTCACGTACAAAATTTGGTGCAAATGTGTCAAAGTTTCGCTGAGATACAGCCTCAGATGCAATTTGGCATCTTTCCAGCAAATTCTTTGATGCACTAAACGGAAACTGTGTAATATATCGACACAAAATCCATAACTTTTGCCAGCACAGTCTGAAGATGATCTGACTCAATTTTGGTGAAAATCGGACAAACGTTTGAGGAGGAGTTAGAAAAAGTATGTTTTTAACATAAATCAAAATGGTGGACAGGGAGTTCAGATTTCCTAAGCGAAAATTGGTATGTATGTTGTCGGCATGACCCAAGGGATATTTTGAGACCAGTTTCATTACAATAGGCTAATGCAATCAAAAATTATTAGCATTTTTGGAAATTTCATAATTAAAGGTTAATGAATGGCTTATTACTGTTGACCAATAGGTGGCGATGTTACCAAACTGACGTAGTATGTTCAGTGTGAGGTGACAATGTCACATACAAAATTTGGTGCGAATATGTCAAAGTTTCGCTGAGATACAGCCTCAGATGCAGTTTAACATCTTTCCAGCAAATTCATTGATGCGCTAAACGAAAACCGTGTAATATATCGACACGAAATCCATAACTTTTTGCCAGCATGGTCTGAAGATGATCCGAGTCAAATTTCGTGAAAATCGCACTTACGGTCTAGGAGGAGTTCGAAAAAGTAGGTTTTCAACATGAATCAAAATGGCGAACAGCATGTTTAGCCAATTATTGCAAAATAGGTATCGATGTTCCCGGCATGACCCAAGGAATCTATCAACATCAGTGTGATTACAATAGGCTAATGTAAGCAAAAGTTATTAGCATTTTTAGAAATTTCATTATAACTTTTGACCAAAAGGTGGCGCTGTCCCCAAACTTTTTGAGTACCATCAGGGCATGGTGCCGAAGAACCACACTGAGTTTCGTAACGTTACGTTAATGTGTTCGTAAAATATAGCATTTTACAACAAAATTCAACATGGCAGACTCCCAAAATGGCTGATATGGGAAAATCAGATATGGTTGGACTCGGCATGATGCAACAAATCTAAAAAGACCAGTTTTGTGATTTTTAACCTAACCATTCACAAGTTATAAGCAAAAATATGCATTTTTCATATCACCTGACCACTAGGTGGCACAGCGCCGAAACACTGCAGGTCGCCTCAGGTCATGCTTGTTATAACACACGCCAAGTTTCGTCTCAATATGCCCAACCGTTGCAGAGATATAGCCTCAGATCCATTTTTGCATGCTTTTCGTAGAATTTATTCGTGCATTATTCAAGAATGCTTGGACTAATCGACTTGAATTCCATAACTTTTGCCTGCGTGGTCTGTAGATGATCTGAGCAAATTTTGGTCAGAATTGGATGAACCGTCTAGGACGAGTTCGAAAAAGTAGGTTTTATGAACAATTGAATAGAGCGAAAAAACTAAACCTTACGATTTTTGAATTTTGGACTGGATTCGACTCGGCTTGAGCCAAGGATTCAGAGGAAAAATGAAGTTTCATTTTCTGGCTTATGGTTCAAAAGTTATTAGCATTTCAAAAGTGAAAATTTGGACATGTGGTGGCGCTAGAGAGTTTGAGATAGAGACTCCAAATTTGCTGTGGTTACTATTGACACTGTCCTCTATCAGTGTGCCAAATTTTACAACTTTCCCGCAAGCGGTTCTATGGGCTGCCATAGACTTCGAGCGGAAGAAAAAAAGACCGCTAACAATAACAATAGGTGCCTCCGCACCTTCGGTGCTTGGCCCCTAAATATAGCTGCAAGCAGCAATGATGGGGCCAAGCACTACAGAAGCAAGCAACAGACCAACTGCAGAAATTAGTAATTGAAGCCATTTTAGGATGTTTTTAGTCAAAACGGCTGAAAAATCATATATAAACCTAGAACAATATGATTTATTGGCTTATCACGTTTGACTAACAGGTGGCACCATTATCAAATCGATGTGGAGTGTTCTGTGTGAGGTGACAATGTCACACACAAAGTTTGGTGTCAATATGCTAAAGCATTGCAGAGATACAGCCTCAAGTGTCATTTTGGCATCATGCCTCAAATTCGTTGCTGTGGTATGCGAAAACGGTTTTGTCTATTGACACGAAATCCATAACTTTTGGTCAGCACAGTCTGAAGATGATATGATTCAAATTTGGTGAAAATCGGACGAACGGTTTAGGAGGAGTTCGACAAAAGTAGGTTTTCAACATAAATCAAAATGGCAGAAAGAAAGTTCGGCTTATTACAACATAATTGGTATCTATGTTGTCAGCATGACCCAAGGAATAATTTGAGACCAGTTTCATTACAATAGGCTAATGCAGTCAAAAGTTATTAGCATGGTTGGAAATTTCATTATTAATATTTAATCAATGGTTTATTACTCTTGAACAATAGGTGGCGCCATTACCAAACTAACGTGGTGTGGTCAGTGTGAGGTGACAATGTCACGTACAAAATTTGGTGTGAATATGTCAAAGTTTCGCTGAGATACAGCCTCAGATGCAGTTTGGCATCTTTCCAGCAAATTCGTTTATACGCTAAACGAAAACCATTTAATATATCGTCACAAAATCCATAACTTTTTGCCAGCATGGTCTGAAGATGATCCGAGTCAAATTTGGTGAAATTCGGACAAACATTTGAAGAGGAGTTAGAAAAAGTAGGTTTTTAACATAAATCAAAATGATGGACAGGGAGTTCAGATTTCCTTAGCGAAAATTGGTATGTATGTTGTCGGCATGACCCAAGGGATATTTTGAGACCAATTTCATTACAATAGGCTAATGCAATCGAAAGTTATTAGCAATTTTGGAAATTTCATAATTAAAGGTTAATGAATAGCTTATTACTCTTGACCAATAGGTGGCGATGTTACCAAACTGACGTGGTATGGTCAGTGTGAGGTGCCAATGTCATGTACAAAATTTGGTGCAAATATGTCAAAGTTTCGCTGAGATACAGCCTCAGATGCAGTTTGGCATCTTTTCAGCAAATTCGTTTATATGCTAAACGAAAACCGTTGAATCTATCAACATCAGTTTGATTACAATAGGCTAATGTAAGCAAAAGTTATTAGCATTTTTAGAAATTTAATTATAACCTTTGACCACAAGGTGGCGCTGTCCCCAAACTTTTTGAGTACCATCAGGGCATGGTGCCGAAGAACCACACTGAGTTTCGTAATGATACGTTAATGAGTTCGTAAAATATTGCATTTTACGACAAAATTCAACATGGCTGACTCCCAAAATGGCTGATATGGGAAAATCAGATATGGTTGGACTCGGCATGATGCACCGAATCTAAAGAGACAAGTTTTGTGATTTTTAGCCTTACCATTCACAAGTTAAAAGCAAAAATATCCATTTTTCATATCTCCTGACCACTAGGTGGCACAGTGCCGAAACAGTGCAGGTAGCCTCAGGTCATGCTTGTTAGAACTTACACCAAGGTTCGTCTCAATATGTCAAACTGTTGCGGAGATATAGCCTCAGATCCATTTTTGCATGCTTTTCGTAGAATTTATTCGTGCATTATTCGAGAACGGTTGGACTAATCGACTTGAATTCCATAACTTTTTGCCTGCATGGTCTGTAGATGATCTGAGCCAATTTTGGTGAGAATCGGATGAACCGTCTAGGACGAGTTCGAAAAAGTAGGTTTTACGAACAATTGAATATAGTGAAAAAACTAAACCCTACGATTTTTGAATTTTGGACTGGATTCGACTCGGCTTGAGCCAAGGATTCAGAGGAAAAGGAAGTTTCATTTTCTGGCTTACGGTTCAAAAGTTATTAGCATTTCAAAAGTGAAAATTTGGACATGTGGTGGCGCTAGAGAGTTTGAGATAGAGACTCCTAATTTTGCTGTGGTTACTATTGACACTGTCCTCTATCAGTGTGCCAAATTTTACAACTTTCCCGCAAGCGGTTCTATGGGCTGCCATAGACTTCGAGCGGAAGAAAAAAAGACCGCTAACAAACACAATAGGTGCCTCCGCACCTTCGGTGCTTGGCCCCTAATTATTAATATTATTATGAGGTCACAAAAGCCATTAATCAAACTTGGCATATGCTGGCGCCTATCACTACTAAGCACAATTAAACACAACTACCGTTGACCAGAGTTCTTAACAAAGTAAGGTACCACTAACAAAATAAAAAACAAATACAAGGTCACAAATAAAACTGCAAGACACAGGGCAGAGAAAATACAAATCACGAATAATAAGCCAGATCAAATAAAAACATTTTTAACCTGGATTTAAAAATGGATAGTGTAGGGGTGGTTCTGATTTCTGTAGGAATACTATTCCAAATTTTCAGAGCAGCTACAGGGAATGCTCGATCACCCCTGGACTTGAGTCTAGTTCTAGGAATCACTAAGAGCCTTATGTTAGCAGACCTAAGAGGTCTTTGCAGGTTGGTGGTCTATCAACAGATCCGAGAGGTAAGAGGGTGCTAAACCATTTAAAGACTTAAAAACCAATAAGAATACTTTAAAATTAATCCTGTAGCACACAGGTAACCAATGTAAAGACTGAAGGACAGGGGTAATATGCTCACGCTTTCAAGCTCCCATCAGGACTCTGGCAGACGTATTTTGAACCATCTGAAGATGGTTTAAGGAGGATTGACTGATCCCCAAATAAAGAGAGTTACAATAATCAAGCCTCGTGGTGATAAAAGCGTGGATTACTCTTTCAAAATTAGTAAAAGAAAGAAAGGACTTCATTTTTACCAGGGTTCGCAACTGATAAAAGCTTGACTTCACAACTTGATTGACTTGTCTATCAAGTTTTAAGGTACTGTTCAACACCACACCCAGATTTTTCACATACGGCTTTACATAAAGTGCCAGCACACCAAGATTTAGATTGGGTATACAATGTGTATTCGAGGGGGTAAACGCCACAATCTCTGTTTTACTCTCATTCAGACATACATGCTTTAACATCTAAAAAGGCAGGCGGCCACCAGGTCTAATCCATTCTTATGTTTCAAAAGAAAATATATTTGTGTGTCATCTGCGTAACAATGATAACTTGTACCATACTTCTCAAAGATAGATCCAATGGAAGCATGTGCAAGGAAAATAACATTGGAGCTAGAGTATAGCCTTGAGGGATCCCACAGGTCAAAGGTACAGAGGAGGAGTGAAATTTGCCAATAATAACTGAGACACTTATGTTCGTAAGATAAGACTTGAACCAATTTAAAGCTGAAGCTCTAATGCCCACTACCTGTTCTAAGCGGGACAGAAGAACATTGTGGTCTACAGTATCAAAAGCAGCACTCAAGTCTAGAAGTACCAGCGCTACAGAATCTCCAGAGTCGGTAGCTAAAAGAATATCATTAAAAACTTTTAAAAGAGCCGTCTCAGTGGAGTGAAATTTTCTAAAGCCTGATTGGAATGCATCAACAATTTTGTAATCAATCAATAAACTTTGGAGTTGATGAAAAACCACTTTCTCTATATTCTTTCGTTAAAAATAGAAGGTTAGAGATGGGTCTAAAATTTGCTACATCAGATGAATCTAAATTAGGCCTTTTAAGTCTGGGTTGTACCGAGGCATATTTTAAATAGTCTGGAACAACTCCTAACTCAAGGCATTTATTAATTCAGTTTTAAAGTGTCTGACCCATTGTTTAAATAACCGTGAGGGAATTATATCTAAGTGTGAACCAGTAGGTTTGATTTGATTAACAATGTCATTTAAATAAGAAAGCAAAATAGTTGTAAACAGACTAAAGACACCTGCATATTTTAAATGGCCTGCAGGATTGCCAGCAACTGATTTTATGGCATGTCTGATCTCAGATATCTTATTAATAAAAATTTGCTTAATCAGAGCAATTTATTGAAGGTAGCAGTGTAGCAGGTCTTCAACAACGATGTTAGCTTGTCAGTCTTAAAAATATCTTAACCCTTGTGACTGTGTCATTTATTTAAAATTTTTTACATTGCTCTAATTGAAAATCATTGTTTGCATTTTTAACCCATTGTTAGATTTTGCTACATTTGACTGAGCAGTGATTTAGGTGGCTCGCTGATGTACTAGGTTTCTCCAATACATAAAATAAGATTATACCAAAATTCTTATGGGGAGAAGAAATTATTGAAGGTAGCAGTGTAGCAGGTCTTCAACATCAATGTTAGTTTGTCAGTATTTAAAATATTTTAACCCTTGTAAGAGTCCTATCTTCTCCCAAAGTTCTGTCTGTGAGACAGAACTTTATACCTGAAGACAAAAGGGCTAGATACAATAGATAATGTCAGGAGCTCCCACTGGAGATCCTGCAACCTACAAGAAGTTCCTGAGGAGTGCTGTTCATTTGTTATTGTAAATGTATGGACCATTTGTTTCAGACCTGTAGTGGACAGCACATTCCAGGACCCAATTCATGTCAGGGCCCCTCTCTGACCACAACAGTGGACAAAGGTTTGCTACACTTTGATTGAATCTTGGTGGACTAACATAAGCAAACCGTCCGATGCCATCAGATAAAGATGCCAGGACAACAGCCAGACACCTCTTAGAGGGCAAGAAAAAGACCATTGGTACAAAGACCGGGAAAGACAGGACTTCCTATTGGTCAAAATACAGTTTCTGCCCTTCACCCACCAACAGACTGATTCTTAAGGTTTGGCCTGTGACCGCCATAAAAATTCCTTAAGACCTCCAGGATGCAATAGCAGTGAGTGAAACAAAGAGAGATCAGAGCTCCTTCCAAATAAATTCATAACTATGTTTTTAAACCTTAAACTGATGTAAACTACAACACACCCATCTTATTCTTCTTCAGAGAAATAAGTATTCTCAGTGACAGCGATGTGTAGTGCAACATCTTACACAAACTCAGCTGTTAATGGACAAATAATTGCATGCATGACAGTTCAATCTTTTTCCATCGTGTTTGGACATTTTGTTTGTTTGAACACAATGTGTTCTCTCACCGCATCTCTGGTATGCTGTCAGTTTCTGAAGAAAATAAGTTTCTTTTCCTCAACAGCATCTCTGGTATGCTGTCAGTTTCTAAAGAAAATAAGTTTCTTTTCCTCAACAGCATTTCTGGTATGCTGTCAGTTTCTAAAGAAAATAAGTTTCTTTTCTTCACCAGCATCTCTGGTATGCTGTCAGTTTCTAAAGAAAATAAGTTTCTTTTCTTCACCAGCATCTCTGGTATGCTGTCAGTTTCTAAAGAAAATAACTTCCATTCCTTACAAAGTTGTGAAATGATTAAAAAAAAAGCTACAAATTCAGCACTGCATTTTTAAGTGTAAAAAACAGATGACCACAATTTAACACTCTGAAAATAATAGATTACTTCTATAGTGTCTGTTACACAATGTCCAAACCAGACACAACACAATGCTGCAACATTAAAATTGTTAAAAATTATTTATAAAATCTTTGATCTGTAAGTATTCATGACTGGAGCAAGAACAATGAGTTGATGCAGCAAATCTTCAGATTTAAGAGATAAACCACTGTGTTTTGTTCTGGCTATTACACTGAAGAAAGTAAAATGACTGTGTCATTTATTTAAAGTGCATTTTTACATTGGTCTAATCATTGTTTGCATTTTTAACCCATTGTTAGATTTTGCTGCATTTGACTGAGCAGTGATTTAGGTGGCTCACTGATGTACTAGGTTTCTCCATAAAATAAGCTTGTACCAAAATTCTTATGGGGAGAAGAATTTATTGAAGGTAGCAGTGTAGCAGGTCTTCAACATCAGTAGTGATTGCCGGTGCAGAACGTCAATAAGATTTATTGCTTTGACCTTTGTGACCTCATAATATTATTAATAATATTAATGATAACCATATGTGACCATAATGCGTTCCAGATGCGGAACTCGGAGAAGCGTGAAATTCCTACGTCATCCGGGGCTGAGCTATGTTGTTTGTACAAGTATAAAACCATAAATGAGTTGTCAAGTTTTGTTTTTGAAGATTTTATGGACCGTTTTGAATTTTTTCTCATGGAACATCTGTGTGACGAGCGAGTGCCCCTCCCCTCTGTGGCGCGCGTGTCCGGTTGCGTTCTGAGGTGTGCGCTCCCTCTCCCTCTCACTCTCACTATGGAAAAAGATAAAGGTTTTAAGGAGAAAATCAGAATAAATAAACATTTTTAAACAGAGCAGTTTTAAGACACGCACATATTCTGTTGTGTATAAAAATAAAATAGGCTATCAATGAGAAGTGATACATACTAATAAAATGTTTAGTTTATCAAATAAAATGGTCTTACATTCTTCGTGGAGAATCACACGTCTTCACGGTATACCAGACGGCATCAAATGAACCGATTACAAAAAATGGTAGTGTTTAAACTTTAATTCTCTCTCTCCTCTCTACAGAATGACCCTATCTGTCTGCCTCTGTGTGAATGTGCGTGTGTGTGTGTGTGTGTGTGCGCGTTTGTGTGTGTGTGTGAGACGCAGACCCCCACCGCTCGCTGCGAATGAGAAAGTTTTTGCAAACATTTGATTTATTTTAAATTATTTCATATCAAACGTTTGTTTAAAGATTTCTCGTAGCTTCAACATTGAAGGTTTTTAAACTAAAAGTAGTAACACTTCAGCAGTTTCATAGCGGAGCTATAGCGCTGTGGGTAGCGTCGCTGCGACGTGATTAAATGTTCGTTTTGAACGAGTATCTAATCCCGGCTCGTAAGAGATTCAAACCTTTTTAATTATTTATCTAAAATGACAACTAGTCGGCCCTTTATGCTACGAATTTGACCTAGGGTATGTTTATATAACAATGTTTTGTTTATTACGCCTGACTGCACCGGTAATTTTGGTCGTGTTTAGCCAGATGCAAATGTGGTCAGAGTAATTTACGTTTTTTTGTTTTAAGAAGCTTGTTTAAATAACAGATCTAGGAGTCTGTTTCTGGTAGCCGCGCCAAAATAAATATCTCTAATTATACACGGTGGTCTGGTTATTTACACAGACTTTTAGGCTTTGTTTATGTAAACATTTTTCACATACCATAGTCATTAGGAAATTCGGAAATTAGTCACAGAGATCGTTTCAGTCACTCAACTGTTTTTAAATCGATTTATTAGTTGTGTTTAGACCCTGCGAAAGAGATTTCAAACGGGGTAAAAAAAAACACAAGCCATATGTCTGTTTCCCGTGTCTATCCGGACCGTGTATCGCTCTAACAGATGTTTCGTAATGAGTTATATTGTGGTGTTCGAGTGCCCCCTACAGGTTATTGATGAAACTACGAACTCCCGATAAATGTTTGTTTAAACTGTTGAAAAAAAACTAATTTTCAACAATAAAATATTAAAACAAATAAAAATAAATTGTTAGCTAATTTCTTTACCTTTAATACGTTATTTTACCTTAAAATCTAATACACCATTATTTAAACTATACCATTAGAAGTTGGAGGCGGTCCGCCAAGGTGTTGTAAAACGCCCAGCCCTCGAGTGATTTAAGAGTCAAGGTGTGACGGGGAGGCCACTTTTTCGCGATTGTTGATGATAGAGGTTTTTCTTACTATCATCATCATGGAACACAGCGGTGAGTGAAATGAATACCCTTTAAATATATGATTAGAACTTGTTTATTTTCAACCTATATAAACTATCTTTAACAGTTTTCCTATTATAGATGGATCAAATGGGGAGCACGGTGTTTTTACACAAATTGATCTCCGTAAGTTTTTCTGATTTTTTCTTTTTTATATAAGCTGGATGTTTTAAATATTTTACACCAGAAAACATTTTATCTTGCAGTAACCGCTCATCTGATCGAACAACATCGTCAAAACGGTAAATAACTATTTTAAACTTACTCGCACGGATTCATTGTTATCTTGTTTGCAAGTTAGGCCTGGGGCGGAGGCGTGAGAGCCGCAGCGCCGTGCGTCAACACGTGTTCAAACTATGACTGTATATGGGGATTTTTGTTTTATTTTTTTATAAATACAATTAAGATTATTTTTTTATTTGCAGAGACTGAACCGATAGGTGGGCATCAACATCTCCAAAACGGTAAATAATTATTTTAAACTAACTCACATGGATTCGATGTTATTTTGTTTTGCACGGTAGGCCTGAGTGGATGCGTGTGAGCTACCACGCCGAGCATGAACACGTGCTCAAACTATGACTGTTTGTGGGGACCTTTGTTTTATTTTTTTATAAATACAATTAATATTATGTTTATTTGCAGAGACTGAACCGATCGGTGGGCATCAACATCTCCAAAACGGTAAATAATTATTTTAAACTTACTCACATGGATTCGGTGTTATTTTGTTTTGCACGGTAGGCCTGAGTGGATGCGTGTGAGCTACCACGCCGAGCATGAACACGTGCTCAAACTATGACTGTTTGTGGGGACCTTTGTTTTATTTTTTTATAAATACAATTAATATTATGTTTATTTGCAGAGACTGAACCGTTCGTCAAACATCAACAAAGCCAAAACGGTAAACAATTATTTAAATCTTTTTAACTTTTATTTGAACGGATTGACCGTGGTCTTATTTTGTACTGTGTACCGAACAGGGAGCCGCTCACGCGGTCAGACTATGAGTGGTTATGTTTAAAGCTGTAGTTGCATGGATGTTGAGCAACTTATAAATTCGATTATTTTTTTTTTTCTTTTAGATTGTATTGATCTCACTCAGGAAATCGACGAATGTGAAGATCAAGTCCGTCCGTGTGGCTCTAACAACGAGAACAGTCGCAGCCCTCTGAGGAAAAAGAAAAGATTTGTGGCCTTAGTTAATCCTTCACAAAGGGGTGAAAAAGGATCATGCAGTGGTAAGTTTTATTTTAATATTTTATAGTTGTGTGATTGTCTGTAATACTTGAACGTTTCATTCCATAGATCTTCAAACTGTTATAATAATAATAATAATAATAATAATAATAATAATAATAAAAGTTAATATTTTACATAGACTGAATCTAGATCGCTATATTTTATTTAATAGACGTCTCGTCTGGTAAATGAGACAGAAACCTTATGCTACTTTAGATCCACCTAGGGGTTAAAATGTGTTTTTATTTTTATTCTATTTTAATTGGATACTGTGGCGACATCTGGTGACTAATTTTTTTAAATTGTAACTTATGTGACTTTAACCTCTATATACAGATAGGTCACCAGAACCCCACAGATCTGTCAATTTTACCGAGCCTGAGATAATTCAAGGTAATCGTATCATTTATTTGTCAATCGTATCATTTATTGTTGGGATTATTAATTATTTAAAATTTCCATGTTGTCTCAAAGGTTTGTCACAGTTTAACCTCCGTTCATTCTTTTTCAGATAGACGGACAGACCCAGACAGATCCGATGATGTTGCTGAGTTGGAGATAATTCAAGGTGTGTGTGTGTGTGTGTGTGTGTGTGTGTGTGTGTGTGTGTGTGTGTGTGTGTGTGTGTGTGCGCGTGTGCTGGGGTGATTCATAGTTATATCAATTTCTCTGTTATTAAATAAGTCTTTAAAGTGATATTTATGATTTTTTTTTTTTTTCATTTGTTTGTTAACTCTATACAGACAGCAGCACCGACGATGCAGCAAACTGGACTGAAAGTCAGATGAATAATTGGGAACGAGCTGGCTGGTCAAGCGATTACAGTGAAAACTCGCCGCGTGGAGGTAGACTCACACCATTTGCCTTTCAAGACCCAGTCGAGGAAGACCGTCAAAATGTCATGCAGAATGAGAGCGTAAATCTGATGCGTGAATTTGTTAATGAGAGATTTGATGCTTTGCGCGAAGAGCTGGTTAACAAACTGAACGAACAACATAATGATTTTCTAGCCAGGCAGACCGCCTTCTTCAATGATCTTCATAATCGAATGGATGCGAGGTTTCGCGAGCTGCGCGGTAATTTACATCAGGTGACCGAGAATCGTATGCGATGTATGCAAACGCGAATGTTTGAAAATTTCACGTCAGTTCGCGAAAATTTACAGCACCAACTCCATGAACGAAGATTGATAGTCTCATTGCTTTGCTCGATTAACGGGTGTTTGCAGCAACGATAGAGAATTTTGAGTAAGCATCATTCATACCTGCTTTATTATTACCATTTTCTGTAATCTGTTTTATCTTTAACCCTCTCTATTTTTTTAGAGCTGTGTTTTTTTTTTATTTTTTTTTTTATAGAATTTGTTGTATCTGTACCCCTTATTGTTTTTGCTATCATTTTCTAACTACAAATACTCTGTAACCAACCTCTGTAACATTCATACCTGCTTTATTATCATTTTCTGTAATCTGTTTTATCTTCCAGTCATTTTGTATTTTCATAGAATTTGATGTATCTGTACCCTTATTGTTTCGCAGGCAAATGTGTAAGGCGGCCATTTTGAATTGTAGTTCTTTTTACACGTTGCCGCCATCTTGTTTGTAGTCAAATTGTAAATGCGGCCATTTTGAATTGTAGTTCTTTTACACGTTGCCGCCATCTTGTTTGTAGTCAAATTGTAAATGCGGCCATTTTGAATTGAAGTTATTTTTACACGGTGCCGCCATCTTGTTTGTAGTCAAATCTGTAAGGCGGCCATTTTGAATTGTAGTTCTTTTACACGTTGCCTCCATCTTGTTTGTAGTCAAATCTGTAAGGAGGCCATTTTGAATTGTAGTTCTTTTTGTATAAGACGTAGTTATATAAGGCTGCTATCTTTTGTCAATATTACACCGTTGTCTGCATAGGTATATATATATATATATATATAATTATAAATAAAATAATATATATATATATATATATATCACAATGGATACTGAAAATGTACATAGTTGTCATTCAGACCAATCTCTTTCAGACCTGCTACAGAATGCCGTTGAAATGCACGCGGACATACCATTACAGCAGGTGCTTAAAAGAAAAAAGACAAGTTTATTCGTACCCCTGAATTCCGTTAATAATTTATGTCTCTCTATCTGTCTCGCACGTTTTCTCGAGCTGCAATTACCCGAGAGTGAATTAGAAAGTCGGCCGACGGTCATCCACAACGATGCAGGTTTTTCGATCCAAGACAAGATCGGTCTTCACGATATAGCGAGGTTTGAAAACCTTCTAGACATCAAAATCGTCATTTTTTACAGGACGAGCGCAGGCACGTTAGAAACGTTCAAAAATCATGGCGAAATTCATCCTAAAACCGTCTTTCTTTATTTACAAGACGAGCATTACTATATGATTCTGAATCTGACTGCGTTCATAGGGGCTAGCTACGTGTGTCGTTTCTGCTATAAAGGCTACGAGAAAATCCGAGATCACCATTGTAAACACGTCTGCAATGTCTGTTTCGATCGAGATTGTTTCAATCATCCTAAAAGAACCGTACACTGCCCCGATTGTCTGCGTTTCTGTAATTCGGGGTACTGTTACGCCATGCACAAAAAGACTCAGCCCGGCAAAGAGGAGACCCCTTGCGACACTATAAAATATTGCAAACTATGTAACAGACGTTATGAAATTATAGGTCCTATGGATCGGCACAAATGCTCCCCCCACCGATGCAGCGATTGCGGGGAAGAGCTGCATAACCGAGGGTTACATTTCTGTTACATACAGCCCCAACCGCCCAAGGAACCTAGCAAAAAGTATATTTTTTATGATTTTGAGACTTGTTATGAAAACAGAAGACACGAACGATTTGTGGCCGAAGGCCCCAAATGCGTGGAACAACTGATCAGTCGATTCAGACACCCCCGATACAAAGGATACTGTTTCATAGCCCATTACGCTTCCAGATTCGACTCTTTTTTAATTCTCGAGTATTTTTGCAAAGCGGGGATTACTCTCGACATCATCATGCAAGGGTGTAAATTAATTTTCATGTACAACGAAGCTTTTGCTCAGCGATACATTGATAGTTACAGCTTCATCCCGATGGCTCTGTCTAAGATGCCCGTGGCTCTAAACCTGACCACGACGGAAAAAGGCTACTTTCCCCATCATTTCAATAGGGTGGAAAATGAGGACTATGTGGGCCCTTACCCCGACAAAAAGTTTTACGGGTATGAAAACATGTCGGATAAAGACCAGGCAAAATTTGATGCGTGGTACAGCACGGTCTCTGGTAAATTCTTCCGTTTCAGGAAGGAACTGCACACGTACGGCGTGAACGACGTCATCTTATTACGCGAAGCGTGCATGAAATACCGAGAAGCGTTCATACATTGCACCGAACTCGATCCGTTCAACTTTACCACTCTCGCGAGCTGTTGTATGGGGGTCTTCAAAACACATTATCTCGACAGAGACACTCTGGCTCTGACGCATAATAACATGTACGTCCGGCAGCACAAGACTTACTCTAACGCGTCGATCGAATGGCTCGAGTATGTGAAAAAGACGCGAGACGTAGACCTTCATCTCGCTCTAAATCATGGGGAAGTCCAGATCGGTCATTACTTTTTAGACGGCTACTACGAGCAGGACGGGGTGAGGTACGGGCTGGAATTTAACAGATGTGTCCATCACGGTTGCGAACATTGTTACGATCCCCATAAAACGCATCCCCTGTCAGGGATACCTTTTGACGTTCTCAGAAGACTGTTTGCCGATAAGGTTGAAATTCTGCAAAACGCCTACGGCTTGAAAATAGAGACTCTTTGGGAGTGCGAATGGCATAAAATGAAGCGTACCGACCCCGCGGTGATGGAGTTTATGAGTACTTATTCTGCTCCAGAGAGACTGAAGCCTAGAGATGCACTTTTTGGAGGCAGAACTAACGCTTACAAGCTGTGCTATCACAAGATGTGCGAGGGGGAGAAAATAAGCTACGTCGATTTTACCAGCTTATACCCTACTGTCAAGCGAGGAAAAGCTATCCGATCGGTCACCCCCAAATCATTTATGACAATTTTGAACCGATTGAAAATTATTACGGCCTCATCAAGGCCGTCGTGTTCCCCCCTCGCAAATTGCTTCACCCTATACTGCCTTACAGATGTGGAGGAAAACTGATGTTTCCCTTATGTCGCACATGCGCTCACGCCGAAAACCAGACGACGAGCTGCAGCCACACGGACGAGGAGAGGGCTCTCTCAGGGTATTGGGTCAGCATCGAGCTTTTAAAAGCTCTCGAAAAAGGGTATGTCGTGGCCAAAATCGATGAAGTTTGGCATTTCCCGCAACGAACGGATAAACTGTTTTGCGATTACGTAAAAAAGTTTTTACGATTGAAACAGCAAGCGTCCGGCTATCCGCCAAACGTAATCACAGATACCGACAAAGCGACTTACATACGGGAATATTATGAAAAAGAGGGGATTCGTCTCGACCCTGAAAAAATCAGTCACAACCCCGCTCAGAGGTCTATAAACAAGCTATTGCTTAATAGTTTATGGGGGAGGTTCTCTATGAGAGAGGACTTAGCACAAACCACCCTCGTGAAAGACCCCGAAGATTTCACCAGGATCGTTTTTGGTAAAACCGATACCCTGAAATTTTACACATTCGTCTCGGACGACGTAGCGCTTGTCCAACGTCATCCCGCCAAAGACGATGTTCGACGGACTCACGACATTAATGTGTTTATAGGAGCATTTACGACTGCTCACGCACGACTGGAGTTGTACGACCTGATGGACAAACTCGGCGACCGTGTTTTATTCTCGGACACAGACAGCGTCATTTTTGTGTCTAGGGACGGCGACTGGATGCCTCCTCTCGGAGATCATTTGGGGGAGCTGACGGATGAAATAGGGGACGGAGACTACATCACCGAGTTCTCTTCCAGCGGCCCAAAATCCTACGGTTACCGTACCGCCAAAGGAAAAACGTGCATGAAAGCTAAGGGTATAACTCTGAACGCTAAAAATTCCCAAGCCATCCGCTTAGATTCCCTGATTGGTCTGGTTAACAGCTATGTGACGTCTCACGATGATGCGCGATACATCATGGCTCGTGCTGAAAATATCATGAGGGATAAAAAGCATCTCACGTTGCACAACAAGTCAGTCGACAAAAGGTTCAAGGTGGTGTATAATAAGCGCAGGCTTTCACCCGATTTTAATACTCTTCCTTATGGCTACTGATTCGATGATGCATAGAGGGGTACGGGATGCTTCTGAGTTTGACTTTAGACTGCAACACCCTTTCTCATGCGTGATAAGCGGGCCTTCCAATAGCGGGAAAACCTATTTTGTAAAACGTCTGATGGAGAATGGTTTAAATATGATTTCTAAAAAAATTGAAAACATTGTTTATATTTACAATTGTTGGCAACCTCTGTATGATGAACTGCTTAAATTGTACAACATTAAATTTGTTGAAGGAATACCCACGTCTCTGAATGATGATCATTTACTACCCGCCAACAAAGCTAATCTTCTGATTTTGGATGACATGATGAGCGAAGCCAGCGGGAACGCGCAAGTCCAAAAAGTCTTCACACAGTTTGTACACCATCGTAATCTTAGCGCTATTTATATCGTGCAGAATTTATTCGCTCAAGGTAAATCGAGCAGAACCATTAGCTTGAACACAAATGATTTAATCTTGTTTAAAAATCCCCGGGATGCTAATCAAGTGATGGTGCTCGGGAGGCAAATGTTTCCGACCAATGCGAAATACTTTATGGAGTGTTATCAAGACGCTACCAGCCAGCCTTACGGATACCTCATGATAGACTATAAAGCGAAAACGCCCGAACAGTACCGGCTCAGAACGGGGCTGCTTTCCGATCGCCAAGTGGTCTACCTCCAGAAAAAAAGAAAGTGATCATGTCCGCCAAACTCTGTAAATACCTACCTCTGTTAAAGATGTTACATAAAGCGAGGCCTAAACAACGACGTCTTATTTTGCAGTCGTCGTCCGACGAGTTCATTTTAGCACTCTGCGAAGTAGCGCTAAACATCCTTTATGGTACGATTCCGATCAACCGACAGCAGTACCTAAAACTAATAAGGAGAAAATCGGAAATTAAATTTCTCGCCGATAAGAAAATCGGTATAGCCGCCAAGAAACGCATTTTCAACCAGACCGGCGGTTTTCTTCTACCGCTCCTAAGCGTAGCTTCTCAAATCCCTGAGAAGATGTATCTTGTTCCCCAGAACCAGCTGGATATGCTGAAATCCGGAACCCCTCGCGAGAACATTCAACAGATCGTAGAGAATGATCTGGACACGGCCATAAGAAATATTTTACTCAGGACCGATTTAGATCAACGTGAAAAAGTCAAACTTTACTCAAACATACTAACTAGGTTTTTAACTATCGTTAAACAAGGGGATCGTGCGGCAAAGTTTGGCTGGAGAGGCTTGGCGGGAAATTGCTGTCCGTCTACGTAGACGGCCAGGAACTCCAAATCGTAATGTTTGAACGCAAATGGGTTTTTATTGTAGGACCCGGTGAACGCGTCATTATCTACCATAGCCAGGACGATAGATTTCGGTAAGGTCCCCAAAAACAAATTTTCTTGATTTGATATGCGGGAACCTACGGGTAAGGAGAAATTTTTTAGACACACCCTATCTATGGGGTACTTGGCAGTGGTCGAGAGCAAGGCCTGGGCATGCGGCAGCCTCACGGACGGCGATACGGACACTTTCTTGACGAAAAGGGATGCCGACACGATATTTAGTTTATAGGCCACGTCCTCGCCTGTCATCAGGCAGAATTCGTCTTTGCCTCTGATCATTCGTATTTTTATGTGGACGCCGTTTAGCATTAATTTTTCTTGAAAGAAGATATCGCTGTGAATAGGCGCCAGCAACTCCACAACGCCGCTTCCGGTAGTGTAGAGCGATCTCTTGGTCAGACCTGAGTTACGACCCACAGGATCGGTTTCATTCATGTGACCCGCCGTGTCTTTGAAAAACAGACCGGCTGAGAAAAGCGATTCCAGCGTATCTTTGCTGTAGTTGATAAGACTCTCGATAAGACATCGGTAAGGGTAAGTGCTCGAGCTCTGAGATATCAAACGGTCTCCGAGACTGACGTCAACTTGTGAAAATATAGTAGCCCCCGGGTAGTTGATTAGGGCTACCTTTGCTGGGTCTGGGATGTCACCCCCGTTAGGTCTTGTGATTTTAAGACGTAGAAACATCAACATGTTATTTAGGTCGATGTAATCTTCGCCGGTTCCTGGGATAAAAAACTCCAGAGGCGCCGAGTCCGATATAGCCGATAAAGGCGGTACTTCTAAATAGGCATTTTTCTCGATAACCGTCTGCGTCAGGGGGACTGTAAACAAATCCAATTCGGACTTAATACACTCTCCCGACATGCGGTGCAGTAACGCCATGTTAGAAAATGGGTCTCTTAGCCGAGACTTTTCGTTTCGTAGTCTTCTTACGCTTTCTGCGTGCGACTGAGACCTTCTTGGGTGCACGCCTTGTTTTCTTTATCGAACGACCACGCCTCCTCATACCGGGAGGTTTAGACATTCTCTTACGAGCCATTACCATAAGCCCCAAACCACCTTGAGCTTTAGAGTTATCGCTATAGGATCTTGACAGAACGTTTGAGACAACGTCGGTCGCTATATTTTTAGCGGCCGATTTCAGGTGCGGTTTAGCTATGCTGAATCCCCTTTTTAACAACGGTATGGCCAACCTAAACAGACCTCTGAAAAGACCTCCTAGACCGGCCCCGTACATAACGGCACCGCCCGCATATCCCGGTAGTCCGCCGCCGGCCTGATTTTGATAATAATCGACATAGTCAGCAGCATTCATCCCACGCGGGTTGTAATGAGCCATTTTAAAGCGCTGATTGTTTCACAGGCCTAAAGTGTAGTTTTACAACTTTCCCGTAAGAAAATGGTATTTCGCGGTTTTGGTCGTCCTTTAATTCTATGACGATGTCCGTGATGAGCGACTTGTTGACCGTCGCGTAATGGGGTTTGTCGTATCTAATACTGACAGTATCATTGTCGCCCCTCTTTATATGTACGCATCTTAAAAGGGGTACGTATGAATCACCGACCGATTGGTATTCGATAATGTCGGTATAAACGTACATCGTATAGAAACCCGCGTTGTTATCGGCCTGGTGAGGAGCATCCGTAATAACGCTCTTTGTAAAATCAGCTTTTTCATGATAGGCTGCACGTCCTAAAGCCTCGCCGGGTTTCATCCCTAAAATAGCGGCTAGTTTCCCGTGGAAGCTTACCGAAATGTTGGGCTTAGCTACCAGTTGGACTTTGTTTTTTAATTTATCGTGGCCTAATACAGCCCCAGGGTTGATAAGCGTATTTATTGCACCGATCAGTGCACGCACATTCTCATAGTACCCCCCAGTTAATTGGATATTCCTTGATACGTACCTTCCCGATAGCCGTTTAAACACCTCTTCGCCCGGTTTATTAGCGTGTTTCTGGGGCGGGACGGGGTAGACTTGCATACTGAAAATACCGTCGTCATCTTTAAAGCTGTACCAGCTTCTAGGATATTCAATCTCGGCAAGACCTACTTGCCACTCTCCTTTCAGGTTTATAGTCTTTGCTAGCCTGGTCGTATAACTAGATATGCGATTTTCAGGATAAAATGATAAAGAAGCGTTGCACGGCAACGTGACGTAGAAACCGCGGTCATCCATGGTAATCCTTTACTCGAATGATCTCTTTTGGCAAAGGCATGTGCGTTTTAAGGTTTTACAAGTCCAACACAGCGTTTTTGTCTATATAGCTATTAAATTTCGAAGGCCATCCTAACCATTTCACTAAAACTAGCGTGGTTCGCCCCTGTTTTTTCTCCCCTAAAATCTTTTCCACCTTAAACGCCTTGTTTTCGCTCACGATTATTTTTTGTAACTCCTCTTCGTAAAACACACCGTCGATGACATCGCCGTCATAATCGGACAGCCTGTATACGGGGGGATTACACGGAATGCACGCGGATACGGTGAAAAATTCTTCGGTGTAGTTCTGTTCGTAACCCTTGGCGAACGGTCCTCGCACTTTAGAAATCCTGACGACGTCCCCTACTCTATATTTAAATACGGGGTGATCGTTCTTCTTCTTCATACCTCCGTACAGGTTTTGAAACACTACGCCTTAATTTTCTTTGTCGACGTCCACAGGTCTCATCTTAATACTCCGATGGTAGCTGGAGTTGTACCCTGCATAATATCTTGCAACACGTCTGTGTATCTCCGTGAATTTGTAGCGGTTAAAAATCTCCACATTCGGCTTTTTAACGACCTATTAAATCGTTCCACGACGCTGGCCTTCAAATTGGTAGCCGTAGCAAAATGCTGAACGTCGTGCTTTTTCATCAAATCTTGAAAATGTTTGTTAAAAAATTCGGTTCCCTTATCCGTCTGCAATTTCTTTGGAACGCGACCCTCTTCGAGTATAGACTCGAACGCTTTAGTAACCTTGACCCCGCTCTTATTCTTTAACGTTCGAGCCCATGCGTACTTGCTAAATACGTCGATGCATGTCAGCAGATATTTATTATGATCATTTTCCTTGGAATAGGCTGTCATGTCGACGAGATCCGCTTGAAACTGCGTATCCATCCCGTACACCACGACTCTATTACGTTTGTAGTTAACGGGCGCCGTTCTGTGTAGCGTGTACGCATCCTCCCCGGCCAGCCAGTCCGAAACCTGTTTATCGCTCAGACGGACGCCGGTATCCTTTAAGACCGCATCTTTTAACCGTTTTTTACCTCCTAAAGAACCGGGGTTGGCAGGTGTGTAATAAACTTTTTTCATGAGCTCGGTCATGTTGTTATGTATCAACCGTCCTCAAAAGAATAACACTCACAAGCGTTACGTTTCAGGCTTTTATTAAAAAATAAAGAGATAGTTTTTAAATGACTACATAGTGATGAAAATAAAATTGGTTACATAATAAGAATAGAATTCAAAATGAATATATAGTAATGAGAATAGAAATAAAAATGCTTACATGAATAGACTTCAAAATGAATACATAGTGACAAGAACAGATTTTCAAAATGAATACATAGTAATGAGAATAAAATGGGTTACATACTGTCTAACCAGTAAAGACAATTTACACAGGCCGTATAGCTGCGATCTAGTATGTAGTTTACCAGGATTTCAACCGTCTCGTACACCTTGTTTTTCTCATTTTTTGAAACAAGCTTCACGCATACATCGGTTACATACGTGCACATACAAAGGACATCGCTAACTCTTATCTCTTCACCGGTTGCAGATATCTCATCTAGAATTTTTCGGAGCATTGCAGAGGGGCTATCGGTGCTGTTGACGCACATGTCGGTCAATTCAGACCAAGAGTCGGTCAGACCTCTTATAACATGCATTTGTTTCATGAGATTTTTTAGACGTGTTGTTTCCCCCTCGTAAACTTTCTCCGGATCACACGATCGGTCGATGGCAGCAAGCACCATTTTAATCATCTGTCCTTTATAATGGGGGGTAAACAAGATGTCTCTGAAAAAATGGAATCCGCTACACACACACCCCATGTCGTCACACTCCGGGGTGGTCACGCTGCTTTGCCAGAGATCCACGGCGTCGTAAACGACTTTCTTGTTGGACTCGTCCAGCAGCTTTTCCCTGATTTCTTGCAGCTTCGCGACGATGAATGATTCGTCTCTTAATTCGTGCAGGATAGCGCCGGTAGTTCCTTGAATCCTCAGAATGTTGTTGGTCATTAAACCGTAGCGGCGTAGAGTGAAGTCGATAATGGTCTGAAGATCTGGTTTGAACAGTTTGCGACACAGCTCGTCAAAGCGTGAGTCAAAATAATAGGCGTCAGGCTCAAACAGACAGGAATGTTGCAACTGGCTCGGATGGTCCGTTGCACACCCCTCGCACTCGTCCCTTAGTTTGTTGTCGATGATGTGTTGCAGCAGCAGCACGATCGTAGCTTTTATGGTTCTGAAACCTTTTCCGTTGAAGCAGCCGTCTGTGGTGTCGAATCCCGTGTGGGTGGAGGTGATACAGATGTCCTTTAGGTAACTCAGGTTGCGGTATCCGAGCTCCGTGCAGAATTTATCCAAGCATTCTTTGCGCAGGTCGGGTGCGCGGACCTTGTCTGTCGAAAGATGATCGACAGCGTTATCATCAGAAGCTTTGAGATTGGTAGGAGCATAATCGCATTGTAAAGAGTCGTCTTGAGACATGTTGGAAATGCTGTGTGGGAGTGTCGACTTACTGTTCTTTATAATGGCTGTAGTAGATGGGCGGGGACGGTAACACCCCCTCTCGGGGGTTTCTCTCAGGGTGAAACAGCCGTGTTTTAATTTTGCTGTATCCGTCGTGTATGCTGCACCACTTGAACATTTTGTTGACGATCGAAAAAAGAGCGCTCAGCAAATGCAGATCGCACCACCTGAACAAAAACTTAAGGTCGAACATTTCGTGATATTCTTTATGCGGGTCGTCCTCCGAAAGGTCACTAAGCTTTGTCTTGTCTTCGCAGGCGAATATGTACACGCAGTCCTCCGGGTTCTTTTGAGCATGGTCACCGACCACTCGGTACTGGATATTCGGAGCTACCACATCCCACTCCCCGACATACAAAGGCTCTTCTCCACAGTCCTTCAGGTCTTTCCAGATGCGATTGAAAAATAATTGCCAATCTTTTTCAGGAAATACCAGGCAGGGGTCTTGATCCTGTACAAATTCGCCGGTTTCATCAGATGTGTAGAGCGTAACCGTTCGATCCGATTTGTGGAATATGTACCCGAATATACGTCTGCTGATCAGGAAAAATTCCTCTCTCGCACATTCAGAATTTCACGGAGAAACCTTACCAAGCACAAATTACCGCTGTACGGCTTTCTCGGCGCCAAAGTCAGATTTTCCATCATCTCTTCATCCCATTCCTTCTCAGGGGTTTTAGGTGAGTATGAGGCACTCATGTCTATGCGTTTCGCAGCTCTTTTCTGATTTCCCACAGAAATACCTCGCCCTATTTATCTAAACACGTGTCGGAACACAACCGCCACGTGGTCCACAGATGGCCATACCCCCACCGGATGAGCATAAAATCTTCAAAAACAATACTTGACAACTCATTTATGGTTTTACACTTGTACAAACAACATAGCTCAGCCCCGGATGACGTAGGAATTTCACGCTTCTCCGATTTCCGCATCTGGAACGCATTATGGTCACATATGGTTATCATTAATATTATTAATAATATTATGAGGTCACAAAGGTCAAAGCAATAAATCTTATTGACGTTCTGCACCGGCAATCACTACTAACATCAATGTTAGCTTGTCAGTATTTAAAATATATTAACCCTTGTAAGAGTCCTATCTTCTCCCAAAGTTCTGTCTGTGAGACAGAACTTTATACCTGAAGACAAAAGGGCTGGTACCAAGGGATCCATCCAAATCCATTCATAACTATGTTTTCTAACCTTAAACTTATGCAAACTACAACACACCCATCTTATTCTGCATGTTCATCTAGGTGTCCAGTGCAATGCAGTCTAAGCATTGGATGTCTATGCTCATCCTCTGGAAAGCTGTAACACCTGCAATCACACACACAAAAGAAAATGAAAACATGTCTTTCCAAAGAAAAAGATTTTAAACAAACCATGCCTAACTGTGAAAAAAGGTCCCTATGTAATATTGGAAAGACACTTCAGTGTTTATCAGCTGTGGTGTGTTTATGTCTTCCTCCTCAGGCGACAAGCTAGAGCCTAAAAACCCTAGTCCATCTTTTGTCAGCAGCTGAACTGCTGCATCAGTAACCAAGAGATCCTGAAGTGGGCTTTCCCATCTGGATTCTCATAGTGACCTCTGAGTTTTTTTTAATCATTACCATACCATGGCCCCCTTTTGGAGGTGTCAAAACTTTATTCTTGGCATTGTGTACCGCCAGGCTGAGTCTTTCATCACTTTGGACAAGGCTGTCAGATGTTACATTTTCAGTGGACATAGGCCTGCCTGTGACATATTCACTGCTTTGGTTGTCATCATGCATTTCAACTCCATTTTCCATCAGTGCTCTTCATTTTGAATTTGTTTACTGTCCTGCTGTCTGTCTTTCTTAAGTTGTCTTAATGACACTTTACCTGCATCTCTCTCCTTTATGGCTTGTTTAGCAGTACTGTCTATTAGGACATCATCTTTAGATGTTGAGAATTCTGTGTATGCTTTTAGCTTTGGGGTGCTGTCTTCATTTGTTGTTTTTGCATACATGTGAAGTACATCAGTCATTGGATGAGATGTCAGTAGTTGGTGCTGCAGAGAGAGGTTCAGCAGTTTCCCTGTGGCTCAACAGCTTTTAGCAGAGTCTATTTTTGTTTGGTTGTCAACTGCTGAAACCTCTTTAACAGGTCAAGTCAAGTCAAGTTAATTCAAGTCACCATTATTTGTAAAAAGGATCCACCACCCACAGTTGATTTTGATATTCTAGGTATTATCAAATGGCCAGAGTTTTGAGAATGTAGCGGACGTGAAGGACTATAATGTGATAAGAGCTCACTCAAGTACTGAGGTGCTAAACCATTCAGGGCTTTATAAGTAATTAACAAGATTTTAAAATCTATCCGATGTTTGATAGGGAGCCAGTGCAGTGTTGACAGAACCGGGCTAATGTGGTCATACTCCCTGTTTCTAGTAAGAACTCTAGCTGCTGCATTTTGGACCAGCTGTTGTTTGTTTATTAAGCGTGCAGACCAACCACCCAATAAAGCATTACAATAATCTAACCTTGAGTTCATGGACGCATGACTAGGTTCCTAACTGATGACAAAGAATTTACAGAGCAGCCATCAAGTATAACGCCCGTTTCACACCGCAAGCGTGAGTGGCGCGTGAGCAGCACATATTTTTTTCGGCGTGCATGTTAACAAATGATTGCATTCACACCGGCAGCAGGAGCAGTGCATGAGCGTCAAGCAGGAGTGTCGCGTGAGCAGCGCTGGAGCGATGGTTTCAGTGCCGAGTCTATTTTTGCTGCGCCACTCATGATCAATTAAAGTGACAGCACAATTTTGATGGACAAAATAAATATGATTTCACACAAAACGTGCTAAAAATGCACAGAATAAGCATGTCTAGTGTGTTTTAAGACGAATTGGAGTATGTCAGGAAAGAAAATGAACAATCAAAAATATATATAGGAGATTCAGCGAGGTCTGCAGCGGGAGAGAGAGACAGGAGACGAGCGGTGTGTAAGTAGGTCAAGTGCAAATTATAAACACCTGTGTCTCGTTTCAGTAATTGGCATGGAGGGACCAGATAAAAGGCTCCAGGAAACGGGAAGCAGGGAGAGAGAGACTGGCTGTGTCTGAAACGGCCTACTTCTTTACTATGTAGTAGGGGAAAAGCAGTAGGAGAGCGAATAAGTACATCCGAAACCTCAGTATTTATAAAGGAGTAGTCGAGAAGTTCCCGGATGTCCTACTGCTTCTGCCCAGCTTCTTGAGTGTTCATTGATGGATACTTTTTTATCCCAGGAGCCCACGGGAGATCAATATGTCATCATCGAACGTGATGGAGAACAGCAACAAATGTGTTTACAAATGTGAGTATTATCAGTCAAAAACACAGTTACATGTGATAAAATCGCAATCGTTGAGCTACTGTAGAGTAAACTGTTGATTTGCTTAAGGTGTACCCTTACAAAAATGTCCTGTGGTACTGCAACAGTACTACATAAATTTACCACACAACAAATGAGCAGAGCTAAGTATGACAGGATTACCACAGCACTTTCTGTTGTACAGTATCACACAAATTTACTATTAGATGTTGTATGTGGTTTTTCTGTTGTTTTTGTGTGGTAATTCCAACACAAGCTAAATATGACAGGATTACCATAGCACTTTCTATACAGCATGAACTTACTACAGACAATACAATGTGTTGTATTTGAATGGTATATATATTGTTTTTGTGATATTTCCAAAACAATGACATCTAGCTGGCAGAAATAATGCAGGTGAGTGCAGTATGTCAAATAAAGTAATGTGATCATTTTTAAGGTTACTATCTGAATTAATATATGATAAAAATGCCAAGCTGTAATCAACTGCTAAATTATTTTACAATATAAACAATTGTCTGATCTCACTTTATCATAATTGAAAATTGTATTAAACTACAAAAATTAATTACCTAGATAGTACATTCTCACAATTTTCGTTTTATGATTTAAATTGAATTTATAACAAATGTGTTATATTGTAACTGTAACAGCTATAATGTAATGACAACATCAATATTTCTAAGATATGAAATATAGTCCAATATGTTTTGTGTGCTATATACTGTGTGTGTGTATATACTGTAGAGTAGCTATAGCTAGGGGAGCAATAAGTGCATACAATACTCAGCCGTGAGGGAGAGAAAGTCCATGGCTTAAGTAAGGTGTGCAAATGGGAATCAGCTGTGTGATCGGTGCAATGAACTGTGTGCGTGTCGTCAGTGCAATGGATGATGAGAACTGTAGACACTGACACAAGGGGAGTGAAACACGCAGGACAATACAAGAACTGAATAGAAACACGGAATGGCATGGAAAGGGTTAATCCAGGAAACACCGGCTAGAATATGAACACAGGAAAACAAGCAAGGCAAGACTAGGATCACTAACAAGGGCTCTGTAGAGTAGCTAAACCTAGGGGAGCAATAAGCACATACGATACTCGGGCGTGAGAGAGATAAAGTCCATGCCTTAAGTAAGGTGTGCAAATAGGAATCAGCTGTGTGTGATCAGTGCAATGAACTGTGTGCGTGTCGTCAATGCAATGGATGATGGGAACTGTAGTCCGGAGGTGACGTGCAACAGTTAGTGTAGTGCAAGATTAACTGTGGTGGGTGAGTGACCTCTGACCTCGAATGGAAGTTCACAGACTATTTTACTCTTGTGAGTTAGAAGAGCTCAAAGCAGGACTTAAATTCCCAACTTGGGTACATTTTGTAAAATTTAATTTGAGGTATGAACATCATTGTCCCCAGAATAATGTAAAGTGTTTTATATTTATACAGTATGTTATATATCATCACAGTTTTTTACCACCTTCTTTAAAATAAGAGAATTATGTGTTTTATAAGTTCAATAAACTTAACCCTCTACTGCATAGTGTTGCCCTCAGGCAACGGAAAGTTTTTCTTATGCCCCATGTTCAGTACATGATTTTTTAAATGATTGCAACCAATTAAAATGTTTGAAAAGTATCAAAGAACAGTCCAATAAGGTGTGGGAGTCACTATCAAGCACCACTTGAAGGCGGGACATCCTGTTCTGACACATGGTCACAGGCGCACATGGTGTGAGGAAAAAGGCAAGATTATTTGCTTTAGTAATCTCATTTAAAATTACATGAACTGTACACACATTTATGCATTTTAGCAGACGCTTTTATCCAAAGTGACTTACAGTGCATTCAGGTTATACATTATTATTTTTTTCATCAGTATGTGTGTTCCCTGGGAATTGAACCCACAACCTTTTGCGTTGCTAATGCAATGCTCTACCACTGAGCCACAGGAATAGACAAAATATGTGTGTGTATGAATGTGTAGAGAAGACTTTTGTCAGGTTTTGATTTTTAATTTTATTTTGCATGTTCAGAAATTCAGTTTTTCTTTTCGTTGCCTCAGGGCAATGTTATGCAGTAAGGGGTAAAGAAGCAGGGGTCCACAGCTCCCATCCCTAACCAGGATTTCCCATTGACAATACATACGGGCAAATAATGTGTGACAAAAAGGGAAGATGCAAGTTTGCTGGGTGCACAGGAGTGGTGTGCAAAAAGTGTAACATGCACCTCTGTTTCACAGCAGAGAAGAAGTACTTCTTGAAGTTTAACACAGATTAAAATCTCATTCCATGAAGTACGGTATGACACGACACAGTACATCAGGGCTGGGAAACTTCGGTCCTGGAGGGCCACTGTCCTGCAGAGTTAGCTCCAAGCCTAATCAAACACATCAGGACAAGCTAATGAATGTATTTTAAGATCACTCGAATACTACAGGCAGGTGTGTTTAATTAGGGTTGGAGTTAAACTCCACAGGCCAGTGGCCCTCCAGGACCGAAGTTTCCCAGGCCTGCACTACGATACAAACCCACGTCTGTATCAAATGCAATACATCAATGTGCTTCAAGTGTTTTTCCCTTTTCACTTATTGATTTCTTGACATTTTTTTGACAGATTTGTGATTTTGTATTGCTCCCTGAACATTGCCCTATGATATGTGAATGGAGAATTTCCTTTGTGATTTTGCACCTTTGTTGCATAACATTTCCCCTTTACTAGACGGCACTTCATTCCAGACTCTTGCCACTTAACCCAGGACTCCATTTCCAATAATCCTTTGTTACGAAATTATGGTCTGCCCGAGGACATTCTCTAAGACAGGGGTCCCCAGTTCATCTCTCAGGTATGGAAGGCATTCTTTTGAATCCTAGGAGTTACAGTCAGCTTATCTTCCGGATACCATCCCCAGACAAACGGCCAGACTGAGCGCTAGATCCAAGAGCCCGGACGTTACCTTCGGTCATACTGCTCGAACGATCAGCACAGCTGGAGATGCTTCCTCCCCTGGAACGAGTACGCCCAGAACTCCCTCAAAACAATTCACCACCAGCCTTACACCCTTTCAATGCATACTCTGCTATCAGCCCCCGCTCTTCCCCTGGACGGAGGAGCCCTCAGAGGTTCCAGCTGTGGACTACTGGTTCCGAGCGAGCGAGAGGGTATGGGACTCAACACACATCCATCTCCAGCGTGCAGTGCGTAGGCACAATTTCTTTGCAGACGTCCGTCGGTCAGACCCCCCGCAATTCCAGCCAGGCTATCAGGTCTGGCTGTCAACCCGAGACCTCCACCTGCCATGCAAAAAGCTGAGTCCCTGCTACATAAGTCCCTTCCCTATACAGAGGCAGGTCAATAATGTCACATAGCAGCTCCAGCTCCTGGCAAGGTACCGAATACATTCCACGTCTCACTCATGAAACCTTTCTCCCCATCCACTGCAGGACCCACTGAACTGGACACACCTCCTCCCCCAGAGTTCTTAGAGGAGGCCGCAGTCTATCAGGTCAGTGACATTCTGTACTCATGGTGACGGGGCGGCTCGAGTACCTAGTGGACTGGAAGGAGGGATATGGTCCGGAGGAAAGATCCTGGGTGGCCCGGGACGATATCCTTGACCCCTTACTTCTGGAGGAGTTCCATCATAGCCCGAATCGTCCCACACCCAGATGCCGAGGCCATCCCTGCCGTCGTGTTAGGGCGTCAGGAGCTGCCCCTACAGGCGGGGATAATGTCAGGGAGTCACAGTCACTTCAGTCATCACAGTCAATGCAGTCATCAGCACTCGCGTTCACAAGATCACAATCACCTGAGTTCTAATTCCCTGCACCTGCTGCAGCTCATCAAGCTCCACTATATCTGCACACTCTCCACACTCCCTCCTTGTTTGGTCTACCATTCACATACCTGAAACAAGCCAGACCCCTTTAATACTTACCTGTGTGTCTCCCTACCTTAGACGTTCCTGTTTCTCCACCGCTCCTGCCGTTCCACGTGATTCCTACAAGAAAACAAAGGACTGTTACCTCAAGCTAAGCCATCTGGATCTTGTCTATTGTGCTATACTCACCTCTAGTCACCTTCTGGTTATCTTCTCTGTCTCTGTTAATAAATACCCCTGTTTGACCACTTACCTCTGTGTCGTGACAAGTGCATTAAAGACATGCTGTCATTATTTCCCTTTTCTAAAGCTCTTTTTAGATTTTACACTAACCTCTCTGCAGCTCCATTAGAAGTTGGATAGTAAGCAGGACTCTTGATGCTTTTTACACTATTGTTTTGCAGAAATGTCGAAAATTTGCTCGACACAAACTGTGGACCGTTGTCCGAAACCAATTCATTGGGAGGTTCCCAGGTAGCAAAGTAACCCCTTAGAACCTCAATGATCTTTCCTGCAATTGTGTTAGACATTGGTGCAATTTCTGGCCAGCGTGAAAAACTATCTTTTTGTTCAAAGTCTATGTGTATTCTTTGCCACAGCCTACTGGGCAAACTCCAATTTTATACAGGAGCTGTAACTGGCTGATTTCTCTCTCTCTGATAGTGCATACCTGTAAAACCTGTCTGCATCAAGATTAGGCCATCAAAAATGGCTTTGAGCTAAAGCCTTCATTTTAACCATGCCCTGATGATTTTGATGTAATTCAGCCAGCATTTGTGATCTTAACAGTTCTTGCACGATCACACAGAAGCCCCAGAGAACACACTCAGCTTCCGTAGTTTGTTTTGTGCTTCTCAAAATGTATGGCTTCAGTTCTTCATCAGTAACGTGTTTTGGTCTGGCATTTAACGTGAAATGTTTCACTTTCTATAGCACCGTGTCTAGTTTTATTTGTTTTGCTATCTCTTGTGCAGATACTGGCACAATATCCAGAAACGACGCTCGGAAATTCAGCTTACTCTCCCCAGTTGTAAAAGTGAGAGGTAATCGCGGCAATGCATCTGCATTGCTGTGTTTCTCAGTTGGTTTATATACAATGTCATACTGATATGCAGCCAAGATCAGTGACCCTTGCTGCAATCTGTAATCTTGCTGCAGCCAAGGTCAGAATGCCTGTTTTTGGCCCAAATATCTTGACCAATGGCTTGTGATCAGTGTACAGTGTAAATTTTCGCCCATACAAGTGGTTATTAAATTTGGTTATTCCAAAAATGATACTCAATGCCTCTTTTTCAATCTACGGAAATTTTCGTTTTTGTCAACGTGCGTGAGACATATGAAATGGGCTTTTCTGTACCATCTGGTCATTGGCGTGAAAATACTGCTCCAAGTCTGTAAGGAGATGTGTTGCAAGCTAAAATCACCGGCAATTTTAGATCATAATGAGCTAACACTGGTGCTGACAATGACGATTTTGTGGGCTCTAACGTCTTTTGACATTTTTCTGTCCATCTCCAATCTGGGTCTTTTTGAAACAACATGGTGAGTGGTTTAGTTTCACTCGACAGATTGGGTATAAATTTGCCATAATAATTTAGCATTGCCAGGATCGATCTCAACTCCGATACATTTTTAAGCACAGGGGCTTTGTCGATTGCTTCCTTTTTTTACGGGATCGGATGCAACCCGTCCACATTGATAACATGTCCCAGGTACATAATGCTATTCTGAAAAAAACTTGATGGTGTACTAGCGACCCCGTATGGTAAACGATTGTACATATACAATCCACGCTGCGTATTCACAGTGAGGAAAGACCTACTTTCCCCATCCATTTTTACCAATGATTCGCTTGCGTCAAATCCAAATTTGTGAAATATATTCCCCCAGCTAGAGTAGAAAACAAATCCTGTGTTTTTGGTATGGGGTACTGATCAATATCAAGCCACGGATTGATCGTCACTTTGTCATCACCGCATATATGAATCGAGCCATCCTGATTCGGAATACAGACAAGAGGCGTGGCCCATTCACTGTGTAACACCTGAGAAATTACTCCTTTTTGCTCAAGTTCAATCAATTTCAATTCAGCATCCCATAGTGCGTACGGTACCGGCCTCACTTAGCAAAACTTTTTTCACAGGTGACACTTGCAATTTTGCGGTTATCCCTTTTGCGCAACCTAATTCCGAACTGAACACAGCTTTGTACTCCGCACAAATTTTCTCAACCAATTCACTCGAGACCAATCCAATTTTAGCACTCAGATCCAATCGCTGCCAATAAGAGTAGGCCCTTTCCCAACAATTGTAGCAGTTGGTCAGTGTATGTTCTCAGATTCAAATCACATGGTTGCAATTTTACCATATGAATTTCCAGTAAAAACCAGTACAAACTCTCAGATATGATAGACAGGGCGGACCCAGTGTCTACTTCCATACAAAATTTTACCCCATTACATCTCACTATGACCTTGTATGCTTTTACGTACCCTGACAAGTCTGAAGTTACTGTAGAGATTGAAATTATTTCCTTTATGAAAATAACTCCTTGTGAAGCCAAAACTTAGGAACTCTTACAATGAAAATGTCAGGCCACAAGACAATAAACTCTCTAATCAGACAAGAAAATCTGAGAGAAAGACCTTTTGATCATCGGTCCATTCACCCATCCTTCCCCCCTGGGCTCATGGTACTGGTCACTGAAAGTTGACAAAGAAATGCCAAGAACTCAATTTGCTACTCTTACATAAAATATTTATACCTTTCATGTTTGGTATCATTTTAAAGGTCTCTCTGTGCGATTGGTAAAATGGTCTCAGTTTCAAAGTAGTCACTTGTATTATGAGAAATATTGAAAACTTCAGTTAACTCTGTGCGTCTGTTGTGGGCGGTATCCTTTCAAAACCTGATAAACATTGCTCTACAGGTGTGACCATTTGGAGCCGAGAACAGCTCCTACTGAGCAGAGTTGTAAAGTCCAGGGGTCAGAAAGTAAAAGTCCTGCCATATGTTTGTTCCACCCATGAACTCAGCAGCTGATTTCACCAGAGGAGGAACCAAGTCATTCCTTTCAAGTCACAAGCAAGTCTCAAGTCAAATCCCAAGTCCTCAAAGAGTTAAAGTTAATGAGATAATTAAGTGACTAATTAAATGATGATTGTGCATTAGTGATGAACACCTGCTGTTATTGAGAATTACAGAGGATCAGATGTTGATGTTTTAATGGTTAAAATGACGCCACCATCACAGAGATCAATGCGTGCTTTAGTTGGGCTCTTGACCCTTGAATTCTGTGTCAGATCTCTCTCTGCAGCAGTGCATGTGTTGTTATAAAGCAGAGAGATCAGTGCTATACAGTGAGCAGCTAATAGCTGTTTTTATATGATGAGGTAGTCATCAGGCGCTGACCTGTTTACCTCCAAAATAACTCTTTTCTTTTATTTAGATGTTCAGGTTTTCAATAATCAACCCTGTGAAACTACAGCATGCGATGAAAGTGTTGCTCTAAAAGTTATATTGAATAAATTTTACATTTCTGTAATGCACATAAATATTAAAACTCCAGAGCTATTTATACACACAGAGACATCAAGAGCCAGCATATGAATCTCAACAATGGTGACAATCAACAAAATGCTTCATGCTGCAATGCATACTGGGTAACACCATAGTAAAAACTCCCATCATGCACTGCAGCATGAATAATTATTCTCACCATTGTTGAGGATCCTATGATAAGTGTTCACGTCTAGAAGCCTGAGTGACACAGTTTTTCTTTTTTCCAATATTTAAGCATTAATGTGACAACTTGTTTATAAACAGCTGGATATTACCAAAGAGAGATATCTTTGTGACGAATGAGGCACTTATGGAGCGCTTTACTATGTATTGAAACACACCAAAAGCGCTTTACAATCATGTGGGGGGGCACTCCTCAACCACACATCAGCTACAGGTGGAGTGATGTTCATTCAAGTGAATGAAAGTAGAAAGTGTAAACGCATCTGCTTCAAGCTTTTAATTCAGCAATGTGCAAATATTTGTTGTGAAACAACATTGCAATTGCTTAAAAGCAAAACACTTTCAGTTATTCAAATGGTCAAGAGCCCAACTAAAGCAAGCACTGATCTCCATGATGGTGGCATCATTTTAACCAATAAAACATCAACATCTGATCCTCTGTAATTCTCAATAACAGCAGGTGTTCATCACTAATGCACAATCATCATTTAATTAGTCACTTAATTATTTCATTAACTTTAACTCTTTGAGGACTTGGGATTTGACTTGAGACTTGGTTCCTCCTCTGGTGAAATCAGCTGCTGAATTCATGGGTGGAACAAAAATATGGCAGGACTTTTACTTTCTGACCCCTGGACTTTACAACTCTGCTACTGAGGCTTCTCTTCCAGAGTTGTGAAGTCCAGGGGAAGTGCCTCATTCGTCATAAAGACATCTCTCTTTGGTAATATCCAGCTGTTTATAAACAAATTGTCACATTAATGCTTAAATATCGGAAAAAAGAAAAATTGTGTCACTCAGGCTTCTAGACGTGAACACTTATCATAGGATCCTCAACAATGGTGAGAATAATTATTCATGCTGCAGTGCATGATGGGAGTTTTTACTATGGTGTTACCCAGTATGCATTGCAGCATGAAGCATTTTGTTGATTGTCACCATTGTTGAGATTCATATGCTGGCTCTTGATGTCTCTGTGTGTATAAATAGCTCTGGAGTTTTAATATTTATGTGCATTACAGAAATTTAAAATTTATTCAATATAACTATTAGAGCAACACTTTCATCGCATGCTGTAGTTTCACAGGGTTGATTATTGAAAACCTGAACATATAAATAAAAGAAAAGAGTTATTTTGGAGGTAAACAGGTCAGCGCCTGATGACTATCTCATCATATAAAAACAGCTATTAGCTGCTCACTGTATAGCACTGATCTCTCTGCTTTATAACAGCACATGCACTGCTGCAGAGAGAGATCTGACACAGAATTCAAGGGTCAAGAGCCCAACTAAAGCACGCATTGATCTCAGTGATGGTGGCGTCATTTTAACCATTAAAACATCAACATCTGATCCTCTGTAATTCTCAATAACAGCAGGTGTTCATCACTAATGCACAATCATCATTTAATTAGTCACTTAATTATCTCATTAACTTTAACTCTTTGAGGACTTGGGATTTGACTTGAGACTTGCTTGTGACTTGAAAGGAATGACTTGGTTCCTCCTCTGGTGAAATCAGCTGCTGAGTTCATGGGTGGAACAAACATATGGCAGGACTTTTACTTTCTGACCCCTGGACTTTACAACTCTGTTCTCATCCCCCATGCACAGATCTAATCTGTTTTGGGGCAGAATAAATGTTTATGGGCCTTTTGTTCTGGTAGTATTTAAGGGTAAGTTGCAAATCAGTCGGCGTGATTCTGTAGTCAGATCAGCCCGTAGTGTGGAGGGTATTTAATATGTTCCATACTATGTATTTTTTTTTTCTTGAATCAGGTAAACATTTTATTCTTAGATTCATCTTTGAACATCTGATGTTATGTATTTTCTTATTTTTGAATTGGCTTCTTATTGTTTTATGTAATTGGCACGACACTTTATCTGACTAATAATACATTTTTATATTTGATTTATTCTGATCTCTTTTGAAATAATTTTTCCAGTAGATTAGAGTTGTAGTCTAGTGTTTCCACAAATCTGTGTCCAGGACAGATCATACTTATGCCGAGTTCACACTGCACGATTTTCAAACTCGTCGGATCGCTGTTGTTTTCACACTGCGTGACTATCTGGGGTAGCATTCAGTCGTTGCTGTGTTCACATTGCACGATGGATCGGCGACAGGGGCTTTCACATTGCACGATTTCACAATAGGAAGAATCGCCGACAACTCTGTCTGATCCGCAAACTACGTTTCACAACAAAACCCACGCGAGAAGTGATAAGGAAATAACGCGAGAACCTGCGTGCGTCAGACCGTTGTTCTCGAGCGAGACTGGAAGTATTTAAAAAATATAGCCAGCAAATTGTCTGTGTGCTGATTTCCAGCTACAAAAAGAAAAACTGTGTTGTGCAAAGAGTGGTAAATAATAATTTTGCAGTAACTGTTAACTGTTAAGCTGATGTTGCGGCTGGTCAAGCGTTTGTGCTTGTTTCTGTATGATATAATTGTGCTAAAATACTGATATGGTCTATAACTCCTCACTGAAGTTCCCTCTGCCCTGTATCTTTGTCTCTCATTGGCTGAAGGTCATCGCGATGTAGTTTTCAGCCAGAAATCATTGCACACAGCAGGATTGTGAATCGCCGACAGCTCCAGATATTTAGCATGCCAAATATTTCGCGGATGTCGGCGACGTGTCGGCGATACCCTCATATCGCGTCGGTGATATTTCACACTGCGCGATTGTCATTCGCGTGAACGAGCTCCGATTTGCCTCCGATATAGGTCATTTGTCGGCGATTTATCAAAACCTGTCGGCGAGTGAAAAATCGGGCTAAAATCGTGCAGTGTGAACTCGGCATTAAGTACCAATGAATGAAGCGAGGGCTCGTCATTAGGGATCTTCTGATTTCAGTCTGTCCCTGACTTAACAAGTTACAGTTTTCGTGATTGTAGGAAAAATACACTTTATTATGTGCTAGCAGGGTGCAGCCTATTTAAAGGTATTGTAGTCACCCTGTATTCTCTGAGTAAGATCAACTTGTGAGTTTGTGCCTTGCGTTTACAGTTGGCCAGTGAATTGCTAAGCGACACTGGGTTGGCTAAAGTCAGTCACACCTTGACTTTCTTCTAAATAACGCACATTTTATTCATAATATTAAAACACAGGCCAATAATTTGCGCGTTTTTGTTTTTTTCTGAATTGTGTGAAATGGCTAATACAAATAGTTAATACAAAACAATTATGTGGAGGTGAATTGGTTTAGTCTTGACTTCTGGTCGTGAGTGACAATGTTGGGGGATGGGAAATCTGTTGACTGTGGAGTGCCAAATAAACACAGCGATGGAGAGAAAAAGGTCAAAGCCGTCAGGTGCCCAATTTAGGAAAAAAGAAAAGAAGAAGAGGAGAAAAGAGCAAAAGATAAAGGTATGCAACTACGTTCTCTCTGTAGGATTATGATATCCATGTCATCAATGAAGGGCTAATGTTAATTGGTGGTATAACGTTAACTATTACGTTTGTTAGCCTTCTTGCTATGCTTCAGTCTGTTGCACGCTGCTGAGAGGTTTGTGATTGTAGCTCCGTGTAGCTTCGCTTTTTATTGAATCTCTACCTTACTTTCACTCCTTTTTTTTCTAAAGTGATAACATATAATTTAATTCCCACCATATTTCAGGTGCTATCCTTCAAACTAATCTAACTAATTTGATCGTTCGCTTTTAAAACCGCGAGTGCAGCTTGTTAGCCCGTTAGCTTGTCACTCGCGGTTCCATTTGCATTTCGCGCCTATTATTTATTTATTTTTATTTTTTCCTCGCTCCGTTTTTCACAAGCTCATCAAACAACAGTGGTAAGTGGTAAGTTAAGTTGGTGTCATTCATCAATCACGGTGAGTAATGGCTTCTTCTCCTGCTATTGTTGTTTGCACTGTCTGCCACATGTATAGTTTATCTGTCTCTGTCAGCAGCGAGGGATTCACATGTGATAAATGCAGGGAAATAGTTAGGCTGACAGAGAAGGTTTTAGAATTAGAGACACGCATCCAAACTTTAATTGAGGATAGTAAGAATGTGAGGGCTGTAGATACTGTTTTGGATGCGACTAGCTCAGGGAGTCCTGTACATTGTTCGGTTTCGGTTGAGCCCATGCAGCAGGGCAGCTGGGTGACAGTGAGGCGGCATAGTCGCGGGTCAAAACACCACTCTTCCGTTCCGATCAGAACATCAAACAGGTTCTCCCCACTCAGTGAAGCACCCACTGAGAAACCTGATGAAAGTGCTCTAGTTATTGGCGATTCTATTGTACGGAACGTGAAAATAGAGACACCAGCCACCATAGTCCATTGTTTACCAGGAGCCAGAGCGCCTGACATCTTGGCAAATTTAAAAGTGCTGGCTAATGCTAAACGTAAATTCAGTAAGATTGTTATCCACGTCGGCGCTAATGATGTTCGACTTCGCCAGTCGGAGATCACTAAAAATAATGTTAAAGAGGTGTGTGAACTTGCAAGTACGATGTCAGACACTGTAATATGCTCTGGTCCGCTCCCTGCTTACCAGGGTGATGAGATTCATAGCAGACTGTCGTCACTTAATGGCTGGATGTCTAAGTGGTGCCCGCAAAATAACATAGGCTTTATAGACAATTGGATGAGTTTTTGGGGCAGACCTGACCTGTTGAAAAGAGATGGTGTTCATCCCTCCTGGGGTGGTGCCGCTCTTCTCTCTAGAAATATGGCACATAGTCTTAGAGTTTGTACTTGACTAACTGGAGCCCAGGTCAGGAAGCAGACAGACTGGCTAAACCGATCGTCTGCTAGCCGCCTCACGTCACAGAAGTCAGTTAATTCTCAGCACATAGAAACTTTTTCACCTAGATATCACTCTATAGAGACTGTGTCTGTTCCCCGAACTAGAAAATACAGAAAACATCCAAACCAATGTAATAGTAACAATTTAATTGATGTTCAACAAATAAAAAAACGATATAATACAGATAAAGACTTGATAAAGCTTGGCTTATTGAATATTAGATCCCTTTCTTCAAAAGCACTTTTTGTAAATGATATGTTCACTGACCATAAACTAGATGTGCTTTGTCTGACAGAAACCTGGCTAAAACAAGATGATTACATTACTTTAAACGAGTCTACACCCCAAGATTACTGTTACAAACATGAACCGCGTCCAAAAGGTAAAGGGGGAGGTGTTGCTACAATTTATAGAAATATTTTCAGTATCTCTCAAAGGTCGGGCTTCAAGTATAATTCGTTTGAAGTAATGGTGCTCCATATAACGTTATCCAAAGAAACAAGTATTAATGATAAACCCCCTGTGATGTTTGTACTGGCTACTGTATACAGGCCACCAGGGCACCATACAGACTTTATTAAAGAATTTTCTGATTTTCTGTCTGAGTTAGTGCTGACTGCAGATAAAGTCCTAATTGTTGGTGATTTTAATATCCATGTTGATAATGAAAAAGATTCGTTGGGAT
The DNA here is from genome assembly GCA_029620275.1 of Acrossocheilus wenchowensis. Classification (NCBI taxonomy): domain Eukaryota; kingdom Metazoa; phylum Chordata; class Actinopteri; order Cypriniformes; family Cyprinidae; genus Acrossocheilus; species Acrossocheilus wenchowensis. The sequence continues at coordinate 37,660,113 of CM056141.1, read as the reverse complement.
CAGCATTTATAGACATTTTAAACTCTATTGGTGTTAAACAACATGTGTCAGGACCTACTCATTGTCGAAATCATACTCTAGATTTAATACTGTCACATGGAATTGATGTTAGTGGGGTTGAAATTTTGCAGCAGAGCGATGATATCTCAGATCATTATCTAGTCTCCTGTATATTCCATATAGCTAAAGCTGTAAAGCCAACTTCTTGTTACAAATATGGTAGAACCATTACCTCCACCACAAAAGACTGCTTTATAAATAATCTTCCTGACTTATCTCAGTTCCTCAGTTTATCCAATAGCTCAGAACAACTTGATGATGTAACAGGAACTATGGACTCTCTCTTTTCTAGCACTTTAGATGCGGTTGCTCCTTTACGCTTAAGGAAGATTAAGGATAAGAGTCCAACACCGTGGTATAATGAGCACACTCGCGCCCTAAAGAGAGCAGCCCGGAAAATGGAGCGCAGCTGGAGGAAAACTAAATTAGAGGTATTCGTTTAGCTTGGCGGGAAAGTACCCTATCCTACAGAAAAGCATTAAAAACTGCTAGATCTGATTACTTTTCGTCTCTTCTAGAAGTAAACAAACATAACCCTCGGTATTTATTCAATACAGTGACTAAATTAACGAAAAATAAAGCATCAACAGGTGTTGGCATTTCCCAAGAGCATAGCAGTAATGACTTTATGAACTATTTTACTTCCAAGATCGATACTATCAGAGATAAAATTGTATCCTTGCAGCCGTCAGCTACAGTATCGCATCAGATAGCGCACTATAGATTCCATGAGGAACAATTCCGTTCATTCTCTACTGTAGGAGAGGAAGAATTGTATAAACTTGTTAAATCATCTAAACCAACAACATGTATGTTAGACCCGATTCCATCGAAACTACTAAAAGAGCTGCTTCCAGAAGTCATAGATCCTCTTTTGGCTATTATTAATTCATCATTGTCATTAGGATATGTCCCCAAAACCTTCAAACTGGCTGTTATTAAGCCTCTCATTAAAAAACCACAACTTGACCCCAAAGACCTAGTTAATTATAGACCGATCTCAAATCTCCCTTTTCTATCAAAGATACTAGAAAAGGTAGTATCCTCACAATTATATTCCTTCCTAGAGAAAAATGATATCTCTGAGGAATTCCAGTCAGGATTTAGATCATATCATAGTACTGAGACTGCTCTCATTAGAGTTACAAATGACCTGCTTCTATCATCTGATCGTGGTTGTATCTCTTTATTAGTTCTACTGGATCTTAGCGCTGCGTTCGACACTATCGACCACGACATTCTTTTGAATAGACTACAAAACTTTGTTGGCATTAGTGGAAGTGCCTTAGCATGGTTCAAATCGTACTTATCTGACCGCCATCAGTTCGTAGTAGTGAATGAAGAGGTATCATATCGATCACAAGTACAGTATGGAGTACCTCAAGGCTCAGTACTAGGGCCATTACTTTTCACGCTTTACATGTTACCCTTGGGAGATATTATCAGGAGACATGGTGTTAGCTTCCACTGTTATGCTGATGATACTCAGCTCTATATTTCTTCGCGGCCCCGGTGAAACACACCAAATTGAGAAACTAACGGAATGCATAGTCGATATAAAAAACTGGATGACGAGTAATTTTTTACTGCTAAATTCTGAAAAAACAGAGGTGTTAGTTATTGGACCTAAAAACCCCACATGTAATAACCTAGAACATTATCTAACACTTGATGGCTGCTCTGTCAATTCTTCTTCATCAGTCAGGAACCTAGGTGTGCTGTTCGATAGCAATCTTTCATTTGAAAGCCATGTTTCTAGCATCTGTAAAACTGCGTTTTTTCATCTCAAAAACATATCTAAATTACGACCTATGCTCTCAACGTCAAATGCAGAAATGTTAGTTCATGCGTTTATGACCTCAAGGCTAGACTATTGTAATGCTTTATTGGGTGGTTGTTCAGCACGCTTGATCAGCAAACTACAGTTAGTCCAAAATGCAGCAGCTAGAGTCCTTACTAGAACCAGGAAGTATGACCATATTAGCCCGGTTCTGTCAACACTGCACTGGCTCCCTATCAAACATCGGATAGATTTTAAAATCTTGTTAATTACTTATAAAGCCCTGAAAGGTTTAGCTCCTCAGTACTTGAGCGAGCTCTTATCGCATTATAGTCCTCCACGTCCGCTGCGTTCTCAAAACTCTGGCCGTTTGATAATTCCTAGAATATCAAAATCGACTGCGGGCGGCAGATCCTTTTCCTATTTAGCACCCAAACTCTGGAACAATCTACCTAACACTGTTCGGGAGGCAGACACACTCTGTCAGTTTAAATCTAGATTAAAGACCCATCTCTTTACCCTGGCGTACACATAACACACTAATACGCTTCTATTATTCAAATCCGTTAAAGGATTGTTAGGCTGCATTAATTAGATCAACCGGAACCGGGAACACTTCCCACAACACACGGTGTACTCGCTACATCGTAAGTAGAATGGCATCTACGCTAATATTTGTCTGTTTCTTTCCTATGATCAGATGGTGGATCAGCACCAAGAGATGATGTCTGCAGCCCTGATCGTCAGCGGAGACCAGGACACCCAGATGACCCCCAGAGACCTCAATTAAAATACACTAAAACTAAGAAATATAACTAAAAATATAATAAAATACCTAACTACATAATACTACTATTGTTAGAACCTGAAACTTTTGAACTGTGGGTGTCGTCTGGTCAGAGGAGAACTGGCCCCCCGACTGAGCCTGGTTTCTCCCAAGGTTTTTTTTCTCCATTCTGTCTCAGAGGGAGTTTTGGTTCCTTGCCGCTGTCGCCTCTGGCTTGCTCAGTTGGGGACACCTCATTTCTAGCGATTATCGCCGATTTGATTGCTCCTATACTATTTAAACTAAACTGAGCTAGACAATGACATCTCTGAATTCAATAATGAAATACCTTTAACTGAAAATTAAATGTTTAATCTTATTATATATTACTGACACTCTGTCCTCCAATTTGATACTGTTAAGTGCTTTGACACAATCTGTATTGGTAAAAGCGCTATATAAATAAAGGTGACTTGACTTGACTTGACTATGATGCTTGCTATGCTTATACAACAATAATTCGGTCTTAACTCAACAAACACGAGATCTAATTTCACCATAAGATTGTGCTTTGCAACAAAACTGTTACAAGTACAGTTATTATTTATTTCCATCATTTGGGTTAATGTTGGGCCCTGTAATTAGCCGACGGAATTTACATATGACATTATTGATGATTTTGCATCAAGGAAGGCCAGAAAGGTCAGGTTTTAGTTTTAGTTTGTGTTTTCTGTTCTTAGTGCAATAGTGTAATAATTAGATTTTCTTTAGTGTGATTTGCGTGATGAAGGATTTGTGCTATTTAGAATATTTAAATAGAGGGGCTCAGAGGGGGTCTTGCCCGGAGAGTAATTCCATGTAGAACCGCCACTGCTTGTGCTGTTCCCTTGACTTGAAATCATCCCGCTTGTTCTTGCAAGCCCATTCCAGATGACCAGCCTTTCCGCACCCATGACACTGGAACTCTTTGAACTTGCAGTCACTCGGTCCATGTCCCTTGGTCCATGTCCCTTTCCCAGACATCTGTAGCACTAGCGGCTATTGTGGTTCCTCGATTCACCTTGTGAAGTCCTGGTCTCACGTGATTTCGCTTCTTGCAGTCCCACGTGATCCGTTCGCAGGTATGACAATGGTTCCTTCTGCATACCAAAATGGTTTGTCATCTCGAGAATTATTGCCCAGGTCAAACTGTCGTCACTGGTGGCATTCAACAGTTGTCGTTGCAGTTCTTGGCTATTTACAGTGTTGGGCAGTAGCGTCGCTACAAGTAGTGATGCTACTAGTTTAACTACATTTCTCAGTTGCGTGGCGGTAGCGTCACTGCTTTCTGAATCAAATAGCTTTTCAGTAGTTAAGCACTTTTTTTCATCAAGTAGCGCAGTAGCGTCAACAAAAGCTAACGTTACATTTTCCAAAGAAAGCATTCTGAAACTCGAGCTCAAATCAGAAATATAACAGCTACGGATCACTGATCCTGGATCAGTAAGTAACGCCACAGACACTAAAGCTCGTAACGCCATTGGCTCCTCAAACTGTCAGTCAAACCTCATTATTGCTCCCGCCTCTCTCGTGAATGAAGTGCGGCGCGCATTTTGGAGCATCTCAGCTTGTTTGCAGTCTGAAGGTAAATAAAGAACTGTTGATTTAAGTACAGCGGTTTCATTACTCAAAAAAAAACACTATTTATAAAGGCTAATGCTTTTTTTGTTTGTTTGTTTTTTGTTTTTGAGGAGCGGAGAAAAGTTTCTCTAGCATTTGTTGTCAAGTCGCAGCCAAATAGCTCGTGTGAAGCGCTTAATCTTTCATAATAGGATACTTTGGCCAAATAGAAAAAAAACCGAACGCCCACATAATGACAGAAAACTGGGGAAAACGGGACACGAGTCAGAAAAAAAAAACAAAAAAACATTCGCTGGTCAGAAGCTTCGTATTTGAACTTGATTTTGGTGAAATGTTTATATTAATATCTAATGACACATGCAATGATGCAAATAAACATGGCCTAAACATCTGGTAACACTATACAATACGATTTAATTAAAATGCACGTGTTATAGTATTTATTAATCTTTGTTAATGTTAATGAAAATACAGTCGTTCATTGGTAGTTCGTTAGTTCACAGTGCATTAACAAATGTTAACAAACAACTTTTGATTTTAATAATGCGTTAGTAAATGTTGAAATTAACATTAAGATAAATGCTGCAGAAGTATTGTTCTTTCTTAGTTCATGTTAACTACAGTAGTTAACTAATATTAACTACTGAACCTTATTGTGAAGTGTTACCATTTATATAAATGTATCTGTATACAATAAAGCCACAATACAAACTACCAGGAGATATACTACCGGCTGACAGCAAAAATTTATTTTGCCTATGTCACAATTTGAGGTCAATCTGGCCCTGTTTTTGACACTGATTATGTTGCCAAATTGGTTTGGAACAGCTGTTGAATAAACAGTTAACCTGAACATGCCTGTCTATCTGCTTGACTGACAGTTTTATTGATCACTGAGAGAGCATTGACTTGGTATGATGTTGGTTCAATAGAAATTTTGGTCACACTTTATATTAGGTGGCCTTAACTACTATGTACTTGCATCCAAAAATAAGTACAATGTGCTTATTGTGGTCATATTGTATTGCAAAACACATTTGCTGCTATTGAGGAGGGATATGGGTAAGGTTAGGGACAGGTTAAGTGGTTTGGGTAGGTTTAAGGGTGGGTTAAGGTGTAAGGGATGGGTCAACAGTGTAATTATAAGAAAATTGTAATTACAGAAATTAATTACAGATGTAAGTACATATAGGTATTTAAAAAAAATATAAGTACAATGTAAAAACATGTATGTACACAATAAGTGCATTGTACCAAATTATTAATTTAAATGCAAGTACACAGTAGTTAAGACCACCTAATATAAAGTGGGACCAAATTTTTTTTTTTTTTTTTTTTAAATAGCTTGGATGTAGTAAACTACTTTTGTCATGTTGCCGTAGCTTAGCTTGCTACATTTCCCATAGCTGTAGCTTTAGTGTAGTTAAGCTTCATTTAAAGAAGAGTAACTGTTAGCTCAGCTCACTAAATTTTCCAAGTAGCTTGCCCAACACTGGCTATTTATGGCACACACGAATTGATCTCTCAGCTGCTCCTCTAAGCCAGGGGTCTCCAACCTTTTTAAACACCGCGGACCAGTTACGGTTTGAAAAAAATCTAGCGGACCGGGGGTATGGGCTCTATTCATTTATACTGTTATCAGCACATGCTGATGTAGATTCGTCTCTTGTCTCTGAGAGAATATGCGCTGTCAATGCAGCGTTAGAAAACTCTGTCAGTTTTTTTTTTTTTTTTTTAGTTTCACTTTCTGTATGACTGAAGTTAAGACGTTCACCAGCAACTATTGCGCAAAGTTTGCACGTTGCTTGTGTGATATCCATTGGCTCGCCTTCATGGTTTAAAACGATGTAACCGCAAACTCCCATGCATATATAGCATATCTTAAATGCAGGGATACATGAAAGAACACGGTATGCCGCACTGTCTGAAACATGTCTCTATGCTTGTGCATGCTTCGGGTGTGTGCGAGTACAGCGCAAGCAACGAACTGAGTTATGTTTAGTTTCTTCTTGTGGTTTTAAATAGCTTGCATGTGTAAATTGGCAAATTATTCTACGAATCACATGCCGAACGGTGGGGTCTGGACCTGGTCCGTATATCATGGATCAACTGCGATCTGTTTAAGCCCTAATAGACAGATCAGAGCAATCTTTTATTTACTAATTTAACATGAAATCGTAAAAATTGCTACTCTATCAATCGCATACAACGAAAATACAGAATAATTTGAAAAATCCTTTCAGCACAATAACTAACAAAGCGTCATATCTATAAACATTTTCCCCAGAACTTTCTCATGACCCGGTAGGAATTCTTCCACGGCCCGGTAGTGGGTCGCGACCCGGTGGTTGGGGACCTCTGCTCTAAGCTAGCGCCTAAATCACATGTGCAAGCCAATCCCTTCAAGCTATCCCACTGCGCAAAGAAACGTCCAAACGACGTCTTTTGTACGTCGTTTTTGAACGTCCAATTTTGGTCCCCTGAAGGTGCAGACTGTGATGCCAGATGACGTCTTTTTTCCAACGTCTAACGAACGTCCAGTATTGACGTCCACATGACCTCTGTATAAGGGCTAATTGTAGGCCAAATGTGGTCGTTGTGGATGTCTTTTCTACATCAAACTTAAACTCATTTTAGACATCATTTTATACTGCTTATAGGCTCTGTACATAACTGTAGTCCCATTTCAGAAGGTGGCATACTGTTCAAGTTCATTTTCCTATAGCTTCATTTGATTGGCTCAGCATGGAAAAGGTGTAATGTATTTCCAATTCAATCCTGCTGCTCAGCCAAATGAAGCTACAGGAAAATTAACTGCTACAGGAAACAGGTCCTTCACCTTCTAGGAACATGGGACTACAACTATAAACAGAGGTTTACAAATAAATCACAACTCAATCACCACTCACTTATTTCCATCTTTATTGTTTTTAACTGGCACAAACGTCACTAATAAGCTTTGACTAGTTAAATTTCCTGCCAACTACCATTAAAATCTAGGAACATGAAATTAATGGCTTGCATACATCATTTCAATGTTGTGCATCATAACCTAAAAACTTGCTAAAATCAACACTGGTGGTAAAATACAAAAAAAGTAAAAATAAAATAATAATAATAATAATAATAATAATAATAATAATAAAGTTGCACAGCCCACCTTGCGTGGGTCTGTACCACAACAACAAATGTACAACAATAAAAATTAAAGTGCTTAACCGAATGTGTTTTGTAGGTCAGAACTGGGCCCCATTTATGTTTCTTTATTAATTCCTCTGGATAAAGTTAATGTTCTAATATGCAAAATCATCTTTCAAACCACTCCAACTCTTAAGTTATTTTTTTTGTTATTATTTTTTTTTTTTTGGAAACCTGTACCTGACCTGATTTGTTGATTTTATGTGGTGCTCAATACATTTTAAATTACATGATAAAATATTTCAACTGTGAAGAAAATGACTTCAACTCAATCTCTAAATCACATTTTTTATTGGGTAAAACAAAACATTAAACAAAATTAGATAAAAACACTTGAATAGATCAGGATAAAATTATATTCCTAGGCCTGTGCAGACTCTTCAGATGCATACCTAAAAACAGTAAAGAAAAAAGCAGAGAGAAGGCATTTATTTTAAAATACTACTAAACATTTACAAGAGCATTAAAGGGATAGTTCACCCAAAAATGAAAATTCTGTCATTATTTACTCAACCTCAAGTAGTTCCAAACCTGTATGAATTTCTTTGTTATGCTCGAACACAAAGGAAGATATTTCCTGTGATCTGTGTGGGTCCTAATGCCCCAGTATAGTGACGGGGACACTATACTGTCAAAAAGCACCGTCTTTCGGATGAGACGTTAAACCGAGATCCTGACTCTCTGTGGTCATTAAAAATCCCATGGCACTTCTCGTAAAGAGTAGGGGTGTAAGCCTGGTGTCCTGGCCAGATTCCCTCCACTGGCCCTTATCAATCATGGCCTCCTAATAATCCCCATACACTTGATTGGCTCTATCTCTCTCTCCTCTCCACCTGTAGCTGGTGTGTGGTGAGCGCACTGGCACCGTTGTCCTGTGGCTGCCGTCACATCATCCAAGTGGATGCTGCACACTGGTCGTGGTTGAGGAGAGACACATTGTAGGATTTTTAAAGAATTTATTTGCAAATTATGGTGGAAAATAAGTATTTGGTCAATAACAAAATTTCATCTCAATACTTTGCCAAAAAAGGGTATATAACAATGTCAGAGGTCAAACGTTTTCTGTAAGTCTTCACAAGGTTTTCACACACTGTTGCTGGTATTTTGGCCTATTCCTCCATGCAGATCTCCTCTAGAGCAGTAATGTTTTGGGGCTGTCGCTGGGCAACACAGACTCCAAAGATTTTCCATGGGGTTAAGATCTGGAGACTGGCTAGGCCACTCCAGGACCTTGAAATGCTTCTTACGAAGCCACTCCTTCGTTGCCCAGGCGGTGTGTTTGGGATCATTGTCATGCTGAAAGACCCAGCCACGTTTCATCTTCAATGCTCTTGCTGATGGAAGGAGGTTTTCACTCAAAATCTCACGATACATGGCCCCATTCATTCTTTCGTTTACACGGATCAGTCGTCCTGGTCCCTTTTCAGAAAAACTGCCCCAAAGCATGATGTTTCCACCCCCATGCTTCACAGTAGGTATGGTGTTCTTTGGATGCAACTCAGCATTCTTTCTCCTCCAAACATGACAAGTTGAGTTTTTACCAAAAAGTTCTATTTTTGTTTCATCTGACTATGTGATCATCTAAATGCTCTCTAGCAAACTTCAGACGGGCCCGGACATGTACTGGCTTAAGCAGGGGGACACGTCTGGCACTGCAGGATTTGAGGCCTTTGTTACTTTGGTCCCAGCTCTCTGCGGGTCATTCACTAGGTGTGGTTCTGGGATTTTTGCTCACAGTTCTTGTGATCATTTTGACCCCACGGGGTGAGATCTCGCGTGGAGCCCCAGATCGAGGGAGATTATCAGTGGTCTTGTATGTCTTCCATTTTCTAATAATTGCTCCCATAGTTGATTTCTTCACACCAAGCTGCTTACCTTTTGCAGATTCAGTCTTCCCAGCCTGGTGCAGGTCTACAATTTTGTTTATGGTGTCTTTTGACAGCTCTTTGGTCTTGGCCATGGTGGAGTTTGGAGTTAGACTGTCTGAGGTTGTGGACAGGTGTCTTTTATACTGATAACAAGTTCAAACAGATGCCATTAATACAGGTAACGAGTGGAGGACAGAGGAGCCTCTTAAAGAAGTTGTTACAGGTCCGTGAGAGCCAGAAATCTTGCTTGTTTGTGGGTGACCAAATACTTATTTTACAGAGGAATGTACCAATTAATTCTTTAAAAATCCTACAATGTGATTTTCTGGATTTTTTTTTCTCATTTTGTCTCTCATAGTTGAGGTATACCTATGATGAAAATTACTGGCCTCTCATCTTTTTAAGTGGGAGAACTTGCACAATTGGTGGCTGACTAAATACTTTTCTGCCCCACTGTACTTGAGGGTGAGTAAATGATGACATAATTTTCATTTTTGGGTGAACTATCCATTTAAAAGGCGTGTGTGGTTATAATTAAGCCATGCCAGTAATTTTCCCTATGTGACAAAACTGTCATTTAAAGGGATAGTTATTTCTAAAGTTAATATGAACAAGTTAAAGGTGACACTATTCAGTTAAGAAATGTAATTATGTGTTAGGAGCTATTTTTGTTGTAAAATAGCCTACATGATAATGCAACAGTTTGATTTCAAAAAGAGTGTATAATTTCTATTTCTATTTCCGATAAATGCTGAACTTTTTATTCATCAAAGAAACCTGAACAAAAATTCTACTCTGTTGTTTTCACATGAATAAAACTGCTTTTGCTGTATTTTGGATCAAATAAATGCAGGCTTGGTGAGCAGAAGATAATTCTTTAAAAACATTAACCCTCTGGGGTCGACAAACGCGTATACGCGTTTTGACGCAGATTTTCCTGATAAGGCTGAAATGAGCTTGAATTACTCTGCCATTTTTGATCGTACAGATAAGAGCTAGACACCATTCGAATCTGTAAGGGCTCTACTTTTATTTGTATACACTCATAATAACAACTAAACTTTGTGCTTTTGAAGAATAAAGAAAACAAACAGGGAGCGCTCTCTGTCTTCTCCGTCTCCGCGAGTTGATTTTAGAAACACGTCACTAAAATGAACTGTAACTCACCGAATACTCAACACAGAGACATGGGAGTTATATCTATAGAAAGCCTGAAGTGTCTACTTCGAAATGAAGCAAGTCTTATCGAAAACAAACATTCTGTGATGAAGTAATCCGTATGAAACCAACACGATGTTCAATCTTTCCCGTCTGACTCATTATCTCTAATGAGTTCACGCCCTCGCGCTCTTCGCGCCGTTCATATGTAAATAGCCACGTGGTGCGTGAGCGCGTGTAAACGCCCAAAACAAAGAGCGGAGAAAGAGCGGCTACTGTTCGTTTCTGGAAGACGCGCCGAGTGAAAGCAGGATTTCCCTCGAAAGAAGAACACAATTTCATCCAGCAGAGGAGATGAGTAAGTAATGTTTCTTTTTTGCGTTAGTTAACGTTTCATTGTGACATAAACTTGAACATAATTACTAACAGTTAGTTGCGTTTTTCCCAAACGACAACATGATGAATGTTACGCGCCTAAGAATGTTTAGACCATGTTTATTATTAATACTCTGTTCACAAATAGATTTTAATAGGGTGCTAAACAATAATAATTAGTTTCTCAGATATAAAATATCATTTTTTATAGTACAAAGTACATCATTTTATTGTACAAAGCATGCTTGAGTCTGTGGCTTCAGAATCATGTCATAGGCTACTATAAAATCATACATAATAGACTATAAGACTACAAAATCATAGTTGGGTTTTTCCCAAACTATAATTCCTGACTACAATGTTTGAAATAGTGTAAAACATTTTTAATATGAGGGGCAATTCACTGTATTTAAATTTCTTATGGCACGATGATGTTTTCATGCTCTATATAAAACAATACAAGTAATATGAGTGTACACTGTAACATGATGAATGCTACGAGTCTAAGTATGTTTAGTACATGTTTATTATTAATAGCCTACTCTGTTCAGAAATAGATTTTAATAACGTGCTAAACAATAATAATTAGTTTCTCAGATATATTTCTTTCTCTTTTTTATGATGATAGTACAAAGCATGTGTGAGTCTATGGCTACAAAACATATATATATATAAATATATATACAGATGTTCCTGATATTAACATGCTCACAAATGTTTTTTTGTTTGTATTTTATTGAATCAGATACCAGCACCAGATGAATCCTGATGTCTCTTCAAACTGTTTTCCTCTGAGAGCGCTGCACCAACATCAGATGTTCAACTACACTGATATTCTATGTTAAAACAAGCTCCTTTTCTACCGATTATGTTTTTTTTCTCCTTGAATCCATGGAAAGAAGTAGAAACACTTAAATAACACACGTAAATATCAGGTATGATTTACTTGTTTCACTTGTTGAACAGAATCTGTTGTCTGTTCACATCTCTGTGGTTAGATCAGTGTGCACAATAATGTGTCTTTGACCTTCATTATGTATGTTTTGATTATACTGTGTTGTAAATAAAATACAAATAATTTAAAAAACCCTTTTTTTCAATGTCCTCACATTCTCTCTTACCTGCCTCACAGTCACAGTCACACTGATGGGCCATTAGGGCCCCATAGGGGAGGGCCCTTTGTCTCACAGGTGAGACTCACTTAATATTCATGGCCATTACCACTCCCTCGCATATAGACCCTCGATCACAAAACATGTCTTGAAAATTTTAAATCAATATATTGTTTTCTGTGTATGAGTAAGCAGAATGATTTTCACATAATTTTGAAGTAAATATTCTAGCCTACAAGACTGATTACTCAAAAGTCTTGCTCAGGACTATTTAGTGTGGGTTTTAAGGCCTTATTTCAGCTACATTTTTTTCCCCAAAACTTACTAACCACGCATAATATTTTTTTTCTAAAAAATGCAAACATGTACATCCATCTTGGTCACATATTATTGTAGCACAGTTTGTGCTGAATACAAAAAAAATTACATGTTGGTCAATAGTATGTTTTAAGTAGCTGAAATAAGCACAAATATCAGGGCATGTCAAAACATCTCAAGGGCCCCAAAATGACCTCGGACCCCAGAGGGTTAAAAACCTTACTGTTCAAAAACTTTTGACTGGTAGTGTAGCCTAAAAGTTAATTCACTGTTAACAACACATTGTGCCAGTGGAAAATAAATGTATTAAATAAGAATAAAAGTTTGAAGAGTTAAAGTACTTAATTAGTAAGAGTATACAACAACAATCAGAGAACGCATACCATCTGAAAATGTTTAAAATGGTCTTCTTTATGGCTGCCTGTCTCCCGATGGTCCGGCCGCTCTGCCAGCACTGCTTAACTTGAGAGAAATGCTGCTTAGCATGGCTTAACTGAGAAATGAGCACTCGATGTCCCGATCCGATGTTCTTACAGACATTTATTAACTCAAACTCATTTATACATTGCAAATAGCATTGGTATAAAACAAACGATGCGACTGCAAGTGTTTAAAAGTTCACCTACCTCCTATTTAAAGTATTGTTATGCGTCTTTTCGTCTTCACGAGTCTCCCGCAGGTCCGCCAGCCGCGTCGCGTTGAGAAAAATATTCAGTTAAATAAAAGCAGCAGTAACTCGGCTAATATAAAATTAAACACACATCGTACCTTGATAGATTAGGCCTAGAGTTTATCCATTGACACGCAGGTGCCTGTGTTTAAGTGGTAAGTGGCAAACCTTTTTTTGTTTGTTTGTTTTTTGTTTTAAATGAGAAGGGGCGGGAAGACACGCACGCCAATCTTCGCATGACGCAATGACTGCATAACACAAGTGATTTTAGATTATAAGGGAAAAAAAAAAACTTGAGTAGGCCTACTTTTTTGGAGATGCTTATAAATAAATAAAATGAAATTATTCCTAAAATAAATGGTCTTGGATTGTTGTAGCCTATATACAGTACATTATGATATAGGCTAATCCTTTAAAAACACATGCAATACTTAAGTTAACCATAATTGCATACAAATAAATCAACTGCAAAAAAACTAAATTTTTGTAACTATAAATATAGCCTAATATAGCTCAAATGTGGCCCATTTGGGATCCACAAATAAACCATAATGGGCCACCTAACTGGGGCCCACATTCAGCCCATCAAAGTGCCCACTCTGAGCCCATGCCCAGTTGACACCCATATAGCCCAGATAAATCCTGTACATGCCCAACATGGACATGTTGGCTGGGCATGTACTCAATAAATAAATAAATAATTAAATAACAAATAATGTTTCATCACAAATAACCTATATTGATATTCATTAACCATGTTGATAACAACAATGTTGATATTTGTCTTAAATAAAATAAATATTACATTCATTAATAATGTCAATTTTCTGCACATGTCTTCGACGTAGTCCGTAGTTACCCGTAGTTACCTAGTCCGACGTTCAAATGTTGAACTGCATATTGACGTCCAAATGGGGTCTTGGTTAGACGTCCAAATAGCGGACCTAGTTTGCACATCGTGTAGACGTGCAGAATTGGTCTTGGACTGACGGACACAATATAGACATAATCTGCATGTCCGTCAGACGTCTAATGTTTAGTGGGATCTATGTAGTCCCCAAAAGCGACCCACTGTAAAAATAAATTCTTTTTTGCTACTCTATCTGCTTGTTTCTTAAAAAAACAAACAAACAAAAAAAATACTAGGTTTCTTTTTTCTATTTTATTTCTACTTGTTCTTCTTAAAACAAACAAATAAAAAAAACCTTGCTATGTGTTAGGTTAACCGAGACTTGTCATAGTGCTTGCATGTTGTTACTCTTTTGTTGGTTTTGATTGCTTCTATTATCCTCGTTTGTAAGTCGCTTTGGATAAAAGCATCTGCTAAATCAGAGGTCCCCAACCACCGGGTCGCGAGCCACTACCGGGCCGTGGAAGAATTCCTACCAGGTCGCGAGAAAGTTCTGGGGAAAATGTGTATAGATATGTTATTTATTGTGCGTAAATGATTTTTCTAATTACTCTTTATTTTCGTTGTATGCGATTGATATCGAGTAGCAATTTGACGATGGTTAAATTAGTAAATAAAAGATTTCTCTGATCTGTCATAGGGCTTAAACGGATCGTAGTTGATCCATGATATACGGACCAGGTCCAGACCCCACCGTTCGGCATGTGATTTTCCAATTTACACGTTCAACCTACTTAAAACCACAAGAAGAAACGAAACAGAACTCAATTCGTTACGTGCGTGCTGTACTCGCACACACACAAAGCGCGAACAAGCAGATACGTGTTTCAGACAGTGCGGCATACCGAATTGATTCCTCTTTTACATATTCATGTAGTTTATACAGTAGAAGGCAAGCCAATGGATATCACACAAGCAACGTGCAAACTTTGCGCAATAGTTATGCCGGTGAACATCTTAACTTCAGTCATACACATGAAAGTAAAAAAAAAACTGACAGAGTTTTCTAATGCTGCATTAACAGCGCATATTAGAGACAAGAGACGAATCTTCTTCAACATGTGCTGCTAACAGTATAAATGAATAGAGCTGTTTTAAAGACCCTATCCACAACAACAACCCCCTTCCCCCCCGGTCCGCAATATTTTTTTCAAACCGTAACCGGTCCGCGGTGTGAAAAAGGTTGGAGACCCCTGTGCTAAATGACTAAATGTAAATATAATACACAACAGGAATAAAACCTTATTTTTTTAGAAACTGACGGCATATCAGAGATGCTGTGAGAGTAATGAAACTTGTTTTCTTTAGAAACTGACGACATACCAGAGATGCTGTGGAAGGAATGAAACTTGTTTTCTTTACAAACTGACGGCATACCAGAGATGCTGTGAGAGGAATGAAACTTATTTTCTTCAGAAACTGACGGCATACCAGAGATGCTGTGGAAGGAATGAAACTTGTTTTCTTTACAAACTGACGGCATACCAGAGATGCTGTGGGAGTATGAAGGTAGATCAGCAGCAAAAGCTTGAGTAGATTTTCTTTTGAGCACTTGTAAAACAAATATTTGTAATTGTAGTTTAAAATTTACACTTACAATCCTGATGTGAAAACCAAGACAAAAATCTGACATTTGCACTCTTGGACAATAATCAAGATTTTATTTGTCACATATACAGTTATTAAGTATACAACTTGTAGTGAAATTAAATATGGCCAACTCTATAGGCTGTGAAAAATGATAAGAATAAGATAAAACTAATATGAAGAAAAAAGTAAAGTATAAATTAAACTCTCTCTCTTAACCCTCTGGGGTCTGAGGGTGTTTTGGGGGCCTGGAGAAGTTTTGAAATGCCCTCACATTTGTGCTTTTTTCAGTTGCTTATAAACATATAAATGGCTAAAGTCTTGTAACACTGTAAACAGCACAAACTGGGCTAAAATAATATGTCAGCAGCATTTATGTACATGATTTTGTTTTTGAGAAAGAAACGTTTATGCGTGGTTAGTGAAAAACAACAATTTTGAAGTCACTGAAATAAGGCCATAAAACACATACAAAACATTCTCAAAGACGTTTGAGAACACTGGACCTTGTAGTCTAGAGTTTTTGCTTCAAACTGATATGTAAACCATATTGTTTACTTGTTCACAGAAAACAATATATTGATTTAAAGTTTCTAAGTCACTTTTTGAGTAAAAAGGGTCTAACCTTCACATTCACACCTAAGAAGACAAAGGCATGCATAGTGAGCTGCATAATGACCTTCATAATGAGCCATTCAGGCAGATATGTGACTGAGAGGAAAGAGTTACAAGAAAGAATATGAGGACAAAATAAATTTATATTTTTTTTTTATTAGTAGTTTATTAAGAATGTATTTAGCTATCACACAAAATAGCATGAGATTCACTTGCGAGTGCAGTTAAACAGTTTATTAGGAACAATCAAAGCTGAATTTTTAGCATCATTACTCCAGTCATATGATCCTTCAGAAATAATTCTAATATTCTGATTTGCTGCTCAAAAAACAGTTATTATAATTATTATTATTTTGAAAAGAGCTAAGGTTTTGCAGGGTTTTTTTTGATGAATAGAAAGTTCAGAAGAACAGCATCGTTTGTAACATGATAAATGTCTTTATCATCACTTTGTTTTAATTTCTATATATACTGACTCCAAGCTTTTGAATGGTATAGTGTATATTGTTACACTTGGATTAGTAATGATGCTCAAAATGTAGCTTTGATCACAGGAATAAATTGCAATTTAAAATATATTCAAATAGAAAGCGGTTATTTTAAATAGTAAAAATATTTCACAATATTACTGCTTTAGCAAATACAACTTTATATATTTTGGACGTAAAGGCTTGGTGAGCAGAAGATAATTCGGTAACACTTTATTTTAAGGTCTCTTAACTAGTTTCTTATTAGCATGCATATTACTAGAATATTAGCCATTTATTAGTAGTAATTAAGCACATATTAATGCTTTATTCTACGTGACCTTATTCTACATCCCTAATCCTACCCAATACCTAAACTTAACAACTACCTTACTAACTATTAATAAGCAGCAAATTAGGAATTTATTGAGGGAAAAGTCATAGTTAATAGCGAATAAGTGTTCCCTATTCTAAAGTGTTACCGATAATTCTTTACAAATTCTTTTACAAAAACATTAAAAATCTTACTGTTCAAAAAGTTTGGACTGGTAGTGTGTCATTCCTGCAACAGATTCTGTCCAACAAGTGAAACAAGTAAATCATACCTGATATTTACGTGTTTTATTTAAGTGTTTCTGCTTCTGTCCATGGATTTAATAAGAAAAAAACACAATCAGTAGTCAAGGAGTTTCTTTTACCACAATATCAGTGTAGTTGAAGTTGGTACAGCGCTCTCAGATTAGAGATAATGAGTCAGACGGAATGAACATCGGGTTGGTTTCATACGGATTACTTCATCACAGAATGTTTGTTTTCGATAACTGATAACTAGACACTTCAAGCTTTCTATAGATATAACTCCCATGTCTCTGTGTTGAGCATTTGCTGAGTCACAGTTCATTTTAGTGACGTGTTTGTAAAAGCAGTTCGCGGAGACGCAGAAGACAGAGACATTTGTTCACAAGACTTTTGATAACTGGATCTTGTAGCCTAGAGTTTTTGCTTAAAAATGATGTGAAAATCATCTTGGTCACTCATTTAAGTCTTTCCTATTTGTTGTTATAGCTTGCCAGTAACAATGAGGAATCGAGCCTTCCGAAAAAGGGCGCTACGGAGGCCACATCCTAACTGTAGGAAGGTATCATGTGGAGACACTGATATGGACTGACCCAGGCCTGGGGCAGTACTACATATGGAGGAGGAGACAACACTCCGTGTGGAGTGAGCCCTCACCCCCCAGGGGGCATGGCTTGCCTTGGCATTAATACACCAAGGTGATGGCATCCACCTCTGCTTGGAGACAGCCTTCCCATTCTGCTGACATCCATAGCAGACAAAGAGCATACATATATGTGCAACTGTCTTACAGGACAAGCAGATTCACCACCTGATCCCTGAAAGGTGTGGAGGGAACCTGGTGCACGTATCCAGGCGGGGTCTCAAGACAACGTGAGAGTAGGTCGGCCCAAAACACAAGGCACTCTTAGCTCACCAAAAATGCTTGGAGGTCCTCAACCCTATTAATGGAAGTGAGTACGGTCAGGAGCGCTGTCTTAGCAGACAGGAATTTAATCTCGACTGAATCCAGTGGCTCAAAGGGACCCCTCTGGAGTCCAGCCAGGTTGATAGAGAGATCCCAGGTGGGCACCTGGGGTGGCCTAACCTTCTGGCACCCCTCAGGAACCTGACAATGAGTTTGTGCTTTCCCAGGGCCTGGCTGTTCACTGCATCATTATGGGCTGCGATAACAGCAAAATATACTTTCAAGGTGGAGGGTGACAACCTACGCTCCAACCTCTCTAGCAAGAAGAAAATCACTACTCCAATTGTGCATCTTCGGGGGTCTTCTTGGCGAGAATAACACCAGTTTGCGAACAGACTCCACTTCAGTGTATAAGCTTGGCCTCTAACACTAGCTTGCTCTGTTCTTTTTCTATTCTGTCTGTTTTCTTTTTATTTAATATATAATTAAAAAATCCTTACTACGTGCACTACATTAAGCTAACTGAGACTCATTATAGCACTTGCACATTATTGCTCTTTTGTTGATCTTAATTGCTTCCATTGTCCTCATTTGTAAGTCGCTTTGGATAAAAGCGTCTGCTAAATGACAATGTAAATGTAATAATATAGCATCAAAACAGTTTCATTTATTATGTATTTCGGCAGAATTAACTGTTTTTTTTTAAATTTATTTAATGATGTATGAGTGACCCCTGCTAGCGTTATGTTGCATCTTTCATCTTGAATTTTGAGGCCCCGCCCTTCCCCCGTCTAATAAATGCTTCTCATGCGGAGATATGTTGAGGTGTGTGCGCGTCTGTGTGGAAGCCTTCAGTTTCCGAACTGAGGAGGGAATATTACTGTTAATTACTAATTAATTAATTAATTAATTAATTGTCACAATGCTGGTGATACCAATAGCACGAGGACAAAGAAGATAAACGAAGAGTCTTTTAATAGGGACATGCAAATGATACAGGCACATAAAACAAAACCAACTCAACGTAGATGAGAACACACAAAGGCTAAGGGAGAACTGAGTGTTTAATCTCTTGATGCTAACAGTACTACTGATACTTTCTGCTCCACGCTTACATGTGGTTTAGACACTGTCTGCCCCTTATCTTCCAGGCCAGCCCATATCACCCCTTCTGCTCCTTGGCTGTCTGATGTTTTCCACAAATATCGTTCTAAGCTCAGGTCTGCTGAAAGGGTGTAGCGCAAATCAAAAAATGCTACTGACCTTAATGTGTATCAGTCACTCCTCTCTTCCTACTCTGCTGATGTCTAAAAGGACATACTATCATAACAATAACTCTAGCCTGAGTGATGGTGTCCACCACTGCCTGTGGCAGATCACTTAAGTCTGCCGCGTCCCGTCCAAGAGCCACACATGGAGGTTCCAAAGATCTGGGGACGGGTGCCACACGGGGCCGAGCCCCTGAGAAAGGAGACCCTTCCTTAGAGGGATGCGCTAGAGAGGGGCTGTCACGAGGAGCATGAAAACCAGGTCTGGGTATGGCGCAACTAGCAGGACCTGCCCCTCGTCCTCCCTGACCTTTGAAGTCTCAAGAATGCCGCTGACCTTGGGAGGTCGTCTGGCAAACTAAATCGCATAGCCGAGTTGAATTGTGTGAATGAGTCTGCATGATGGGCTGGGCAGTGCAAGCCACGCCTCTAGACACTGTACAAATGACACTAAAGGAACAATCGATGCACCCGCGTTGGGGCAGCAGAGGGGAGTAGAGCTGGATTGTACAGAAGGCATCACGTTCTGACTCATCCCCGCAGAACTCCCTAAGTCCCCTGGGGGCTAAAACTTCGTTATTAAGTTAATTAATAACTAGATAAAAAAGTTTTATCGAGACAAACTTTAAGTTGGCTTGAGAAAGCTGGACCAGAAAGTTTGAAAAGTTTAAGTTAAAGAAGTTTTAAAAAAGTTTTAAGTTTGATGAGTTTCAGTCTGAAATAGTTTGAAGTTTAAAGTAATTTGAAGAGCATAAAGTTTGATAGAAAGATAGATAGATAGAGAGAGAGAGAGGGAGAGATAGTCAGATTATAGATAGATAGATAGATAGATAGAGAGATAGATAGATTGATTCTAAGGACCTCAGAGTGGTTGCTATAATGGTTGCTAGGCTAACTCTGGTGGTTGCTAAGGTGTTGCTATGCAATTTCTAAGGTACCCGGGGCAGTTGCTAGGGTGTTGCTATGCGGTTGCTATGGTACTTAGGGTGGTTGCTAAGGTGTTGGTATGCGGTAGCATGATTAGCATGCCACTAGCATGTTGCTAGCATGATCAGCAAGTGACTAGCATGTCGTTAGCATGTTTCTAGCATGATTAGCATGTTACTAGCATGTTGCTAGCATGATTAGCAAGTGACTAGCATGTAAGGAATAATTGACGACGGGCCGTTGGATTATTAGAAAAATAATGCACACCCGAGGTGGTGATGCGGTCACGACGCGAAAGGGAGTTATATACCGTTACACCTTGGATGTGCATTATTTTTCTAATAGTTCAACGGACCGAAGTCAATTATTCCGCTTATACTACGGTTGCCACACCTCAAAACATCGATCAGATGATATATTTCATGGTATTCGTCCGGTATTTCTACTTAAATCGCTATTGTGAGTAGGATTATTTCTTCTGCATTTCATCCAACGCCTCCGTTGCTAATTCCAAAACGTCATTTTAAACCTAGTAACTGAGGCTTGAGCCGTTGATAGCGGACTAATAATGCAGTTAATACAGTTAATAACTAAGTTATGAGAGAGAGAGCGAGAGAGAGAGAGAGAGATTACCTCTGTGCGTCTCACAATAGTGTTTGGCAGCAATGTCTAGTTATAGTGATTGTTACCTCGCTTGTGAGAAGTCATGTAGTTTTTAAGTTGTTTACTGATAAAATCGTCAGAGTAGCGCTAACGACATTAGCGCGATATATTTTAGTGTGTGTGCAAACTGTTATGTGTGTGCGGTCTGTGAGGGAGAGAGAGCGGGAGATATAGAGTATGTGCTTTCCATACATAAAGCGTAATTTTGTAGCAAAACATGGACATGATCTGTCGTTTTTAATCATATTGTTTACTATATTTATTTGTTTGGCCAGTGTCATTGTGGGTTTTGGTTATTTTGCTGTTGTAAGACCTTTGAAATAACAGAAATCGTTTGGCAAAGTGATATGGTCATGTAATGTGGTCAAGAGCTGCCTGGAACTACGTTCGCCATGCGTTTCCCTGAAAATAATTACACACCTTAGAATGTTCTTCAGCCAATCAGATTCAAGCATTCAACGGCCCCGTAGTATAAGTAAAGATATAGCACACCCGGTCAGATCAGTCTGAAGATCTGGGCTGAGTTTGGAGTCTGTAGAGTTAAAGCTCTAGGTTAGTCTCAGAAGAAAAAAAAGAAAGCCTATTTAAACTTCTTATTATTATTCTTTTTCTGAGACTACATTTCTGACTCCATAGACTTACATTGACGGAATGTTCAGATGAGCCAAGACTATTCAAACTCCAACTGTCAAAATTTAAATCTAAACACACTGAAGCCCATTAGACTCAATCAGACTCCCTTCTATGTACTATTTCTAACCCATTTAAACTCATCTATCTATCTATCTGAGATTTATCTTAGCGAAATGCTAATCATTCTAGAAACATACTAGTAACTTGATAATCATGCTAGCAACATGCTAGCAAAATTCTAACAACATGCTGGTCACTTCCTAATCATGCCAACCAAATGCTAGTAGTATGCTAATCATGCTAGCAACATGCTAACAACATGTTAGTCACTTGCTAATCATGCTAGCAACATGCTAGTCACTTGTTAATCATGTTACCAACATACTACTAGCATGCTAATCATGCTAGAAACATGTTAACAACATGCTAGTCACCTGCTAATCATCATACTTTAGCAACGCATAGCAACACCTTAGCAACCGCCTTAGCAACCACCAGAGTTAGCCTAGCAACAATCATAGCAACCACTCTAAGTACCCTAGCAACCACTTTGAGGTCCTTAGAATCTATCTATCTATCTATCTATCTATCTATCTATCTATCTATCTATCTATCTATCTATCTGTCTTTCTGTCTATCTATCTGTCTATCAGTCTATCTATCTGTCTATAATCTGACTCTATCTGTCTATCTATGTATAAAAACTTTAAGCTTTTAAAACTACTTTAAGCTTAAAACTATTTCAGACTTAAACCCATCAAACTTAAAACATTTAACATTTTTCAAACTTAAACTTTTTAAGCTTCTTAAACTTTTTTAAAACTTTTTAAAACTTTCTGGTCCGGCTTTCTCAAGCCAACTTAAAGTTTGTCTCGACGAACTAACTTAATAACTTTGTCTCGATAACTTTTTTTATCTGGGGACTGGCCAGAGATGCGTGGAGAGGCATTGCTTGGCTGTTGGCGTCGTGGGCAAGAGGGAGGAGCAAGAGGGAGGAGGCATTTGATTTAATAATTTAAGACTTTTCAGTCTGAGTTAAACCTCTTTTTTGGTTCATTTTATCTGTAAAAGAAAACATGACTAATAATTCTGCTTTTTCATTTCCAGCCTTCATGGACAATTACAGTGGGGCAAAAAGTATTTAGTCAACCACCAATTGTGCAAGTTCTCCCACTTAAAAAGATGAGAGAGGCCAGTAATTTTCATCATAGGTATACCTCAATTATGAGAGACAAAATAAGAAGAAAAAAAAAATCCAGAAAATCACATTGTAGGATTTTTAAAGAATTAATTGGTAAATTCATCAGTAAAATAAGTATTTGGTCACCCACAAACAAGCAAGATTTCTGGCTCTCACATACCTGTAACTTCTTCTTTAAGAGGCTCCTCTGTCCTCCACTCGTTACCTGTATTAATGGCATCTGTTTGAACTCTTTATCAGTATAAAAGACACCTGTCCACAACCTCAAACAGTCCAACTCCAAACTCCACCATGGCCAAGACCAAAGAGCTGTCAAAGGACACCAGAAACAAAATTGTAGACCTGCACCAGGCTGGGAAGACTGAATCTGCAATAGGTAAGCAGCTTGGTGTGAAGAAATCAACTATGGGAGCAATTATTAGAAAATGGAAGACATACAAGACCACTGATAATCTCCCTCGATCTGGGGCTCCACGCGAGATCTCACCCCGTGGGGTCAAAATGATCACAAGAACTGTGAGCAAAAATCCCAGAACCACACGGGGGGACCTAGTGAATGACCTGCAGAGAGCTGGGACCAAAGTAACAAAGGCTACCATCAGTAACACACTGCGCCGCCAGGGACTCAAATCCTGCAGTGCCAGACGTGTCCCCCTGCTTAAGCCAGTACATGTCCGGGCCCGTCTGAAGTTTGCTAGAGAGCATTTGGATGATCATATGGTCAGATGAAACAAAAATAGAACTTTTTGGTAAAAACTCAACTTGTCATGTTTGGAGGAGAAAGAATGCTGAGTTGCATCCAAAGAACACCATACCTACTGTGAAGCATGGGGGTGGAAACATCATGCTTTGGGGCAGTTTTTCTGCAAAGGGACCAGGACGACTGATCCGTGTAAACGAAAGAATGAATGGGGCCATGTATTGTGAGATTTTGATGAAAACCTTCCATCAGCAAGGGCATTGAAGATGAAACGTGGCTGGGTCTTTCAGCATGACAATGATCCCAAACACACCGCCTGGGCAACGAAGGAGTGGCTTCGTAAGAAGCATTTCAAGGTCCTGGAGTGGCCTAGCCAGTCTCCAGATCTTAACCCCATCGAAAATCTTTGGAGTCCGTGTTGCCCAGCGACAGCCCCAAAACATTACTGCTCTAGAGGAGATCTGCATGGAGGAATAGGCCAAAATACCAGCAACAGTGTGTGAAAACCTTGTGAAGACTTACAGAAAACGTTTGACCTCTGTCATTACCAACAAAGGGTATGTAACAAAGTATTGAGATGAAATTTTGTTATTGACCAAATACTTATTTTCCACCATAATTTGCAAATAAATTCTTTAAAATCCTACAATGTGATTTTCTGGATTTTTTTTTCTCATTTTGTCTGTCATAGTTGAGGTATACCTATGATGAAAATTACAGGCCTCTCTCATCTTTTTAAGTGGGAGAACTTGCACAATTGGTGGCTGACTAAATACTTTTTTGCCCCACTGTATATATCACTTATAAATGAGTAAATACAAAACCAATAGTAGTTATTAAGATTGATGTGGTTTGGAATTGGTAAAATATCATCAGAATATCAACGTGCCTAATAATTATGTGTATGTATCCGTCTTGCATCCAGTGAGTGTTGTGATTCCAACAAAACATGGAGCTTTCATTTGAGCTTTCCTGTAGCTCAAATAGTAGAGCATGGCGCTAGCAACGCCAAGATCATGGGTTCGATTCCCAGGGAAAGCAAGAGCTGATCAAATGTAAAAACTGTAACTTGAATGCAATTTAAGTCGCTTTGGATAAAAGCGTCTGCTAAATGCATAAATGTAAATGTAAATGTAAAACATCTGTAAATAAAAACAAGCAGAAGCTTTAGAATAAAGTTCAGTATTGAATGAAACTAGCTCAATAACATAAATGTAAAAATGCCACTTAAACAATACAATGAGCATTTACCAATACTCAAACTAAATAAGTAACATTTTCACAAATTAATTTACTCAAGTAAAATATGTCACCTTTGAAAAAATGTAAGTGTGCAAAACATGCCTGCTCCCGGGACGCCAGACTGAAGTTGTAATAAGACTGCAAAGTTGAGGTATGAATTTACAACCATGTGACCCTCAAAGTCAAAAGCCACTGGGTGCACCTGAAATGAATAAATATAAGCAAAAATGTAACCTATAATACAGTATTTCAATATAAAATGTAATCTAAAACACAAGTTTATCAAATGATTTGTAACAGAATTAATAAGAATTAATACATTACCTAATATAATCAGCTTCAGAGAGTCTTTTCTCCAGCTGCTATTCTTTGCACCTACAAGAAATAAAGAAAACTATCTTGTTTGAAAATGATCTTTATTTATTTTAAATGTATTTTCATAAATGAGACCAAAATGAACACCCAAAAAATATATTTTAAAATAAACAAACTCTTTCATTTGATCAGTAAATGCAATTATAATAATACAAAATTACAACTGTTATGACATTAATGTTTTATACTAATTTTTGAAAATACAAATAAGAAATGTTTGAAAAATGCAATGATAATTTTTAAACGTGAAACTAAACCGCCAGTAGGTGGCAGCAAATACCTTAATGAGTGAGTCAATTGAGTCATTCATTGAACCAATCCGTTCAAAATGCTCAATCATTCAGTAAAATCAAGGTCTCACAAGGTTTTTTTCTCCATTCTGTCACAGAGGGAGTTTTGGTTCCTTGCCGCTGTCGCCTCTGGCTTGCTCAGTTGGGGACACTTCATTTCCAGCTATATCGTCGACTTGATTGCACAGATACTATTTAAACTGAACTGAGCTAGACGATGACATCATTGAATTCAATAATGAAATGCCTTTAACTGAAAATTGAGTGTTTAAACTTGTCATTACATTGTACATTATTGACACACTATTTTCCTATTTTGATATTGTAAAGTTGCTTTGACACAATCTGTATTGTTAAAAGCACTATATAAATAAAGGTGACTTGACTTGACTTAAAAACACTGTTGAGTTTTTCTTTGAGGATGCACAAAATAGTTTTGCTTTGATTTTTGTTTGGAATGATTTTTATTGGTGAAATAGAACAACAGTCAATATTGTGTCTAAAAAGTAAGTAACTTAATTTTAACTAATTGTTTATTGAACTATGCAACATTTGCAATTGTGATAATCAGCAAAACAGCTCGCTTGTTATGTTACTTAACAATATCATATGTTTTGATGTTGAATGTAATAAAATCGGAATCAGTCTTGCATTTCAATGCTTCCATAGTTATTTTTTTCCCTCATGTTTTAATCAGGTTAACTTGTCCCATCGGGCATGTAAAGATATCTTTCACTTAAAAAATCCATGACCATGACGAGCTTTAATGTTGAGTACAACTACAGTGGCAATAGACTCAATTTCACATTTACATGTAGTTTCTAATTATAGTAAGATGTCACATGGTCCTAAGTATTCAGACCCTTTGCTCAGTATTTAGTAGAAGCACCCTTTTGATCTAATACAGCCATGAGTATTTTTGGGAAAGATGCAACAAGTTTTTCACACCTGGATTTGGGGATCCTCTGCCATTCCTCCTTGCAGATCCTCTCCAGTTCTGTCAGGTTGGATGGTAAACGTTGGTGGACAGCCATTTTTAGGTCTCTCCAGAGATGCTCAATTGGGTTTAAGTCGGGACTCTGGCTGGGCCATTCAAGAACAGTCACGGAGTTGTTGTGAAGCCACTCCTTCGTTATTTTAGCTGTGTGCTTAGGGTCATTGTCTTGTTGGAAGGTAAACCTTCGGCCCAGTCTGAGGTCCTGAGCACTCTGGAGAAGGTTTTCGTCCAGTATATCCCTGTACTTGGCCGCATTCATCTTTCCCTTGATTGCAACCAGTCGTCCTGTCCCTGCAGCTGAAAAACACCCCCACAGCATGATGCTGCCACCACCATGCTTCACTGTTGGGACTGTATTGGACAGGTGATGAGCAGTGCCTGGTTTTCTCCACACATACCGCTTAGAATTAAGGCCAAAAAGTTCTATCTTGGTCTCATCAGACCAGAGAATCTAATTCAGGTGTTTTTTAGCAAACTCCATGCGGGCTTTCATGTGTCTTGCACTGAGGAGAGGCTTCCGTCGGGCCACTCTGCCATAAAGCCCCGACTGGTGGAGGGCTGCAGTGATGGTTGACTTTCTACAACTTTCTCCCATCTCCCGACTGCATCTCTGGAACTCAGCCACAGTGATCTTTGGGTTCTTCTTTACCTCTCTCACCAAGGCTCTTCACCCCCGATAGCTCAGTTTGGCCAGACGGCCAGCTCTAGGAAGGGTTCTGGTCATCCCAAATGTCTTCCATTTAAGGATTATGGAGGCCACTGTGCTCTTAGGAACCTTAAGTGCAGCAGAATTTTTTCTGTAACCTTGGCCAGATCTGTGCCTTGCCACAATTCTGTCTCTGAGCTGTTCAGGCAGTTCCTTTGACCTCATTTGCTCTGACATGCACTGTGAGCTGTAAGGTCTTGTATAGACAGGTGTGCGGCTTTCCTAATCAAGTCCAATCAGTATAATCAAGCACAG
This sequence comes from Acrossocheilus wenchowensis, assembly GCA_029620275.1. Lineage (NCBI taxonomy): Eukaryota > Metazoa > Chordata > Actinopteri > Cypriniformes > Cyprinidae > Acrossocheilus > Acrossocheilus wenchowensis. The sequence goes on along the minus strand of CM056141.1, from coordinate 37,632,869 downwards.
CTGGACTCAAATGAAGGTGTAGAACCATCTCAAGGATGATCAGAAGAAATGGACAGCACCTGTGTTAAATATATGAGTGTCACAGCAAAGGGTCTGAATACTTAGGACCATGTGATATTTCAGTTTTTCTTTTTTAATAAATCTGCAAAAATGACAACAATTCTGTGTTTTTCTGTCAATATGGGGTGCTGTGTGTACATTGAGGAAAAAAAATGAACTTAAATAATTTTAGCAAATGGCTGCAATATAACAAAGAGTGAAAAATTTAAGGGTGTCTGAATACTTTCCGTACGCACTGTATATGTATGAAATCAATAATGCTTGATAGGTTTGAATGATGTGAGTAATTTAGGCCTGAATGTCCTTATGTTCAATACCAAGTATGTATATTGTGCAGTTCCAATAATGAAAGTGTGTTCTGTATGTTTGTGTATAGGTGTTACGGGGCTGACGAGAAGTGAGACGTGTGGATCCATATGCAGACTGTTATTGAGCAGAGAAGTGGTCATAACAGGCAGGGTCGAACAATGGCAAACAGGTATAACATGGGCGAGACAAAGAGTAAACAAAGACAAGCGTGGGTCGACGATCGGCGAACAGTATCCAAAGGGGCTAGACAGGAGAGGTAATCCAAAACGTCAGCGATAGTCCAGGCAGGGGAAAACACAATCCGACAAAGGTAAGGCAAGACTAGGAAAACTAACGGGGCTCTGTAGGGCAGCGATAATGCATACAATACTCGGCAGTGTGGGAAACAAAGTCCAGGGTTTAAATAGAGTGTGTGATTAGTGAGAGCTGTGTGATCAGGTGTGCGTGTGATTAGTGCAATGAGTGATTGGTGACAGCTGTGATCAGTAATGGATGATGGAAAATTGAGTCCAGTGTGATGTGTGCAGTGAGAGTCAAAGTGGTGAGTGAGTGACCTCTGGTGGGGAATGAACGGAAGTGCAGGGACCAGATTCGTGACAAAGAGCAGCTTCCAGATGCTCCACATAGTCTATAATCCAGGAGGGAGGTGGAGCGGAGGCGGAACAGGGGGAGGGATGGAGGGTCAGGTCCCTGTGGAAGCGGAGTGACCGGGGACCAAGGCAGAGCCGGCAGAGCAGGAAGCCAGGGCAGAGTGGATGGGATTGGAGCCCACCAGGGCGAAGCAGACAGGACTGGAGCCAACCAGGGCGGAGCCGACGGGACTGGAGCCCACCAGGGCGGAGCACAGAAAGTTCATAATTAGTCTCCATAGCTGTGACAGGACAGAACGAGAGTTCATTGACGGCCTCCACAGCCATGACAGGACAGAGTGAGAGTCCACCGACGGATACCGCTGACACCTCCGGAGGTTCTGCAGCAGTTGCCGCCACCTCTGGAGGTTCTACAGCAGTAAACTCAGGACACAGGGAGAGTTTAGTAATGGTCTCTTCGACCGCAACACAACAGGTTGAGAGTACATTACTGAGTGCCACCATCATACAAGGGGCTGAGGTGAGCCCTGCCGCTTCTGGAGGTTCTGCAGCATGTGCCACCACCTCAGGAGAAGCTGTGGCAGCAGCCACCACCTCAGACAGTGCTGCGGTGGTGTACGCCGCCCAAACACAACATAAAGCGATCCCCATCATGGGAAGCACTTCATACAGGGGAATCAGTTCAGGAACAGGAGGGCTAGAGTGAGTGGGTTTGGGGATATCAGCTGTGTGTGCAGACACCAGTGGTGAATCCCTCACACTGGATATCAGACTGGGATAATGAAAGACTGACCTTGATGATCTGGGTGTGTCAGCCCGGACATGACCCGACTCTGGAAGGTCAGCGGAGACGTGCTGCTGTGACTCTGGAAGGTCAGCGGAGATGTGACCCGACTCTGGAAGGTCAGCGGAGACGTGCTGCTGTGACTCTGGACGAACAGCTGTGATGTGCTGCTGTGACTCTGGACGAACAGCTGTGACGTGCTGATGTGACTCTGGACGAGCAGCTGTGATGTGAGCAGCTGTGACGTGCTGTGACTCTGGACGAGCAGCTGTGACGTGAACAGCGTAGACGTGCTGTGACTCTGGACAGTCAGCTGTGACGTGAACAGCTGAGGTGTGCTGTGACTCTGGATGGTCAGCTGTGACGTGCTGCTGTGACTCTGGGAGATCAGCTTAGACGTGCTGTGACTCTGGGAGATCAGCGTAGACGTGACTCGGTTGATGGTGACTTGACTGAGCTCGTGAAGCTCAGCTGTGACTTGTCTTGATTCGTGAAGATCAGCTGTGACTTTGCTTGACTCTTTAAGATCACCTGTGACTTGACTTGGCTCCTGTAGATTGACTATGACTTGAAGATCAGCGGTGACTTGGCTTGATTCGTGGAGATCAATGGTGACTTGACTGAGCTCGTGAAGCTCAGCTGTGACTTGTCTTGATTCGTGAAGATCAGCTGTGACTTTGCTTGACTCTTTAAGATCACCTGTGACTTGACTTGGCTCCTGTAGATTGACTATGACTTGAAGATCAGCGGTGACTTGGCTTGATTCGTGGAGATCAATGGTGACTTGACTGGGCTCTTTAAGATCGACTGTGACTTGACCTGGCTCATTACTGGCAGCAAGAACATGACGGGGTGTTGTTGTGGCCACCATTTTGCAAATGGGCTCCATTTGCATCGTGCTCTGGTTCAGCCACCATTACACATGCGGATTGAATATCTGGCGTAGCAATCATTAAACTAGAATGTCCCGGAGCTTGTGACTGACTGAGTTCAGCAGCCGCCATTTAAGGCACAGATGCAGTTTTGCGTTCATCCTCTGCGACCCCCACAGTGAAAGGAGAGCCAACAGATATAAGAGCATAATCAATAAACTGACTAAGTGAAGCCCGAGGTCCCTCTCGAATGAGTTGTGACTTTAACGGCTGATTAATGCCCTCGCAAAAAAAGTCTATCAGGGCACAGTCTGGCAGATCAGAAAAATAAGCAACATCTAAATACTCTTGCACATAGTCCTTGAGCGATCGTGTGCCCTGCTCGAGGCCTAATAACAGGCTAGCCACATTCATACCTGGCCAATGTCCGCATGAAAAGCCGCTGGATCCTTGTGTGGCCGAGTATTCTGTTACGGGGCTGACGAGACGTGAGACGTGTGGATCCATATGCAGGCTTTTATTGAGCAAAGACGTGGTCATAACAGGCAGGGTCGAACAATGGCAAACAGTTATAACATGGGCGAGACAGAGTAAACAAAGACAAGCGTGGGTCGACGATCGGCGAACAGTATCCAAAGGGGCTAGACAGGAGAGGTAATCCAGCTTAATCTTGAGCCTTTTCACAATTTGCTTGAAGACTGGTGGATCTTAATTTTCCTGTAATGGCCACAGCCATACACTTGTTGCAGATGGTTGTGATCCAAGATTGCATATCATCAGGAGCAATTTTTTTTTTAGTTTACAAAGACATATATCATTATGATCATATTTTGTATATAAAAGGCCAAAGCAAACTGAGTATTAATGGTCAGATCTAGAAGCTAGTGTTTCAGCACAGTCAGAGTATGTTGAACCTTAAGCAGCTGCTACAGCTGAGTTTACACGGTCTGCTGTGTTATAGGCATCATGACACCTAGATCTGCTGGGAAATTTAACTTTTAAATGCTACTGTTTAGTCAGATCTGTTTTAAGGGCATTAGCTTGTCAGTTTTGGTGCTGCAGTGTTAGCTTAGCAATTAATATTTTCTTATTCTCTTCATAAATTTGACCATTTCCATCTCTGCAATCTGTAAAGACTTGTGAATTTCTGCCTGATTTTAACATTACACACAACTTTAATCATATGTCCAGTAAAAATTAGTTCTCTGATCAGATTTCATATGCGCTGTCCTTCCCAGAGAGGAATGGTTTAGTTTGTTAACACTTGCACCACTGTGTTTGTGGTTTTGTTGCAAGGGAAGAGACAAAACTTATACCTTCCCTTGTTACTGGGTTGCAAATCAATGAAATCATGTTTAAAACATCTTATGGCCTTGGATGGATTTGGCCTATTCAAGATATTGCAATCAGATTAGCAAATTCTGGACGTGTTATTTTTATCATTGAAGATTATTACACAAATAGAAGATAAAGAAGCTCTTTCTCATTAGTTTGATCATTATTCCTTTCATTTTCCTTTCTAACAATTCTTACTTCTCATCATCTTCTATGTTTCTCTTTCTAATCTTCCAACACCAATAGTGTTCCCAACTTCTTTCTACATACACATTCCCTCTTTCTACATTCTGATCATTTCTCTTATTCTTCTACAACTTTCTTTCCTCCTCTAAATCAATGTCAAATCATCATGAGATTAAGGCCATTCTTGGCCATTGTAATATAATATATTATAAGGTTGTTATAATTATATTACATTAAAATAGTATATATTAAAATACTTGGTCACACTTTATATTAGGTGGCCTTAACTACTATGTACTTACATCAAAAAATAAGTACAGTGTACTTATTGTGGTCATATTGTATTGCAAAACACTTCTGCTGCTATTGAGGTGGGATACGGGTAAGGTTAGGGACAGGTTTGGGGGTCTGGGTCAGTTTAAGGGTGGTTTAAGGTATAAGGGATGGGCCAACAGTGTAATTATAAATGTAATTACAGAAATTAATTACAGATGTAATAACATATAGGTATTTTTAAAAATATAAGTACAATGTAAAAACATGTATGTACATAATAATTGCATTGTATCAAATTATTCATTTAAATGTAAGTACATAGTAGTTAAGGCCACCTAATATAAAGTGGGACCAAATACTTTTATTACTGGTCTCTGGAGAGCCTCCTGAGCAACTTGTTTAGAATGACTGGTTATAATCTCACTGATCTTTTCGAAGATACACCCTTGATTTGATCCTGTGGCTACAGCAGTCCAAGAATGTGCATCAAGTGCACAGCAGCGGGCCAAACTGGAAGCCAGTTATAGGTTTTGCTGCTGTAAACATTCAATGAGCTGCAAGCACATACCGAGAACACAGGTCAAATCATTGCTCCGTCTGAATATTTTTGTGACTACAATCATGGAATTGGACACAATTTTCTTATATTTATGAGCTAAGATGTCACTAAGTTGATACTTTTGGAAATCTGCTTGAGTGTGAGAAAGTTTGGGGATTGGGCAAACCCAGAGCAAATGCAAAGTATACATGCTGCTTTAAATTTATGGCCTCTTCATGTTTGTCTGTCTGCTTAAAGACAAAGACTGAGAATCAAACAAGTGTGTAGTAATTTTTGTAAAATATAAAATAAAACCAAGCTATAGGCTGTATTTGTTAAGACTGAGCTTTGAACAGTGTCGTTGAGCCAAATCTTGTGATATCAGAGATTTTACAACTATTGAGTGATTTTCAATACATTTAATTTGATTAATTTGACTATTTGACTAATTCTCCCCCAGGAGAAGTTGTGCATGTCTTCTGAAATGGGTTTAACCCTTAGGCCTGGTTACAAGCCTCATCAAAATTGCCATTATGTGCATTACAGTTTTAGATTTTGAATTTCTAATGTCTCCTCATTTTACAGTTTACATTTTACAGTGACCAAGACTTCTGCATGGAAGCAGCACTTCTCTGGGACTGAGACATAATTTTTTACAGCTTCTTTTAAAGTTCTCTCTCTTAATTTCATTGCTCTGTCTTGCCCACCTTCACTTTGTCATACAAAAGATTTCAGTGAGAAATTAATTATTTTTTAAATTACTCTAATCACAATTTCTCTTAAATTCTTTGCCACATTTGAAAAGCAAACATTTATGTGCAAAGTTATATAAAACCAGTAAACAATAGTGACAGGAAATAATTAATATCAGAATTTAGGTTGCAAGCTACAGCCCTCTGTCAAGCACCAGAATAAAATTTGGATGATGTTATTCCAATTTTAATTTTGGTTCAAGAGATTTCATTCCTCATCTACTCTGCCGCTATCATGTCCCTGTCAGTTCATGTGGTTTCGTCTATTTCTTATAAGCCCCACCTGATTTCTACGGTCTCCGGTCTATTGATGAGTATTCCGACTCATTCTACAAAAGCATGTCTATATGGGGTGTGTCTAAACTTTCACTCGACAATTATAAAAAGGTAAATAAGAACTGACTTACCGTAGCAGCTGGAGAAAGGGAAGGAGAAGCTCAAACCTCTTTCCGGAGCATTTTTGAATGTTGCGCTGAAAAGACCCTCGCCGACATGAAACGGGAGATCACGGAAGGGACAGTCACCAACTGTAAGGATCCACCCTCTAGTCCAAACAACGGAATCCAGTGGCCTGGTCAAAGGTTTAATGCACATTCGGTCTTTTAATTGTGCTTCTGAATTTATCAGGATTTAGTTTCAATTTTGATCTAGCTCCAATTCTGATCTGACTCCAATTCCAAGTGATTATTACATTTACACTGTACTTCTAATTAAAAACTGATCACAAATATCACTTATATATTAATTTAGATATTTGATTATCCTCGACATCCCATACTTTCAATTATCCGTTCACTAGGGACCTAATGTCTCTTTTGAGCCTAGTGTCGGCCGAAGGCGCCGGTCTCATGATCACAAATTCGCCAGTCCGATGTTAGTCATAAGATGTAGGTGGACTAATACCTAATTGTCTGCCGCCAACTGCTTGCTTATAAAAAAAATGTAGTTTACTTAGTGTGAGATTTTAGCAGAACACTCTGTGCCCATTTGGACGAATGCAGTGCTGATGGATGCTTGTTTTGTGCTTAGCTTGCTGTTTGCATATATGATCTAAACTTTGGCCTGTCCCCAAACAAACTTACTTCCATATTTGGACATCTGTACATAGTGTGATCATGATGTGATCTTGTGATACCCAATAGTGGAACTTCTGCTTTGATATATATACTCACTGTTAGCTTAATAAAGCTGAGCTTTGATTAAACGGCACATTTGTGTCTTGTCTTTAATCACTGACTCCTGGGTACCCGAGGTTTCTCTTCTTTGTATATCCGGACAACCTGACTCCAGATCTCGGTCTTGTTATTTTATTCTAACAATTGGGGGCTCGTCCGCGAAAGGGGGGAATCTCCCTATGAACTGGGAAAAGTGTCCCGAGATCAACAGGGAAAGACGTGTCAAGAGATCAAAGAAGGACCTACGATAAATGGGGTAAGTGTTTTGCATATTTCTTAAAACAGAAATACAGCGCTTACCCCTGTAGGATCCTAGAGGTATTCCGTAAAGAGACGGGATAGAGTGTAATCACTTCGCTAGTGGAATTAACTTTCCATTGTTGTGCACTTCGGCTGGCAACAGTAGACAAACTATTAGCGTGAAGAGTGATGGGATAAAACAGTACTGATAACACTGTATTTTTGTTTGATCATGAAAACGTATATACTTTCGCGAGAAGAAAAATTTAAATGTTTATTGGCACAAAATATACCAATTATTATTACATGCCGACATATTGTGACTGAAAAGACGGTGTTAGGGGTGATCAGAACTAAAGTTTTGTGTGAGCCCAACATAGAAAACACCCAAATAAAAGAAGGTGATTTAGTGGCAACCAGGACAAAAGTCTTGTTTAAGCCAGAACTATAGGAATATCACCCACGGTCACAATATTACGCATGTATTACGGTCTGGGTTGAACGGCAAAGTACAGAAGAAAAGAAACCGTAAATACTACACTACTAGCTCCTACTGCTTGTGAATTATAAGTGAGTGAGTGAAGTGACATACAGCCAAGTATGGTGACCCATACTCGGAATATGTGCTCTGCATTTAACCCATCCAACGTGTGCACTCACACAGCAGTGAACACACACCCGGAGCAGTGGGCAGCCATTTATGCTGCGGCGCTCGGGGAGCAGTTGGGTGTTCGGTGCCTTGCTCAAGGGCACCTCAGTCATGGTATTGAAGTGGAGAGAGCGCTGGACAGTCACTCCCCCCACCTACAATCCCTGCCGGCCCGAGACTCGAACTCGCAACCTTTGGATTACGAGTCCGACTCTCTAACCATTAGGCCATTCCTACTGCTTGTGAATTATAAAAAATGCTGCAACTATTATTTAAAATGCACAAAGTGGAAGATGGAAGGTTCAAGACCCCTACCGGGGGGAAAACCAATTGATTTTATGTATAGAAATAATCAAGGATTCTATACAGAACCATTTGTTAGTAATTTGGCGGGATGGTCAGAACGTCTGAAACCTCAAATTGAAGTACCATACCCAACGGGAAGGTTCGTTCTCAGATGAGGCTATGCAAACGGCTAGAAGCCTAGTAAAAGAGGGATGGGGTGACCCAAATTGGGATTACAAATATATGACAAAGAGTCTTGATATTTGGCAGGACATGAAAAAGGTCTGGGACAAAGGTCCAGAGAAACGAAAAATAACAGCTTATGTTGCTAAACAAAATGGCTGTGAAATGGAAAAACCGCCACCCTATAATCCGCCTCAGCCTCCCGCACCACCTAACCTAACCGAAAAGATATGAGGGACCTATCACAAATACAAAGGTAAACTCTGTGGGAATAACGGGAACTGACATTTCATGTGCAGTAACACCCCCTCTCGAAGTAAGAGTTCCTGGAATAAAACCGTTTTTCCATAAATTCACGATTATCCCAGGATCTCCAGTAAATTTACTTGGACAAGATTTAATGCACAAATTGAACATGGATATTAAATTCACTGACAGTCATGTGTTTTCCTTCCTATCTAGCTTACAGGTCTCGGTGGATCCAATGCCAATGTGGGAAGAACCCACTGAACCCAAAGAAACAGAAAGTAAACCCAGCGCTGACATATCACAAGCCATAGAAACAATGGTTGACCCATCACTGTGGTCCAAATTTAAAGATGACACAGGCTTTATAGACATGGAACCATATAAAGCAAAATTGAAGACTAAAAACCAGTCTACATCAAACAGTATCCGCTGTCTAAAGACAAGGAACTGGGCATCAAGCCATTGATTGATAATTTTATCCAGCAGGGTGTCCTCGTGCCGACACATTCGCTGTACAACACTCCCATAAACCCTGTGATCAAGGCTGATGGAAAGACATGGCGCTTGACGCAGGATTTGAGGGCCATTAACCCTATAAAACCGACGGGAGCGCCCGCGCTCCGGTTTGCGTGTCTCTGTTTAAAAGTCAATAGAAACCGAAACCAAAAGGGTAGCGCAATAATTCTTTTTGCATTCAAAATCAGAGACGTTACACAGTCAGATCAAGTCTACAACATGCTCCTGTTGTGTTGATTTCACCCTCTAACAAGTCTGCACAAATCGCATAAAATGTGTATACAACAAAATACACTAAAAATAACATTGCACGTCTTTGCACACATGTTCTATAGATCTGAGGTTGCTAACGGTTGCTAGATACCTTTTACTACGTCTACTATGACGTAATCACGTTCTGTGCACTATGACCCCAAGGTGTGTTGCATGTGGTGACGTCACAAGCCGCAACATTTGACTTTCATTTGCTGTGCGTATGTACTACCGCTGCGGCTGTGTTCTATTCATCACTCTTATTTATTTATCATTGCAATCTGTTGCTTTTTTTTTCTTTTTGACACATGCACACAAATGCACCTTTACAAATGCAAGCAAAATCACACACTCACGTGCATAATGTTTTGGAGCTACTAACGTTACTCGCGTGCGACGACGAGGAACTCTCCGACTGCTCATCTGCTCCAGAATCTGTTTCTAGTGGGGTTTATTTTTGTTTTATGTATTTGTTTTTTGTTTTTACACAAGAATAACTGAGATGTTCTTTATGTATTTATTTTTCAATCAACATCGCTCTCAAAAGCAAAATGTAATATTTTTTTACCCCACAAATTCAAATGCATTCCATTCATCTGTGAGGCATGCCACATACCCCTCTGCATTATTCTAGTCAGGAATTGTCACAAGTGTCATCACAGCCTTTTTGCATTTTTGCATTTTTAGTTATGATAAATTACAGATTTTAGAGTAGTGTAACTGATTATTTTACATTATCTTTTGTAGTTGTTCAATCAATACTGCTCTCAAAAGCAATATATTATCGGTCTGACTTCACAACGCACGTTTATAAAAATGAGTGTTGTTCACAAACGAATTTATGCAATCAGTCCAAATAAATTGTATGTAGTTTCAAAGTGTTTTATGCAAGTTTTTTACATTGACAAGTTTGAGGTTTGACATTTGTGATATTTCTGTATTTAGTAAAATATGTTGAAGAAAAAAATCGATTTTCATATTTTTGTTGGTTTATTGCACTTTTGAGCTATTTATCTAGTAATTATGTATTTCTTACATACACAGCCTTCAAATTGGAGGTGTAAGGATTGTATTGATACATGGCATTTGAAAATACTCAAAAGAATGACAGCACAGCATGTAAAAATACTAAGATATACTCTGGCGGAATTGTTTTATGCCAGGTCTTAAAGGGTTAATCAATTAATAACACCACTAGCACCAATTGTGCCAGACGTTATTATTATTCCAATTCAATTCAAATTCAGTATTTTACGGTCATTGATTTGCGTGCTGCCTTCTTTTCCGTACCTGTACATCCAGAGACACAGCCTATCTTAGCTTTCACATATCAAGGACAACAATTCACATGGTCGTGCTTCGCACAAGGCATTGTGGACTCACCTGCCATTTTCGCAGCAGCAGTACAAAAAACACTCGCCAAAATGACTAACTTGCCCTCTACAGTATGTGTTTTACAGTACGCGGATGACATTCTGGTGACGGGAGAGACAAAGGAACAGGCCTCCATCATCGTCTGCAACGTGCTTGCACAAGCTGGAAGGACAAGCTACAATGGGTCTAGTCCAAGGTATCATACCTGGGACACATCATAATGTTTAGTTTAGTTTAGTTTTATTTAAAGTTTGACATGACAGGATATTGTAGCACAAAACCCTGAAATGTGTCAAACATACACATACTCCAAGACAATCACTACTTAATATGAAACAAATAAAAGATAGCTGATATACAAACATAATACATTTTAAAAAAATGAAAAATAAAATAAAAGTAAATATTATAATACACATATATATATATATATATATATATATATATATATATATACACACACACACATGCATACATATACATATATATGAATAACACAGATTCACAGAAAAGGCATTCTAATCAGGGACCCGTAAGTTATACATACAACAATTTTAGAGCACGGGGAACAAAGGTGAGCTCATGACGTTTAGTTTTACTCCTGGGTACAACATATGTCTTGTGCCGTCGAAGAGAATAAATAGGTGTTGGAGCCATAGGCAGGAAACAATGCAGTGCTGATGAACTGTCCTTGAGTGTTTTAGTAAGAGTATGTATGGTGGCTTTTTCACGCCTCTCTACGAGCAATCCCTACAGACCGGGTCCAGATGATCAGGAAAATGAAGTCCCCACGAACTGTGCAGCAGCTACAAAGTTTCTTGGGACTAGTGAACTATTGCAGATCCTGGATACCCGAATGTGCAGTGCATGACAGGCACCTGAGAAACCTGATTGATCACAAAGCTCCGCCTGGTATGCTGTTGAACTGGATAGAGGAAGCTGAACTACACTTCACTGCATTGAGGCAAGCAATTACCACGACCCCAGCCCTGGGCCTACCAGACTATACCAGAGAGTTTCATCTGCATGTATGTGAAGCGGAGGGTGTGGCCATCGGCATCCTGTTGCAACAACATGGTTGTACCTATAGACCATTAGCATACCTCTCGAAGAAACTGGACAATATAGTCACAGGTATGCCAGCATGCCTTCGTGCTGTGGCTGCAGCTGCAGCTGCTCTGATTGTACAGATGGCGGAGAGAATGGTGCTTTCACACCCATTGATAGTGTACACCTCACATCAAGTAGGCGCTATTTTGCATAATATGCAGACACAACACATGACCACACAACGACATTCTGGGTACGAGGCAACTCTGTTGGCTACAAAAAAACCTTACAATCCAACCAACAACAGCAATTAACCCTGCGCTGTTGGGGATTGTAGGTATGGCTGGCATGGTAAATACTGACATGAATCATGATTGTCTTGTTGAACTAACTTCCTCATGTTCTTCCAGGGCTGATCTTTCAGATTCACCCCTGGATGGGGGGTGGGGGGTGGGGTGGGGAGGGGTGCACGTCTATGTGGATGGTTCATGCTCAAAACCTTTTGATGGTGTATGCCTTTGTGGCTATGCTGTGATAACAGACAAGGGAGAAGTATTAGAGGCTTTTGCCTTAGATTACAACTCAGCTCAGGCTGCAGAATTAGTAGCACTAACACGAGCATGTGAGCTGATGGCAGGAAAACGTGTGACGATATACACAGATTCAAAGTATGCATGGGGGTAGTCCATCATTTTGCAAAGATATGGGAAGCCAGAGACTTCAAAACTGCAGACGGAAAACCCATAGCGCATTCAAACCTGATAGGACAATTGACAAAAGCAGTACAGTTGCCCTCCGAAGTGGCCATAGTAAAGGTGAAGGGTCATGCAACAGGTGATGATGAGCAAGCTATAGGGAATAAAAGAGCAGACGAGGCTGCAAAAGAAGCAGCTAAAACACAAATCAAAACACCATTTAATTTGGAAAACAGAAGCCAGGTAGCCATGACTATGCATATAACCAACATACCTGATATTGACATCAAAATTCTACAGAGTCAGCCAACACAGGTCAACCTAGAACATTGGAGTAAAAATAACTGTGCTCCAGATGAAAAAGGGCTTTTGAGAGATGAGAAGGGAAGAATAGCACTTCCAAAGTTAGGATTGATAATCCTCATTAGGCATTATCATGGTTTATCGCATACAAGTTGCGCGAAAGTCGTACAAATAATCAATCAACTATATTGTATTTCAGATGTACACAAAACTGCAAAGCTCGTTTTGGATTCATGCATCACGTGTGCAAAGGTAAACTCGCACAGACCAATTAAACATGATGCATTGACTCATCTGGAAGCGCATTTTCAGACGTTACAAATTGATTTCACGCACATGCCACCAATAGGAAACTTAAAGTACCTTTTGGTAATTGTAAATCGATTCTCAAAGTGGCCAGAAGCATTTCCATGCGCAAAGGAAGATGCGAAGACTGTGGTAAAAATTCTGACTAAGGAAATAATTCCACGGTTCGGAATACCAACAACCATTGAAAGTGATAATGGAACGCCATTCGCATCCAAAGTAACGCAACTTTTGGCGAAAGCGTTATCCATTAATTGGCATTTCAATATCCCCCACCATCCTCAGTCGTCATCCAACGTAGAGAGATTGAATTCAACAATTAAAAAAAGAGGCTAACGAAAGCCTCAATAGGGATGGGGAAGAACTGAGTAAGCTTATTGCCCACCGTATTGACAGAGATAAGAATGACATCATCTTCCACTACTAAGTTCTCACCATTTGAAATACTAATGGTAGGTCTTTCCCGACTCCATGGGTTAAGGATCGTGCCGGCATTTCTTCATTAGGTGATCTGGAGGTGATAAAAGAGGACACGCGACTTCCCTCATAGAGAAACTTAATTCTGTATGTGCTGATGTATCTCTATGTCTTCCCCTCCCCTCAGATAGACCTACTCATCCCTTTGTTCCAGTCCAGAGTGTGCTCATCAAAAGCCTGAAACCAACGAAGGTGGGAGAACCAAAATATCTTGGACCAGCCGTCGTGATCGCAGTAACCAGGACAGGAGTCTTGACAGACTACCAGCCACAGTGGATACACACCTCGAAATTGAAGCATTGCCATAGTGAGGTGGGGGTTGTCTAAGGCAAAGAAGGTAGATGACCCATTGAGTCAAATCAGTACCAACTGCTTACACAACCCTGTGTGCATTAAGGGCCAAATTATAGTAATGAATGTTCCTCCGCTGGAAAGTTTTGTTCTGTGTCCAGTCTTAGAAGCAATATATGAATTTAGTGAAAACGTTGAAAAAGTATACAGAAGTGAAGTATATTGGGACCCTGAAGCGGTCTAAAAATCACTATTGTCCGTGATAGACCTATTTAATGAATGGAAAGTGGTAAGAGGAAAAACTTGGATTGAAGCAACCTTGAAAGCATTATCCAATCTAGGACTACCAGCAGAGAAAGTCATTTTTGGTAAAGTAACCACAGTGTATACGTACCCACCCGAAGGAAGAGTGGATTCGTGGGCACTGGTACAGTCTAGGTTAGCAAGAAAACATCCAGACACTGTCATAGTGCACGTAATAAATCCAAGCGAAGCACACCTCGAAGGGACACTGGTTTTGTACAGAATAGACAGAGTCAGAAAAGCGTTGGTGGAAGCACACTATTATTTCTTATGCAGAGAATAATAGATACAGATCCTAGGCCTTGGCACCCATTTAGGAGAGCAGGTATGTGTGGGATAAGAGGAACTGTGTGTGTGATACTGATACTTGCAATAATAATTGTATTATTGACCCAATTGTGGAAGGTGGAGAAAATTAAGCAGAATGGCACAACCCTCCACAAGAGAGCATTACTCGGGCCTATAATTCCACCAAATGCAAACCCTTTGGAAACTTTTATTCCTCTTGTCGAAGCAGAGACCAGGAGACGTTGGGATATCTTTCATACAGAAGTTACTCTTTATTGAGAACTCGCTGTGCGTCGCTGTAGTCATCCAAGTCTCTAAAGCAGTGATACATTGTAGTTTAAATACATTTAGGGGGCAGTGCTTAGGAATGGAAACAAATAACCTGGGTGATGACCTTAAACAAAGCATGCAAATGAAGTATTCAGGTATAGCAGCCTGGCCCATTTAACCACTTCTAATCTAATCAGCCTAACTGCCCAAAGATTGGGGCAGGGGCATCAAGAGCAATTACAAACCCGATTTACAAAAAAGTTGGGACACTGTACAAATTGTGAATAAAAAAGGAATGCAATAATTTACAAATCTCATAAACTTATATTTTATTCACAATAGAATATAGATAACATATCAAATGTTGAAAGTGAGACATTTTGAAATGTCATGCCAAATATTGGCACATTTTGGATTTCATGAGAGCTACACATTCCAAAAAAGTTGGGACAGGTAGCAATAAGAGGCCGGAAAAGTTAAATGTACATATGAGGAAAAGCTGGAGGACCAATTTGCAACTTATTAGGTCAATTGGCAACATGATTGGGTATAAAAAGAGCTTTTCAGAGTGGCAGTGTCTCTCAGAAGTCAAGATGGGAAGAGGATCACCAATTCCCCCAATGCTGCGGTGAAAAATAGTGGAGCAATATCAGAAAGAAGTTTCTCAGAGAAAAATTGCAAAGAGTTTGAAGTTATCATCATCTACAGTGCATAATATCATCCAAAGATTCAGAGAATCTGGAACAATCTCTGTGTGTAAGGGACAAGGCCTAAGACCTTTGTTGAATGTCCATGGTCTTCGGGCCCTCAGACGACACTGCATCACTCATCGGCATGATTCTGTCATTGACATTACTAAATGGGCCCAAGAATACTTCCAGAAACCACTGTTGGTAAACACAATCCGCCGTGCCATCTGCAGATGCCAACTAAAGCTCTATCTTGCAAAAAGGAAGCCATATGTGAACATGGTCCAGAAGCGCTGTCGTGTCCTGTGGGCCAAGGCTCATTTAAAATGGACTGTTTCAAAGTGGAAAAGTGTTCTATGGTCAGACGAATCAAAATTTGAAGTTATTTTTGGAAAACTGGGACGCCATGTCATCCGGACTAAAGAGGAAAAGGACAACCCAAGTTGTTATCAGCGCTCAGTTCAGAAGCCTGCATCTCTGATGGTATGGGGTTGCATGAGTGCGTGTGTCATGGGCAGCTTACACATCTGGAAAGGCACCATCAGTGCTGAAAGGTATATCCAAGTTCTAGAACAACATATGCTCCCATCCAGACGTCGTCTCTTTCAGGGAAGACCTTGCATTTTCCAACATGACAATGCCAGACCACACACTGCATCAATTACAACATCATGGCTGCGTAGAAGAAGGATCCTGGTACTGAAATGGCCAGCCTGCAGTCCAGATCTTTCACCCATAGAAAACAGTTGGCGCATCATAAAGAGGAAGATGCGACAAAGAAGACCTAAGACAGTTGAGCAACTAGAAGCCTGTATTAGACAAGAATGGGACAACATTCCTATTCCTAAACTTGAGCAACTTGTCTCCTCAGTCCCCAGACGTTTGCAGACTGTTATAAAAAGGAGAGAATGCCACACAGTGGCATCTTTTTTGAGATGTGTTGATGCCATGAAATTTAAAATCAACTTATTTTTCACTTAAAATGATACATTTTCTCATTTTAGACATTTGATATGTAATCTATGTTGTATTCTGAATAAAATATTGAAATTTGAAACATCCACATCATTGCATTCTGTTTTTATTCACAATTTGTACAGTGTCCCAACTTTTTTGGAATCGGGTTTGTACAAACAAAAGGCAAGAGTCTCCGTCGTCTGGCTCATTTCACTTACAATAAGAGAACGGGAACTGACAACCTCTTGCTACAAACTTTGTATATCACAGTCGTTCATCTGATGTCACCATCTTCACCATAAATGCTAAATACAATCTATATAACTTCTTCAGTTTGTATATTATTACATTGGAACATAGATTTAACATTTTATAAATTTGTAATCCAACACCTTTGATGATTACATTAGAACCAGGACGGGATGAAAGTTTCCTGTGTAACCCCATATCTATAATGATGGGAATAAATGACAATCGAAAAGAAATACGAGACCAATACGGGTGCGAGATGTATTTCTGCTCAGGGGCATGCGGTTGCCGGATGTAAACGCTTATTATGGACCAAGCTCGTGGGGAGAAGACCTACGATTTACCGCAACACCAGTTAAGAGAGAACATGGAAGTAGAATTTGGAGAGATGGAAAAAAAAGAGACATTTATTGCTCTTAAATATAACAATATCTGATGCACAGTTTTCTGATGCAGGAGTATATTACTGTGCATGGGCAATAAAGGGAAAAGATTCATACCAAGAAGTTTGAATTGATGTAATCCAGATAGATGCAGAGATGGAAATAATGAAAAGAGTACTTATGAACATGTTTCCAGATCCAGTTAAGCAAAATTCATCAATCAAGGATGTAGATTTCATCATGAGTAGAGGTTTGAGTGATGATATTAACCCTCTGGGGTCCGAGGTCATTTCGGGGCCCTTGAGATGTTTTGACATGCCCTGATATTTGTGCTTATTTTAGCTACTTAAAACATACTATTGACCAACATGTATTTTTTTTTTTTTGTATTCAGCACAAACTGTGCTACAATAATATGTGACCAGGATGGATGTACATGTTTGCATTTTTTAGAAAAAAAATATTATGCGTGGTTAGTAAGTTTTGGGAAAAAAATGTAGCTGAAATAAGGCCATAAAACCCACACTAAATAGTTCTGAATAAGACTTATACTGAATAAGAGTAATCAGTCTTGTAGGTTAGAATATTTACTTCAAAATTATGTGAAAATCATTCTGCTTATGCCGAGTTCACACTGCACGATTTTCAAACTCGTCGGATCGCTGTTGTTTTCACACTGCGTGACTATCTGGGGTAGCATTCAGTCGCTGCTGTGTTCACATTGCACGATTTCACAATAGGAAGAATCGCTGACAACTCTGTCTGATCTGCAAACTACGTTTCACAACAAAACCCACGCAAGAAGTGATAAGGAAATAACGCGAGAACCTGTGTGCGTCAGACCGTTGTTCTCGAGCGAGACTGGAAGTATTAAAAAAATATAGCCAACAAATTGTCTGTGCGCTGATTTCCAGCTACAAAAAGAAAAACAGATTATGCAGGAGGGAGATGCAGGGAACAGGGATTGTGTTCTGCAAAGAGTGGTAAATAATAATTGTGCAGTAACTGTTAAGCTGATGTTGTGGCTGGTCAAGCGTTTGTGCTTGTTTCTGTATGATATAATTGTACATATTAAAATACTGATATGGTCCATAACTCCTCACTGAAGTTCCCTCTGCCCTGTATCTTTGTCTCTCATTGGCTGAAGGTCATCGCGATGTAGTTTTCAGTCAGAAATCATTGCACACAGCAGGATTGTGAATCGCCGACAGCTCCAGATATTTAGCATGCCAAATATTTCGGGGGCATCGGCGACGTGTCGGTGATTCCCTCATATCGCGTCTTTGATAATTCACACTGCGCGATTGTCAAAGACACATTATTGTGCACACTGATCTAACCACAGAGATGTGAACAGACTTTGAGTCATTCCTGCAACAGATTCTGTTCAACAAGTGAAATAAGTAAATCATACCTGATATTTACGTGTGTTATTTAAGTGTTTCTACTTCTTTCCATGGATTCAAGAAGAAAAACACATAATCAGTAGAAAAGGAGCTTGTTTTAACATAGAATATCAGCGTGTTTGAACATCTGATGATGGTACAGTGCTCTCAGAGGAAAACAGTTTGAAGAGACATCAGGATACATCTGGTGCTGGTATCTGATTCAATAAAATACAAACAACCATGTTAATATCATGTTAATATCAGGAACATCTGTATATATATATATATATATATATATATATATGTTTTGTACCCATAGACTCACACATGCTTTGTACTATCATAAAAAAAAGATAAAGAAATCTTATATCTGAGAAACTAATTATTATTGTTTAGCACGTTATTAAAATCTAAAATCTATTTCTGAACAGAGTAGACTATTAATAATAAACATGTACTAAACATACTTAGACTCGTAGCATTCATCATGTTACAGTGTACACTCGTATTACTTTTATTGTTTTATATAGAGCATGAAAACATCATCGCGCCGTAAGAAATTTAAATACAGTTAATTCATCATATTCAAAATGTTTTACACTATTTCAAACATTGTAGTCGGGAATTATAGTTTGGGAAAAACCCAACTATGATTGTGTAGTCATACAGTCTATTATGTATGATTTTATAGTAGTCTATGATATGATTCTGTAGCCACAGACTCAAGCATGCTTTGTACAATAAAAGGATGTACTTTGTACTATAAAAAATGATATTTTATATCTGAGAAACTAATTATTATTGTTTAGCATGCTATTAAAATATATTTGTGAACAGAGTATTAATAATGAACATGGTCTAAACATTCTTAGACGAGTAGCATTCATCACGTTGTCATTTTGGAAAAACCCAACTAACTGTTTATGTCACAATAACACGGTAACTAATGCAAAAAAGAAACATTACTTACTCATCAGATTGATCTCCTCTTCTGGATGAAATCGTGTTCTTCTTTCGAGGGAAATCCTGCCTTTACTGCCTTTACTCTGCGCGTCTTCTTCCAGAAACAAACAGTAGCCGCGATGAAAAACCCAACTAACTGTTTAAATCTGTTCAAGTTTATGACACAATAACACGGTAACTAATGCAAAAAAAGAAACATAACTTACTCATCAGATCGATCTCCTCTTCTGGATGAAATCGTGTTCTTCTTTCGAGGGAAATCCTTTATTTACTCAGCGTGAACAGTAACAGTAGCCACGATGAGGACCTCCTCTCTTTGTTTGTGTTGGGCGTTTGCACGCACGCACTTACCACGCGGCTATTTACATATGAACTGCGCGAGGAGCAAAAAAAACATTTGTGAGCATGTTAATATCAGGAACATCTGTATATATATATATATATATATAGGTTTTGTAGCCATCGACTCACACATGCTTTGTACTATCATAAAACAATCTTATATCTGAGAAACTAATTATTGTTTAGCACGTTATTAAAATCTATTTCTGAACAGAGTAGGCTATTAATAATAAACATGTACTAAACATACTTAGACTCGTAGCATTCATCATGTTACAGTGTACACTCATATTACTTTTATTGTTTTATATAGAGCATGAAAACATCATCGCGCCGTAAGAAATTTAAATACAGTGAATTGCCCATCATTTTAAAATGTTTTACAAGATTTCAAACATTGTAGTCAGGAATTATAGTTTGGGAAAAACCCAACTATGATTTTGTAGTCATATAGTCTAGTATGTATGATTTTATAGTAGCCTATGACATGACTCTCATGACACAGACTCAAGCATGCTTTGTACAATAAAAGGATGTACTTTGTACTATAAAAAATGATATTTTATATCTGAGAAACTAATTATTATTGTTTAGCACGCTATTACAATATATTTGTGAACAGAGTATTAATAATAAACATGGTCTAAACATTCGTAGACGCGTAGCATTCATCATGTTGTCGTTTGGGAAAAACGCAACTAACTGTTTAAATCTGTTCAAGTTTATGACACAATAACATGGTAACTAATGCAAAAAAAGAAACATAACTTACTCATCAGATCGATCTCCTCTTCTGGATGAAATCGTGTTCTTCTTTCGAGGGAAATCCTTTCTTTACTCAGCGTGAACAGTAACAGTAGCCGCGATGAGGACCTCCCTCTTTGTTTGTTTTGGGCGTTTACACGTGCTCACGCACCACGTGGCTATTTACATATGAACGGCGCGAGCAGGGCGTGGGTGTGAACACATTAGAGATAATGAGTCAGACGGGAAAGATTGAACATCATGTTGGTTTCATACGGATTACTTCATCGCAGAATGTTTGTTTTCTTGCTTCATTTCAAAGTAGACACTTCAAGCTTTCTATAGATATATTTCTTATGTCTCTGTGTTGAGTATTCGCTGAGTTACAGTTCATTTTAGTGACGAGTTTCTAAAAACAGTTCGCGGAGACGGAGAAGACAGAGTGCACACCCTGTTTGTTTTATTATTTTTCCAAAAGCACAAAGTTGTGTTGTTATTGTAAGTGTACACAAAAAAAAAGTAGACACTTAACAGTTTCGATTGATGTATAACACTTATTTGTGTGATCAAAATCAACAGAGTATTTTTAGTGTCTTTTGCACTGATCTTAAAAAAAAACGATCTGGTATTGCCGGCGATACCGTCGACCCCAGAGAGTTAAGGAAGTTAGAGCGGCAAAGACTAAGTGTGAAGGAAATTATGCCTGTGCGTTAGCACTATTACAGAGAGAAGTGTTGAAGAGTGAGGTAGATGGAGAGTGTTGGATTTGTATGCAATTACATGCAGCATGGAAAACATATCCGGTAACTCCAGAAACAGTATGTCACAACAAAGACAAATGTGAAATACCAAGGCAAATGTCAAAGATATTACAAATGATGTGTAATTTGAAAGCAAATAGAACAATAACATTCGATATTAAAGACCATAATTGTTCCCATATAGGATTACCGTTTAAAGGTCCAGCTTTTCATGTACAATCCTATCCGGTAGATTTATGTATCTGTTCAAATGACGGAAAGCATCACGTAGGAATGTCTGATTGTAGGAACACCATAACACTGAATCATACTGATGGTACTCACAACTGTACTATTAAGTAGACTATCAAACTACGAGGAATTTTGTGTGCCCATTCTCTCATATTGACAGTGCTCCGGGAATGGTCTGGACCTGTGGAGGAATGGCATATTATCATTTAGATCAGGGAGACTGGCGTGGATGTTGCTACCCAGCTCTGCTCTCTACAGGAACTACAGTGTTAACAAAGAAAGACATAGAAAAGAATGATTCACTACTAGAACAAAGTCGTAGAAGACGAGACATATCTGACATGCCTACTCGCTATAATGGATATAAAACTGTAAGTCCATGGACAAAACAATGGGAGAATGTAGGGTGGTCCCTAGCAGGAATGGGGACTATGACCGCTTTTAATGAAATTAATGGATTAGCATGGCAAATTCTATCATTGGAGAATGATACGGCTGTTGTATTAGGCCTAATCACAAAGGAATTAAATAAAATGAGAGAAGCTGTTATACAGAACAGATTAGTTGTATACCTTCTCACATTGCAACAAGGAGGAGTTTGTAAAATTTTAGGAGTATATTGTTGTTTTCACATTCCAGATAACCAGACATCGTGGAACATATGAAGGAATCCATCCCGGAGCCAGAAAAGGTGGATTCTTCTTGGTTCAGCTGGCTTAACACCCTCTGGGGTGGATGGGGAACTTGGATTCTTCACACTGTTATACCTATTTGCATATTATCTTTGTTTTTATTAATGATCACACCACGTGTAATGCAATGTATCAGTGTTTTTGTTACTCGTTCAATCACAGCCCTAATGACAAGAGATACTTATCAAGTAATGATGAATGTGCAGAACGTGAGGACATTTGTTCCTAATGTAATACCAATTAATCAGGTTACTGAATATGCAATTGAGGCTGATACAGATGTTGAAGATGATTATGCTACTACATATGAGTTGGAAGTGGAAGAACCAGTAGAATCAGCAGTATAAATTCTTGAGTATGTGTTTTATTGATTAATATAGATCAGAATTAATTACTACTTGCTGAATTTCTATGTTACACTGGCTATTGGGATAATTTGTTGATTATTGATGATGTAATGATTGTAGGTATATGATTTTTAAAAAATATGCACAAGAGTGTTCAGTAGGTTAGACATTATGTTGTCTTAAAGTGGCCATTGTGAGATTTTAGCAGAACACTCTGTGCCCTTTTGGACGAATGCTGTGCTGATGGATGCTTGTTTTGTGCTAAGCTTGCTGTTTGCATATATGATCTAAACTTTGGCCTGTCCCCAAACAAACTTACTTCTATATTCGGACATCTGTACATAGTGTGATCATGATGTGATCTTGTGATGTCCAATAATGGAACTTCTGCTTTGATATATATACTCACTGTTAGCTTAATAAAGCTGAGCTTTGGTTAAACGGGACATTTGTGTCTTGTCTTTAATCACTGACTCCCGGGTACCCAAGGTTTCTTTTCTTTGTACATCCGGACAACCTTACTCCAGGTCTCGGTCTTGTTATTTTATTCTAACACTTAGTCATTTCCCGTACAACTTGCTAACACCAGTGATAGACAGAAATCTGAGGTCTCCGATGACGTGCCTACTGCTCTGTTCATTCATGAGCCTTCAGTTTGACCTATTCTGGCCGTAGATTTGCGGTAACAAAAGCCCCCTCACAGTCTAATAGTCATAATGATTTCAGGACAGTTCAGAATAAATAAAATATAACAATTTATTACTCAGGTAAAGTTGTATCATGCCAATTACATAATGAAACAATTAGAAGCCAATTCAAAAATTAGAAGCCAATTCAAAAATAAGAAAATACGTAACATCAGTTGTTCAAAGATGAATCTAAGAATAAAATGTTTACCTGACTTCAAGAAGAAGATGCATAGTATGGAGCATATTAAATACCCTCCACACTACGGGCTGATCTGGCTACAAATCGTGATGACTGATTTGCAACTTACCCTTAAATACTACCAGAACAAAAGGCCCATAAACATTTATTATTTGCCCCAAAACAGAATAGATCTGTGTATGGAGGATGAGAAACCTCAGTAGGAGCTGTTCTCGTGCCCCAAATGGTCACACCTGTAGAGCAATGTTTATCAGATTTTGAAAGGAGACCACTCACACCAGAAGTACTGAATTCACTCAGGTTTTCAATATTTCTCATAATATAAGTGTGAAATTGAGACCATTTTACCAATCGCACAGAGACCTTCAAAATGATACCAAACATGAAGGTGAAAAACAACGAGTTCACAAGATATATGATAGGTATATAGCTATTCTCAATTAACTTTGAGTGAAGCTTTTTTTGAGGGAAAAGAGAGAGAGGTAGAGAGGGCAGGGGGGAGAATGGGATCGTAAATGATCAAGGAGATAAGTTTGGTCAGGGTGGTGTTTGTTCTCTTTGGAGATCTTTTGTTGTCTTTGGAGATCTCTTCTCCAGGTTAGTTTCATGGCTTTATTGCATGGCATCTGTCTTTGGGAGAGTTCCTGAGTTTTGGCCTCAGAATTAATTTTATAAGGAAATAATTTCACTCCCTACAATTTCCTCACCAGCAGACCACAGACTGTGCGCATGGGGAAGCATGTCTCACCCTCCATCATACTGAACAAAGGAGCACCACAGGGTTGTGTGCTGAGCCCCCTCCTCTTCTCCCTCTATACATATGACTGTAGAACCTCCTATGAAACGAACACCATAATCAAGCTTGCAGACGACACCATCGTTGTGGGGAGAATAACTAACAACGAGTCAGCCTATAGAGCAGAAGTCGAGATAACAACCTAATCCTCAATGCAACAAAAACAAAGGAGATGATCTTGGACTTCAGAAGGCTGAAACCCTCTTTTCACTGCCCCATCAACATCAATGGTGAGAAGGTGGAGACTGTGCAGAACTTCAAATATCTTGGAATTCACATCAGTCAGAATTCTACGTGGACTGTCAATACCTCAGTGATGGTCAAAAAAGGACTTCAAAGACTTCATTTCTTGAGACTGTTGAAGAGAGCAGGACTCCCACAACAGCTGCTGGTGAATTTCTATAAGTCAGTCATCACATATTGCATTGCAATGTGGTACTCTGGCTGTACCTCAGAAAACAGGAAGTCCCTCCAGCGGATCATTAAAACAGCAGAAAGGATTACTGGCTCCCAGCTTCCTAGTCTGAAGGACATTTATGGGGCACGTTGCATCCGGAAGGCCAAAACTATCATCAGAGACCCTTCACACCCAGATCACAACATTTTCAACCTTCTGCCATCTGGGAAACGATACAGAAGATTGTGTGCCCACACAACAAGACTCAAAACTAGTTTTTACCACAGAGCAGTTGCTCTATTGAACACCCCACCTTCCACAGAGACCTAGAGACCTCAACCACTTCCCCACTTACTGATGTTAGTGCCGTCACCTTACTGTGCAATATTTCATTGTGTAAAAGTCTTTATCTATCATGGTCAAGATGTCAACTATACTACCTCAGCACTTATCACTTTCTGCTTAATTGCACATAATGACTACATTTATGCACATAAACATAATGTTTACATTAATACAAATTTGTTGTCATGTACTATGTGACCCTTGCGTACTGTGTTGAATAGCATATTGTGTATATTGTTTATTGTATTGTATATATCATATTGTATTGCCTATTGCGTATAACAGTGGTGTCTTTGGTGTGTGCATGGTGCATCACTTGTTTGTGTGTCTCGGGTGGGCACCTGGGGGATTGCTCCACCAGAGTTTCATTGTACATGTGCAATGACAATAAAGTACTTACTTACTTACTTAGTAGTGTCAAGAACTGTGTCAGAGGGATGACGAGGAGACGTGAATCAAAATGACAGGCTTTAATGCAATCCAAAAGAAAGGCTATGACACAAGATCATGAGGATTAGAGACCCAATCAAGACAGACAGCACAGACTGGCGGTGCATTCCAAATAGGATATATCGCCCTCCGAAGGGCACTTTGGAGTGAAAATAATCCTGGTCGCCATATTGAAGTGTCGTTCCAAACCAAAGTGCTCAAAACTGGCCACTTCAAAGGGCCCTTCAGAATGAAGGATTTTGAAGGGTACAACTGATGGACACTTCAGGCTCCTATGATCATTTGCGCAGATTCTTTGCATGATCATGGCACCTCCGTATGGAAAGGGCACTTCAAGAAACATTCATGTTTGGTCCCCTACACCCTTCAACCCTTTGATCTCACAAAACCATGGGAGAAATGGTCTCACTCTGGAGGGTAAACCCTTTGAAGGGATTAGGGCATAGGGATGAGCCCTTCTGAATGGAACGCAGGGTCAGACTTATATTCTTAGGGAAACGAGGACAATTACCAACATACACCTGAACTAAATGACATGATTACCATGAGACAGAAACTGGGTCACACAGAGCACATGGGGAGAAAAACACACGCAGAGAGTCCAGGGGCGTGACAAGTAGACTTATGCTGAGTTTTAGCCCTGTTTTTCACTCGCCAACAGGTTTTGTGAAATTGCTGACAAATGCCCCAAAATCAAATCAGCAAATTGGTACTCGTTCATGCGAGTGACAATCACGCAGTGTGAATTATCAAAGACGTAATCTGAGAACAACGCCGACGCAGTGAAATATTAGGCATGCAAAATATCTGGACCTGTCAGCAAGTCCTGCTGTGTGAAATGAGTTCTGACTGAAAAACACATCAGCGATGACCTACAGCCAATGAGAGATCAAGATACAGGGAAGTTCGGGGAGGAGTTATATGAAATATAGTTTGCGGACCAGTGTTAAGTCAAGTCAAGTCACCTTTATTTATATAGTGCTTTTACCAATACAGATTGTGTCAAAGCACTTAACAGTATCAAATTGGAGGACAGAGTGTCAGTAATATATAATAAGATAAAACACTCAATTTTCAGTTAAAGGCATTTCATTATTGAATTCAGAGATGTCATTGTCTAGCTCAGTTTAGATTAAATAGTATAGGAGCAATCAAATCGGCGATAATCGCTAGAAATTAGGTGTCCCCAACTGAGCAAGCCAGAGGCGACAGCGGCAAGGAACCAAAACTCCCTCTGAGACAGAATGGAGAAAAAAACCTTGGGAGAAACCAGGCTCAGTCGGGGGGCCAGTTCTCCTCTGACCAGACGAAACCCACAGTTCAAAAGTTTCAAGTTCTAACAATAGTAGTATTATGTAGTTAGGTATTTTATTATATTTTTAGTTATATTTTTAGTTTTAACCCTCTGGGGTCGACAAACGCGTATACGCGTTTTGACGCAGATTTTCCTGATAAGGCTGAAATGAGCTTGAATTACTCTGCCATTTTTGATCGTACAGATAAGAGCAATACACCATTCGAATCTGTAAGGGCTCTACTTTTATTTGTATACACTCATAATAACAACTAAACTTTGTGCTTTTGAAGAATAAAGAAAACAAACAGGGAGCGCTCTCTGTCTTCTCCGTCTCCGCGAGCTGATTTTAGAAACACGTCACTAAAATGAACTGTAACTCAGCGACTACTCAACACAGAGACATGAGAAATATATCTATAGAAAGCTTGAAGTGTCTACTTCGAAATGAAGCAAGTCCTATCGAAAACAAACATTCTGTGATGAAGTAATCCGTATGAAACCAACAAGATGTTCAGTCTGTCCCGTCTGACTCATTATCTCTAATGAGTTCACGCCCTCGCGCAGCTCGTGCTGTTCATATGTAAATAGCCACGTGGTGCGTGCGCGCGTGTAAACGCCCAAAACAAAGAGCGGAGAAAGAGCGGCTACTGTTCGTTTCTGCAAGACGCGCCGAGTGAAAGCAGGATTTCCCTCGAAAGAAGAACACAATTTCATCCAGCAGAGGAGATGACTAAGTTATGTTTCTTTTTTTGCATTAGTTACCGTGTTATTGTGTCATAAACTTGAACAGATTTAAACAGTTAGTTGGGTTGTTCCCAAACGACAACATGATGAATGTTACGCGCCTAAGAATGTTTAGACCATGTTTATTATTAATACTCTGTTCACAAATAGATTTTAATAGGGTGCTAAACAATAATAATTAGTTTCTCAGATATAAAATATCATTTTTTATAGTACAAAGTACATCATTTTATTGTACAAAGCATGCTTGAGTCTGTGGCTTCAGAATCATGTCATAGGCTACTATAAAATCATACATACTAGACTATAAGACTACAAAATCATAGTTGGGTTTTTCCCAAACTATAATTCCTGACTACAATGTTTGAAATAGTGTAAAACATTTTGAATATGATGGGCAATTCACTGTAATTAAATTTCTTACGGCACGATGATGTTTTCATGCTCTATATAAAACAATAAAAGTAATATGAGTGTACATTGTAACATGATGAATGCTACGAGTCTAAGTATGTTTAGTACATGTTTATTATTAATAGCCTACTCTGTTCAGAAATAGATTTTAATAACATGCTAAACAATAATAATTAGTTTCTCAGATATAAGATTTTAATAACGTGCTAAACAATAATAATTAGTTTCTCAGATATAAGATTTCTTTCTCTTTTTTATGATAGTACAAAGCATGTGTGAGTCTATGGCTACAAAACATATACATACACACACACACACACACATATATATATATATATATATATACAGATGTTCCTGATATTAACATGCTCACAAATGTTTTTTTGTTTGTATTTTATTGAATCAGATACCAGCACCAGATGTATCCTGATGTCTCTTCAAACTGTTTTCCTCTGAGAGCGCTGCACCAACATCAGATGTTCAACTACACTGATATTCTATGTTAAAACAAGCTCCTTTTCTACCGATTATGTTTTTTTCTCCTTGAATCCATGGAAAGAAGTAGAAGCACTTAAATAACACACGTAAATATCAGGTATGATTTACTTGTTTCACTTGTTGAACAGAATCTGTTGTCAGTTCACATCTCTGTGGTTAGATCAGTGTGCACAATAATGTGTCTTTGACCTTCATTATGTATGTTTTGATTATACTGTGTTGTAAATAAAATACAAATAATTTTAAAAACCCTTTTTTTCAATGTCCTCACATTCTCTCTTACCTGCCTCACAGTCACAGTCACACTGATGGGCCATTAGGGCCCCATAGGGGAGGGCCCTTTGTCTCACAGGTGAGACTCACTTAATATTCATGGCCATTACCACTCCCTCGCATACAGACCCTCGTTCACAAAACATGTCTTGAAAATTTTAAATCAATATATTGTTTTCTGTGAATGAGTAAGCAGAATGATTTTCACATAATTTTGAAGTAAATATTCTAGCCTACAAGACTGATTACTCAAAAGTCTTGCTCAGGACTATTTAGTGTGGGTTTTAAGGCCTTATTTCAGCTACATTTTTTTCCCCAAAACTTACTAACCACGCATAATATTTTTTTCTAAAAAATGCAAACATGTACATCCATCTTGGTCACATATTATTGTAGCACAGTTTGTGCTGAATACAAAAAAAATTACATGTTGGTCAATAGTATGTTTTAAGTAGCTGAAATAAGCACAAATATCAGGGCATGTCAAAACATCTCAAGGGCCCCAAAATGACCTCGGACCCCAGAGGGTTAATGTATTTTAATCAAGGTCTCTGGGGGTCATCTGGGTGTCCTGGTCTCCGCTGACGATCAGGGCTGCAGTCATCATCTCTTGGTGCTGATCCACCATCTAATCATAGGAAAGAAACAGACAAATATTAGCGTAGATGCCATTCTACTTACGATGTAACGAGTACATCGTGTGTTATGGGGAGTGTTCCCGGTTCCGGTTGATCTAATTAATGCAGCCTAACAATCCTTTAACGGATTTGAATAATAGAAGCGTATTAGTGTGTTATGTGTACGCCAGGGTAAAGAGATGTGTCTTTAATCTAGATTTAAACTGACAGAGTGTGTCTGCCTCCCGAACAGTGTTAGGTAGATTGTTCTAGAGTTTGGGTGCTAAATAGGAAAAGGATCTGCCGCCTGCAGTCGATTTTGATATTCTAGGTATTATCAAACGGCCAGAGTTTTGAGAACGCAGTGGACGTGGAGGACTATAATGCGATAAGAGCTCGCTCAAGTACTGAGGAGCTAAACCATTCAGGGCTTTATAAGTAATTAACAGGATTTTAAAATCTATCCGATGTTTGATAGGGAGCCAGTGCAGTGTTGACAGAACCGGGCTAATATGGTCATATTTCCTGGTTCTAGTAAGGACTCTAGCTGCTGCATTTTGGACCAACTGTAGTTTGCTGATCAAGCGTGCTGAACAACCACCCAATAAAGCATTACAATAGTCTAACCTTGAGGTCATAAACGCATGAACTAACATTTCTGCATTTGACGTTGAGAGCATAGGTCGCAATTTAGATATGTTTTTGAGATGAAAAAACACAGTTTTACAGATGCTAGAAACATGGCTTTCAAATGAAAGATTGCTATCGAACAGCACACCTAGGTTCCTGACTGATGAAGAAGAATTTACAGAGCAGCCATCAAGTGTTAGATAATGTTCTAGGTTGTTACATGTGGGGTTTTTAGGTCCGATAACTAACACCTCTGTTTTTTCAGAATTTAGCAGTAAAAAATTACTCGTCATCCAGTATTTTATATCGACTATGCATTCCGTTAGTTTCTCAATTTGGTGTGTTTCACCGGGCGGCGAAGAAATATAGAGCTGAGTATCATCAGCATAACAGTGAAAGCTAACACCATGTCTCCTGATAATATCTCTCAAGGGTAACATGTAAAGCGTGAAAAGTAACGGCCCTAGTACTGAGCCTTGAGGTACTCCATACTGTACTTGTGATCGATATGATACCTCTTCATTCACTGCTACGAACTGATGGCGGTCAGATAAGTATGATTTGAACCATGCTAAGGCGCTTCCACTAATGCCAACAAAGTTTTGTAGTCTATTCAAAAGAATGTCGTGGTCGATAGTGTCGAACGCAGCGCTAAGATCCAGTAGAACTAATAAAGAGATACAACCACGATCAGATGATAGAAGCAGGTCATTTGTAACTCTAATGAGAGCAGCCTCAGTACTATGATACGATCTAAATCCTGACTGGAATTCCTCACAGATATCATTTTTCTCTAGGAAGGAATATAATTGTGAGGATACTACCTTTTCTAGTATCTTTGACAGAAAAGGGAGATTTGAGATTGGTCTATAATTAACTAGGTCTTTGGGGTCAAGTTGTGGTTTTTTAATGAGAGGCTTAATAACAGCCAATATGAAGGTTTTGGGGACATATCCTAATGACAGTGATGAATTAATAATAGCCAAAAGAGGATCTATGACTTCTGGAAGCAGCTCTTTTAGTAGTTTTGATGGAATCGGGTCTAACATACATGTTGTTGGTTTAGATGATTTAACAAGTTTATACAATTCTTCCTCTCCTACAGTAGATAATGAATGGAATTGTTCCTCAGGGGATCTATAGTGTGCTATCTGATGCGATACTGTAGCTGACTGATGTTGCCAAATCCGTGATTGCCGCCAATTGTTTTTCATGTCCGCAGGTTGAAGCGACCCCAATATCGTGATATTTAGCCCCTGGAATGCGAATTGTACCAGGAGAACCCCACCAAAAAAAAACGTGTATTTTACCCCCCCGAACTCGAACTGGGGGACCCCCTTTGAAACGCAACTGGACTATTTTCAGGCTAGTTTTGAGTAGTAATTGGGCAGGATTTGCAGCGAAAACCTGGCAACCCTGCACCAGACAGAGTTTTCAATGATACTTCCTATTGTAAAGTCATGCAGTGTATAACCTCCTGTCACTGATCCATCGTACAGTGTGAACACAGCAACAACTGAATGCTACCCCAGATAGTCGTGCAGTGTGAAAACAATGGTGATGCGATGTCTTTGAAAATCACGCAGTGTAAACTCAGCATTATGGACACAAACTGTCAGGTAAACAAATGAGGGTTCAGTAGCAAATGTGAAATATAACAGTTTATTGAGCAGAGTCCCAACAAAGAAGAAGGCAAGAGTCAAAAAAGACAGGTAAAGCAAGGCAGTCCCTCTTGGTAGCACAGGGACTCAAAAGGGCAGCCGTTTCCTCATGGAACAATGCAGCAAAATCCATAAGAGAAAAGTCCCGGAATCCACAGGCAGTGTCCAGGACCACAAAGACTCGAACAGGAACACTGCATAAACACCAAACGATCTGACAACACAGGACGGAAAGCACAGGCATTAAATAGCTGAGCTGATAAGCCACAGCTGGCGCTGATCAGCTAATCAGCACTGATCACAGGCAACACACACACACACACACACACACACACACACACACAGAGAGAGCAAGAATGAGTCAGTGAATCCATAAACCGTGACACACACATTTTAATAAAGCCTAATGAATGTTTTCAATGATTTGTAACAGGTGTTTATTCACTCCACCACTCACTGGCATAAATATGTAATATAAAAATGGTTGCTGAACAAATCAGTGCACAAATCTGAACAAATCATTTTGGTGAACAAACTGAAAAAAGAACAAATCACTTTCAAACCAATCTGATCAAAATTCCTTAATGAACAGTACAGTTTGTGCTCTCTCTCTTATTTATAAAGACAGAGACTACTTTCACTTTTGTTAACCCGCCCACAAAAATGGGCAGCTCCTCTAAAACTATAAAGTAGCTAATAACTAATGCTCATCATAACAGTAGCAACCTTAAGCAGGATTGATATGATTTGGTTTGAATCAATGGACAATTCATTTAGTTTAATCTAAATATATATATTTTTTTTTTTCTGTCTGTCTCTTTGTTAGTGAAAAGTGAATTAAGAGATTATTAGTGATTAAGCTAAGCATAAAATCTTTATAAACATTTAATTAACATCTATAAGGATATCAAAATGAGGTAAGAATATTTAAATATCTGTCTGTTCTGACAAATTGAGTTTTTTTTTTTCAGTGTTACCTTATAAATTTGAATCTTATGTTTGAAATTTGATGTACAAATACAGTTATTTTGTTTATAGCCAGACAGAAGTTAAGGACATTATGACAAGCAAAACTTGTCAACAGTATATGTGTGTTTTTTTTTTTTTTTTAAATAAAGTTCATAAAAAAAAATATTTACCAAAAAAAAAAAAAAAATGAACAATGAAAAGTGTACATTAAATGATATAATGTTGTACACTTTAAAAAAATACACCAAATGGTTTCATGCAATATTTTTATAGCCAATTATAATTTTACAGACACCTCCTGTATGTATAGACCAATTGAATGTAATCGTCAAATTCAAACAAACCCAAACATGACGCAAATACATATTCCCACCAAAATGGTACATTCATAGACACCGCAGTTGTAAAATCATTTGAATATTTTAATGTTTAATAATATTTGAATATATGTATTTTACCACACCGTGTGTTATCTCAGGGTCGGTTGGGCTTTGATGTCAAACCTTTTTATGATTAGTTTTAAGAGTGTGACTGTTATAAATAATTCATTTGGTGCAGAGTATGCAAGAACATAGAAGGTAAGAGGTTGCATTAAATGTTCTACTTCTTTAAGTAATTATATGTTAGTAAGTGTTTTTGCGCCAAAAAGACCTGTTTTGCATGTTTTACCTGTTCTGTGAAGCACTGTAATAAACACCTTGTTTGGCTCCTGCTTTACATCATGATAAACACCCACTCTTATGATTGTCTAACCAGAACTTTATGAAAAGTAAAAAAAAAAAAACACACCAAGGCAATAGAGGTGTTGTGATTTTTCGTCACACATTTCCTGAAGTGTGTGTGTGTGTGTGTGTGTCAAATGACCTCTTGCTCCCTTTACTTTGAGCACCAGCTAAGGAATCCACCCTAACCACTTCAACGGTACCCTATTGTAGGGGTTCTCAAACCTATCCTGGCCCATCCAACATTTCCACGTGGGCCCCATGTGGGTTTTTGATGGGCTGCCACTTGGGCCCTACATGGGCAATCCAAATGGGACCTGTACAATTTTGTCCATCGGCTCCACTTGGGCCCCATGTGTGTTAGCCCATAGGGGCACATGATGGTTCCATAGTGGGCTCTAAGTGGGGCCCATGTAGATTTTCATTATATGGGCCCACATGGGTCCCAAATGGGTTCTTAATAATTGGGGCCAAGGTGGGCCACATACCGAACCCTTATGGGGCCCAAATGGGTGGCCACTCTGAACCCACGAATGGCCCATATATGGGGATTTTGTGGGACCACAGTAGGTCGGAACTGGGCCCCATTTATATTTCTTTATTAATTCCTCTGGATAAAGTTAATGTGCTAATATGCAAAATCATCTTTCAAACCACTCCAACTCTTAAGTTAATTTATTTTTTATTTTTTTTAAACCTGTACTTGACCTGATTTGTTGATTTTATGTGGTGCTCAATACATTTTAAATGACATGATAAAATATTTCAACTCTGAAGAAAATGACTTCAACTCAATCTCTAAATCCCATTTTTTATTGGGTAAAACAAAATATTAAACAAAAATAGACAAAAACACTTGAATAGATAAAATGATATTCCTAGGCCTGTGCAGACTCCTCAGCTTCATACCTAAAAACAGTAAAGAGAAAAAAAAAACAGAGAAAAGGCATTTATTTTAAAATACTACTAAACATTTACAAGAGCATTAAAGGGATAGTTCTCCCAAAAATGAAAATTCTGTCATCACCCTCAAGTAGTTCCAAACCTGTATGAATCTCTTTGTTCTGCCTGAATAAAAAGGAAGATATTTTGAAGAAAGTTTGTAACCAAGCTGTTTTCGGCACCATTGACTTCCATAGTAGGAAAAAAAAATACTATGTAAATCAATGGTGCCCCAGAACTGCCCTGTTTCCCACATTCTTCAGAATATCTTCCTTTGTGTTCAGCAGAACAAAGCAATTCATACAGGTTTGGAACTACTTGAGGGTGAGTAAATGATGACAGAATTTTTGGGTGAACTATCCCTTTAAAAGGCATCCTTGGTTATAATTAAGCCGTGCCAGTACTTTTCCCTATGTGACAAAACTGTCACTTAAAGGGATAGTTATTACTAAAGGTAATATGAACAAGTTAAAGGTGACACTATTCAGTTAAGAAATGCAATTATGTGCTACGAGCTATTTTTGTAAAATAGCCTACATGATAATGCAACAGTTTGATTTCAAAAGAGTGTATAACCATATAATGCTCGTCAAATTAAATGTAACTTACTGGCAACAATTATCCAATAGTTGCTTTATTTCATACCACTGTAAAACTAAGTACCATAGTTTTAAGCACACTATAAAATGAAAATTTTATTTTGTTATATATTCAATAACACAAGTTATTGCTTCACACCAACAGCTTTATTCATGATTTATCTTTTATATTTCATAGCTGAACTTCAATCACACAGAATTACCAGCATTTTAACCATATTTCATCAGTGAACATACCAGTCAAAAGTTTTTGAACAGAAAGATTTCTAATTAAAAAAAAAAAAAAAAAAGCATCTTCTGCTCACCAAGCCTGCATTTATTTGATCCAAAACACAGCAAAAGCACTAATATTGTGAAATATGTTTACTATTTAAAATAACTACATTCCATTTGAACATATGTTAAAGCTCAATTTTCAGCATCATTACTCCAGTCTTCTGTGTCACATGATCCTTCAGAAATCATTATAATATGCTGATTTGCTGTTCAAGAAACAGTTTTATTACTAATATCAATATTTAATACAGTTGAGTACATTTATTTCAGCATTCTTTGATGAATAGAAAGATCCAAAGATAAGCATTTATCTAAAATAAAATAAAAAAGCTTTTGTAACAATATGCACTATTTAAAAGTCAGTATATATATATATTTTTTTTTTTTTTTTTGGGGGGGGGGGGGGGATTAAATAAATTAATACTTTAATTTAGCAAGGATGCTTTAAATTGAACAAAAGTGATGAAGACATTTAAAATGTTACAAAAGATTTCCATTTCCGATAAATGCTGTTCTTGAACTTTTTATTCATCAAAAAACCTGAACAAAAATTCTACTCTGCTGTTTTCAGGAATAAATTACATTTTAACATGTATTCAAATAGAAAGCAGTTATTTTAAATAGTAAATAATAATAATAATAATAATAATAATAATTCACAATATTACTGTTTTTGCTGTATTTTGGATCAAATAAATGCAGGCTTGGTGAGCAGAAGATAATTCTTTAAAAACATTAAAGATCTTACTGTTCAAAAACTTTTGACTGGTAGTGTATAACCTAAAAGTAAAATCACAGTTAACAGCACATTGTGCCAGTGGAAAATAAATGTATTAAATATAAGAATAAAAGTTTGAAGAGTTAAAGTACTTAATCTGAAAATGTTTAAAACGGTCTTCTTTATGGCCGCCTGTCTCCCGATGATCCGCTGCGGGAGAGAAATGCTGCTTAGCACGGCTTAACTGAGAAATGAGCACTCGATGTCCCGATCTGATGTTCTAACAGACATTTATTAACTCAAACGTATTTATACATTGCAAATAGCATTGGTATAAGACAAATGATGCGACTGCAAGTGTCTCCCGCCGGTCTGCCAGCGCGCTGCGGAGGAAAATACTAGTTAGCACCGCTTAACTGGGAAAGTGAGCAAGTTACATTAAAATACATACAAGACAATGAAGAGAAGTGTATACATGCATTTTAACGTATACCATTTTACCATTTAACACACTCTTAGGACTTTCGCCTTCACGATGAATCTCCGCCGGTCTGCAAGCCGCGTCGCGTTGAAAAAAATATCCAATTAAAGGGTAGATAAAAGCAGCAGTACTCAGCTAATATAAAATTAAATATAAATCTTACTTTGATAGATTAGGCCTAGAGTTTATCCATTGACACGCAGGTGCCCGCTTTAAGTGGTGAGTGGCAAACCGTTTTTTTTTTTTAAATGAGAAGGGGCGGGAAGACACGCACGCCAATCTTCGCATGACGCAAAGACTGCATAACACAAGTGCTTTTAGATTATAAGGAAAAAAACTTGAGTAGGCCTACTTTTTTGCAGATGCTTATAAATAAATAAAATGAAATTATTCTTAAAGTAAATGGTCTTGGATTGTTCTAGCCTATATACAGTACATTATGATATAATCCTTTAAAAACACATGCAATACTTAAGTTACCCATAATTGCATAGAAATAAACCAACTGCAAAAAAACTAACATTCTAAAGGGGCCGGGACATTTTTGCTAAAACAGCTATAACTCTTGAACGGACTGGCATATATTTACCCCTTGGTTTTAGATACACAATGAAGCTGAAGCTACAAGTGTTCTCATGCTTCCTTTAAAATTTGAGGACCTTATGCTTAAAACTGCACATATTATGAGCTCTCATATTTAAGACCATGTCATGTGTGTTTTTAGAGAAGGCTATTTATTTTATTTTTTTTGGCCCTGAAAGCTCTCCTGCATGCTATTGTCTCATGTCTGGCCCGGCAAACTGCCCCATTCATGTTTCTATTGTTCTCGCTCAATGAACATTTCACACCTCTCCCAGATATGGGACATAATCCTCATTGGGCAAGGCAAGGGAAGTTTATTTATATAGCACATTTCATACACAATGGTAAAAAAGTGCTTTACATAAATGAAAGTAAAATAATCATAAAAAATAATTACAACAATAAAAACAAGGAATTTAAAAACTTTTAAAATGATTTTAAAAATTATTTAAAATTAATTAAAACAGTTAAGAATAAATTATTCGCCAAACATTTGATTTAATCTTACTAATTCGTCTTAAGTTAAAAAAAAAAAAAAATGCCAATCGATTTTAACTAAAAGCGCTATGGTTAGCGCTTCATATATCTGTAGTACAGCAAAACAGCATAGCTCAAAACTTATATAAAAGAATATAAAAGAATGCACATGCTCAAGCATTTACACTAATAAGCTCTGCTGTATTAGAAACCAATGAAATTGGGGATGGGCGGAGTGACACCTCAATGTGTTGCCCCGCCCCATCATCCAGGGTGCACTCTGAGAACCATTGCTGTCAATCAAACCATTCATTAATTATTCAGAAATATGTTAAAAACCTACTTTTGAGAACTAGTCCTAGGTTTTTCGCTCAATCTCGATCAAACCACTGCAGTAATATTTCTTTGGACTCTCTAGATCAATAATTATCAAGAAAAATAATAATTGTGTTCTTTGGTTACCTTTAACGGGGTCGTTAAAAAAGGGGCATGGCCACATATACCCAAAAGCCTATAAAACGTAAACGAAAACTCAAAACTTTATGAAACTTGGTGAAAACGTGACAGATGAATCTTAACAAGCATGCTAAAGATTTATGGATATCGGACCATAGGAGGCTCTATAACAGTAAAAAAAAAAGGCTTCAAAAATACAATTTCTATATATTAAATTACCTCAAATTGTAGAAAATGTTCATATATTCACACAAACACTAGATCTTCATATCATATGGTAGAACTCCTCATTCACACCACTCCGGAGCAGGGTTTCATAACCCCAGATAAAAAATGGTGCTAACACCGCTTTCAAATTACAGGTGTGAAAGGGTTCTTTAGCCAGGGTTAAAAGCGGTGTTTAGAACTACAATAACCCGGGGATAAGCGCAGTGTGAAAAGCCCTCTGGGATTGTAAAGGCCTGAATGCTGCTGTGAAAAGAGGTGATATACTGGCTCATCTTAAGAAGCTGGGAGCAGATGTTGCCTTTTTACAAGAGACACATCTCAAAAATGAAGCACATAAACAACTATAAAAATTGGGTTGGCCACGGGTTTCATTCAAAATTGAATTGCAAGGCACATGGAACAGCTATCATTATTAATAAAAATGTTAATTTTACTACATCTGATATAATTTCTGATCCAAATGGTAGATATATTATTGTAATTGGGAAACTCTACAATACCCCTGTAACATTGGCAAATATTTATGTTCCCAACTACGATGATGAGAAGTTCATAAACTCAATACTAGCAATCCTACCAAAACTTCACAGCCACAATTGAATTTTAGCAGGATATTTTAACTTGGTGATGGACCCTGTATTGGACAGATCATCAAACAAGCAACAGTCTGTATCTAATCAGCCAAACTGATCCAGAATTTTTTTACATCAGAAAATATAATAGATATTTGGAGATATTTAAACCCAACTCAGAAAAAATAAAGAAAAAATATTCTTTCTTTCCTAACCCTTTTCACAGCCACATAATTTGTATTCTAGGAGTGATTATTTTTTCATTGGATTCTAAATTATATTCAGCAGTAAAAGATATTGATTATGAAGCCATCATTGTTCACTAAAATTACAACTAGTTTTACCTAATACTATTAGAACCTGGTGAATGGATAATAGCTTATTAACTAATGAAACACATGTTGAGTTTATAAAATCCCAAAACTGATTGTTTTATGCAAACCAACAAAATGTCTCAGGTTCTGTATGTAACCATGGTTCCCTGAGAAGGGAACAAGACACTGCATCCTCTAAGGGTCACTATGGGGGAACGCATTCAGCGTGACCGGTGTCTGAAGCATACATCTAAACACAACAATAACATTGGCGTCATTCACGTCACAGGTGCCCAGAAGGGAGCGGCATGCTCTCAAGAAACCCTTCAGGGTACAGCTAGCTCACTCAGCAAGCAACCCGCCAAGGAGGCAGAAGATATCCCAGCAACCTGGCATGACTGCTATCTGGAGCTCAGAAGAGCGGAGGCTCAACTTCAAAAACAGTAGGGGGACTCAGACGCTCAATCTGGGAGCAGAGTTCTCATAAGAAACCCCCAAGGGTGAGGGGAGCACTACTAAGCTCAACCAACAGAGAGAAACCTAACAGGGAGGCAAAGAGAGGCCTGACAACCTGAGGCTGCTGCTCAATGGAGCTCCAATTCGAGGAGCCCTCAGACACTCAATTGGGAGTGGCAAGCTCAAAGACAACCATCTGAGGTGAGGAGAGCACTGCCAGGCTTGATCCAAATAGAAGCAGCTTATCAGGGAGGCAGCAAGCGGCCCAACTATCTGATGTTACTGCCATGGAGCTCAAAGAGCGGAGGGTTCAACCCCTAGCGAGGAAAGAGAGGAACGTAGCTCGACCAAAGTGATCATTAGCCCAGTGGCAGAGTACCTAGCTCTCAAGTAGAGAGGAGGACTCACACAGTCTGCCCAGGATCGGCTCAAGAGGACCCTCCCGCAGTGAGGGGAGCACAGCCATTTCCGTTGGGCAGATAGATTGCAAATGGGACATCAGAAATGGGATCCAGCTAGAAGGGGATCACACATTTTTACAGGGAACAACAAGGTCCCAACATAGAGGCAACTGACCAAGAAGGTGACAGAGATGGGCCTAACAACTCAGTATTGTTGCAAATGAAGTTTTCAGGAGAAGCGCTCTCGATTCTCAAGCTGAAGTGGGCTCTCAAAGCACAAACTGTGAGTGACAGGCTCATAGCTTGCAGTGTACTCAAGCCCACTCTGCAGAGGGGCGATTCACAGATTCAACCATAAGGGCAGTGTGACAGGGAGGTCCCAAAGGCATGACCATCCATTGAACTGCAGAGTGGAACTATGGAGCGTTAAGCCACTCAACGGCTCAGCGAGAGGAGCTCTAGCTCAGAGAACATGTATGATGGTGGAGAGGATGACTCAACTCTCAGGAGACCCCTTGGGGCAAGACAGTAGCACATCCTGGCTGGGGCAACTTCTCGAAGCAAACCCCCAGCCAGGACATCAGGGAGCACCTCATGAAGCATTATACTCCAGAAAATGCTCAACCCGAGTGGAGAACCCGTGGGTCCTGAGGTTGCAGCATCATACTGCTAAGGCAGCTCTCTCGGAGGCCCAGCGGCTTGGCTGTGTGGTCCAGTAGGCGTGAAGCCGAAGATGCCGGGCTACCGTCCAGATTGGATCCAGTACCGACGGGTGAGAACATTACCAACAGCGAGAGGTTCTGACTTCAGCTGGGTAGGTGCTTCGCAGAGGTCCTAACCCTAAAGTAGAGTTAGAAAACAGAAACAGGTCCAAGCAGCACTGCAGAGAAAACTAGTTAGTGAATTCACATAAACTAGCAACAGAGTAGAGGAAATGGACCATACTCACCAACCACGGCTTCCGCGCATGACTCAAGCTCATGATATAACCTGAAGGCAAAGTGTGAAGATCCCTTGGGTCCGGACAATCAGTAGGTAGTTCTATGAGACATAGAAACTAACCAAAACATCATAGGTCCAGCATGAGGAACTGTAATGCGGGTGCAGGAGGCTCATACCTAACCTTGGTTAGGTGGGTGGCTTTAGGGGAATTAAAGGGAAGGCAGATACGAGCAGATGTTAATACTCACAGAGGGAGGTGAGAAGATGTCCAAGTTTTACTCTGGTCTGGACGAGAGCGTTGAGAACGCCTCGTCTGGATCACCTCCCTCAAATCTTGCCTGTTAACCAGAAGGTGGGGGAGGGGCGCGAGTCACGACACTAGTCTTCTGTGCCTGCCTCTGACCCTTAGATCGAAACGGGCCAGTACCCCTTTGTTGTGCCTCTCCATAATCACCATGGCTGCCATAGATCTGCCAATGGCAGTGGCGGCCTGCTTAGTGTTCCTGAGAGTGAGATCTGTTGTGCGACGCAACTCAGCCATCTCATCACGGGAAAAACCCTGACCTTTATCCAGGTCTTTCAACAGGTCAGCCTGAAGCACCGTCATGGTATGCACCGAAGCTGCAGGCTGACCTGCTGCTGCATACGCCCTGCCATTCAAACGAGATGATTCTTGAAGGGGTTTGGATGGCAGGGAGGGAGCCTTAAGAGAAGCTGTCTCACCCACAGAGAGATAGCAGGCCAGCGTCTCTTCAATAGGGGATCTTCTCATAACCGTTCTCACACATAACCTCAAGCAATTCAGCGTACCCAGAGCAGGAGGAATGAGAGGACTCAGTCTTGTTCGTCCTCATCTAACATATCCTGCTCTTCCTGGCTTGGAGCCAGCAGAACACTAGCTGCTGGATCAGACGATGTAAGAGAAATAGAATCGTCATCCAGCAGCTCACTTTCGTCCGTGACTGATGAGCGCGAAAGGGAAAGCCCCTTTTTCAACTCATCAGCCTGCGATCCCTATGTAGCAGTTGGACCAATCAGACACAATTTCTCATTTGATTTAACAAATGAAACTAGTTATTAGATTAACAAATAATCACAGACCCCTCGGCCAATACGCATTCTCGGGTGCCCCTATGTCTGCAGACGCCTCCAGACCACCCCCGGTGCCATGGCAACCCATCAGATAACACTAGTTTTATTGCTCAGAGGAATGCAAATGGTCAAGCGAGCAACACTCACTTCATATCCACTTTAGGAAAAGGACATTATGCCATAAAATGGACTCTTCTCTAATTAATTCATAGGAAAACCTTTCTTTGAATGAGCACACATATCATTAAGTCATTGTGTATATTATTACTGTTTTTGTGTATTTTATACTGTTTTATTCATGCTTATAATAGATCAATAGTTAATATCACTCTGACTGTAACATGTTTGGTCTCTATCAATCCGTCTTCGGATGATCTAATTGAGAGTGAATATTACATGTTGATACCTATGCAACATATCAGTGTCCTAAGAATCTTTAATAGATGGTATAATAACTTTCAATCCAACCCCTTTTGCAAATTACCATGCTCTCAGACAAAGGGCCATAAAACCCCCAGTATTTCCAAACTCCCGCTTGGAAATTCAGCCTTTCTCATTGGTCAAGCCCATCCCGAGAGGCGGGACTCTTCGCAGACTTTAAAGAGCCCACGCACAGTTCCCTCGCTCTCTTCTACCAAAAAAAGTGCCCTGGAGACACATCACCTGGGAAACCTCGCGGCTCCCCTTCCGGGGAAGCCCGATCTTCTGGCCATTTTAAGTTCGGTAACCCACTTCGGACTAATCAACCCATGGCTGGAAGGACGAAGCTTTTACTCCAAAAGGAATCCCCCCCCGGGAATCTACGCATTATACATGCACCAGGATACTTTACTCAGCACCCACAAAAACCATGCAAGTAACCGCTTGTTAACTATCTAGATGCGCTTCTAGGCTTCGCCACCTTTTAATTAAGGTGAAATGATTTTCTAATGGTTCAAACCCAGGTTGTATTTAGCTGATGTTAAAATCCTCTCTCTCTCTCTCTCTCTCTCTCTCTCTCTCTCTCTCTCTCTCTCTCTCTCTCTCTCTCCGTGCCTTCCTTGCGTTGGCATCCATGTTTAATGTGTGTATGTCTGTGTCTAGTTCTATGTTACATGTTTCCCTGTAGTGTAGTTTAATAAACATCCATATGTATTCACACTTGGTTGTCTGTCTGCTGCTCTCAGAACTAAGTCACTTTAATGTTCGATCTTGCTACAATGCTCGGAGCGATGCTTCACTAAGGAAATTATTTGTCGTGGCCAGAGGAATAATTTTCCTTAGAGTTGAGAGAAGGGTCCGTACTGCGGACGAACTAATCATTTTATTGTACTATTAATACTACAGCTAATTCCTGAAGATGGATATATAATTGATAACCCGTTATGATTAATTATGTTCATCTCATAAAGCAAACATGCTACACCTACGAGCTCATTCTCATCCGTGCCTCAGCAGCAGTGGGTCCTGAACTGCGGAGGGCTGATAGCTGTCCCTCTTTCCTCGAAAAGAGAGACAAACGAGAGTGGAGCTTTTTCATCAGAAAACACTCACAATGCACGCAGATTGCCCCCTCGAGGACATTGCGCAGGTGCTCTTCACCCAAACAAAAGATGCAAAGATTGTGTGTGTCATCAGGTGTCAAATAATGAGGACACGGATCCACACACTTCTTAAACGCCTTACTAGTGCTCGCCATAAAGAAGAAACAGATCGTTCTCACCAGAATGCACGCTTCAAACAAAACAGTCCTGAAGATGAAGAAGAGGATGACGTATTCTCTTGGTGCCCTTTTATACTG
Source organism: Acrossocheilus wenchowensis (assembly GCA_029620275.1). Taxonomy (NCBI): domain Eukaryota; kingdom Metazoa; phylum Chordata; class Actinopteri; order Cypriniformes; family Cyprinidae; genus Acrossocheilus; species Acrossocheilus wenchowensis. The sequence goes on along the minus strand of CM056141.1, from coordinate 37,589,498 downwards.
TGATCATGCCGGGTAATGACGTCGTAGGCTGTTGCCAATGTTATTGTCGTGTTTAGATGTATGCTTCAGACACCGTTCACACTGAATGCGTTCCCCATTAGCGACCCCTAGAGGATGCAGTTCGAAGTTCCGTTGGAAGGGAAACCCTGAAGTTTCTAAAAGTATATTATGGGAAGCTCTGAAAGCCTATTTACGTGGCCAAATTATGTCTCTTCATGCACATCAGACTAAGACTCAAAAAGAGGAAACACAAAAATGAATAGAACAAATTTCAGAAATAGATCACCAATATGCAGTATCTCCTACAACTGATCTTCTGATGAAAAGGATAACATTGCAAGCAGAATTGAATCTTCTATCATCAGCTGAGACTGTTAAATTAATAAACTCTTCTAGACATAAATATTATGAGTACGGGGATAAAATATTTGGCTCATCAGATTAAATAAAAAAAATTTATCGGAATAATAATAAAAAAAATAATAACGGAAATTTGCACAGGTTGTGGTTCTATAACAAAAGATCAATTAGAAATTAATAAAGAATTTAAACAATTTTACATTAAACTATATTCAACTGAATCAACAAATGAAACCAAACTTTTCAATGACTTCTTTGATAAATCTAGATATCCCTTTGATTAATGAAAGTGATAAGAAGTTGTTAGAGGAAATCTGGAAGAGGTTAATTTTGCAATACGTAGTCTAATATGTGGTCCAGATGGGTATACACCAGAATTTTACAAGATGTTCCTTGCAGATGTTGCCCCTCTTCTCCTAGATGTTTTTTAATGAATCGTTAGAGAAAGGTCTTCTAACAGTCACATTTTACCAAGCATCAATTTCTTTACTACATAAAAAAGGAAAGGACCCACTTGATCCAGCATCATATAAGCCAGTGAAAAAACGTTGATAACAAAATATTAGCGAAAATAATGGCCATTAGGTTGGAAAATGTGCTCCCAACAATAATTAATGAGGATCAGACGGGTTTCATTAAAAGCAGACAAATAAACAGTTGAAACTCTATATGGCGCAGGCTGATGGGTTGTTAACGTAACTGATGATATACAAAGAGTTAAATGACTTGGCACAAGCTGATTGGTTCATTCATTATATGGCTGGCTAGTAGTATTCACTTGAGATTCCTGGAGCGCGCTTTCAGAGTATCTCTGAAACTCAACAGCTAGATAAGTAAACGGTCTTCACTCTGATTTCAGTGCATATTGTGTTCATCAGATTTACATTTTTAAACAAGAAAACATACAAGTTGTAAAACTACGCGCAGGTTATTCGCATGAGGAGTAATTACTAAGCATGTATTGTTCATATAACAGCAGTGGCATTAGCAGCAGCAGCAAGCAGTTTTCCTAGTTCATGTATGTGAGAATACAATGCCAAGCATCGCAGATTTTATAACAGAAAAGTTAATTGGGAATTACCTTATTTGCCCGTAATCTCCATGCTTTTAATATCTTCTGTGTGCATTCATTTCTGCATTAGTGCGGTCTTCGGTCATTTCTGAACGGAGAATTTTACATTTTGAATTTTTTTAAATCGTAGCTTCACCAGAATGGTATGAAACTCGGTGACTTTTATGGCACTTGGTATGTGAACACACAAAAAAAATTGAAGGCATGATTCGAAAAAAGTTAAGTGGTCGTAAAAAAAAATAGTCACACTCATGGTCTTCGGTCAAAAATGACCGACCATAGGAAATGAATGGGAAATGGAAAAAATGTAAAAATACAGCAAATGTACAGTCTACAAATCCAACAATGCAGAAAAACATTGCACAGCAATGAAGGAGTGAAACTCTAAAACATCTAGAGAGCAAAATCAACACATCCACTCATACACACGCGCACACACACACACACACACACCTCAATGAACTGGTGTGCCTGTAACACAGCAACTATGTAAAATAAAATCAATAATTCAACTACAATGCAGTTAAAAAGTAGACAACAAGGAATGGGTTATACTCTAAAGCATCAAGAGTTTAAAACAGATACATCCACTCACACACACTCACAGACACACACACACACACACACACACACACACACACACAATAATAGCAGTATGCATATCAAATCAAGTCAAATTATTACTGTTGTTTATAGAAGCGGCAGCAGAAAGTATCTGGTTGCATGAAATTTCAGTGATAATACATGGGGTGAGTAACTCTTTAAAATTGAAATAGGCTTTTATTACTTCGTTTATTTAACAGGGCGTTTAGCAGCAGTATGCATAGTTATTCAGATCGAAATTTTTAGCGAATTAAATAGCAGCAGAATGGCATAGCAAAATTCAGATGCAATGTTAGAAATAATATTAGCAGCAGTCTGCATAGCAACCAATTATCTTTGCTAATATAGCAGGAGCAGCAGAAAGTACTTTTAGTTGCATGACATTTCAGTGATAATACATGGATGGGCTACAGCAATTCTAGTACTTTCTTGGAGTGTAGCAGCAATATCCATAGAATTTCAGATTAGGTTATTTGTGAATTATTAATAGCAGTATGCATAGCCAGTAAAATTTTGTGTTTAGTTGCAGTAGCAGTAGGTAGACCATAGCGTACATTTACATTTATTCGTTTTGCAGACACTTTTACACAAAGCGACTTACAATTGCTGAAGTTTCTGTATCTAAAATGGATGGTAAGTTATGTGAACTCTTCAAGCATATTGGCATCATTTGCGTTTCATTTATTTAAAAGGGGCTTATAGCAATTCTAAGTACCTTTGTGCAGTTGTAGCAGCAGTATTCATAGTTATTCAGATCGTATGTAGCTAATTTAATAGCAGCAGCAGGCATAGCAAATTCATATGCAATGTTAGTAATAATATTAACAGCAGGAAGTCAATTGTTGCTATTATAGCAGCGGCAGCAGAAAGTACTTTAGTTGCTTGAAATTTCAGTGATAACGCATAGGGTAAGTAATTCTTTGAAGTGAAATTTTATTTTATTTCTTTGCTTATTTAATGGGGCTACAGTAGATTTTATGAACTCTTCAAGGCGAAATGGGTATTTTTTGATTGCGTTTGCTTGTTAATAAAGACGCTTATAGCATTTCTAAGTACTTTTGTGCAGCTGTAGCAGCAGTAAGCATAGCTATTCAGATTGCTAGTTTAATGAATTTTAATAGCAGCAGCACACATAGCAAAATTCAGACACAATGTTAGAAATATTAGCAGCAGTCTGCATAGCAATCCAATTATCATTGTTGCTAATATAGCAGCGGCAGCAGAAAGTACGTTTACTTGAATTAATTTTCAGTGATAAGATAACATTTGGATGGTAGTGAACTTTTTAGGTGAAATAGGCATTTTATTACTTTACTCTTCAAAGAGAAATAAGCATTAATTGGTTGTGTTTTGGGTATTTAATAAAGGGGTAGTAGCAATTCTAAGTACTTTTGTGCAGCAGTATGCATAGCTATTCAGATCGCATTGTTAGCAAATTTATAGCATGCATAGCAAATTCAGATGCAGGTTAGAAATAATATTAGCAGCAGTATGCATAGCAAGTCATATTATTATCATTGCTAATGTAGCAGCGGCAGCAAGAAGCACTTTAGTTGCATGAAATTTTAGTGATAACTCATGGAGGGTAAATTAACTCTTAAGTGCAATAGACATTTATTACTTTGCTTTTATACATTAAATATATATATATATATATATATATATATATATATATACACATACACAAGCATGCAGCAGTAGATTATGCTTTGCAAATTCTGATTAAATATTACAACCGCAACAGCTCACACTCTAAATTCCTACTACAATATGTGAATATCATTAACAGCAACAGCATGTACTTCAACTCCGGATTGAAATGTTAGTGAATATTATCAATAGCAGCAATAGCAGGAGTTTTGTTGCATTGGCGTATCGCACTACATACATTGCGGACAGCTTTACCTATCGTAATGTAATTAGTATTATCTGGGGACCTCGTGTGATTTAGAAATCACCCCCCCCCCCCCCCCCCCCCCCCAACCCCACATCTGAATTTTGTGTGCCGCATTCACACAGGATAAATGGAGCCTGTGATTTTACTCAAATTTACTCACTTATCTCCTGGATATGATGTCAAAGCTTTGCGTAACATTATATATCATAAACAGAAGAATTTTCCTTACGGCAAGCTGCTATACATGTCATCCATCTCCATCAAATAATTCTTGTTTTCGCTTTTGATAGTTTTCAGCTTTCTCTTTATGCAGAAGTACAAATTGTATAGTATGGTGTATAGCAATATGACCCAGCATCCAAAATAATTTTCAAAACACTTCACAGCCTCCATTGTTCACGAAAGATGGATAAAAAGGTGCACAGGAAACAAAAACCTTGAAAAAATTATATACGACCCACCAAATGCTGGCCAAATCACTGAGATACCGATTCGCACAGGACTAATATTATCACAAGACCTCTGTGTTTGGCAAAATATGGTAGGTCATTTGCGCGGGAATTTTTACTTTATAAATTACAGACATGGCCGATTCGCATGGGATTAAGAATACAGACAACCTCTGCAATTATTACAAATGACTAGAGGTCACCAGGTAATACTAATCCCCTGCAAATAGGGCTTATGACATTTGTAGATCTATATAATGAGATTTTTTTTTTTCTTTTAAGTACTGGATCAAATAACGCAGGATCTACAGATATTATTTCATAATGCTATCTCATTAGCTAGAAAAAATTATATAATAAAAATGACAATCCTTCTGAAATTTTTATTTTTATTTTAGTGTATACCAATATATATAAAGAAGAGTTTGTTTTTTTTTCACAGTCTTGATCAAATTATTTCAGAGTTTATTTGGATTAGAAAGATACCTAGAATAAGAAAGACATTTTTGCAAAGGCCCAAATCAAAAGGAGGAATGGGACTCCCAAACTTTCAGACATATTATTGGGCAAGTAATTTAAGAATGATGGCCTACTGGTTACAAAAACAACGTCTCGGTTACGTATGTAACCCTCGTTCCCTGAAGGAGGGAACGGAGACGTCATGTCCCGTCGCCACGGCTGCTGTACCACCGCTGAGCGGCCGGGTCACTTTTTTCTGTTTGCTGCAAAAAAGTTTTTGTGAAAATGTTCACGAAAATAATAAAAGGTTATGGTAAATACTCACCACTTTGAATGATATTTTTATATTTTGTCTTTATCTGCTGCCAAGAACGTTTGTAGTTGGGGTTGCATCTAAAAATCAATGAATAACCTATTAATCTATATGACGTAGGCCTAATATACAGTCACATTTTTATACACAAATACGTTTATACATACAGTATACGTATATACACACACATTTTAATTTAAGCATTAATACATTTTTAAAATAAAACTAACTGTTAACATACGTCTAATGCACAATGAAGTAACATGATTAACTTCAAGAACTAACGGAATTAACATTAGTTTAATAAATGCTGAAAAACTATCGTTCATTGTCAATTCATGTTAGCTAATGCATTACGTTCTCTAAACAAATACAACCTTATTGTAAAGGCATCATATACACGCGCGCACACACATATATCATTTTTAATTAATATTGAATGTATATTTGTTTAACTTACGCATTAACGCAATCAGCGATCTTTTTCCAACATTCTTCTCTTGCTTTGGCAGCAGATACAGTATTACTGCGTGCTTGAAACACATGTTTATATTCTTCATACTTATGAATAATTATTTCTTGCTCCTCCGCAGAAAAATATACAGCTCTCGCTCTATCCATATTGAACGCGATTGGTTGTTCGGTGCCGACGTCACTCTTTTATGTGCACGCGCCCGTGGAGTAATCATAGCTTAAGGATCAAAGCCCGAGTTGACAGAGAAAGTTGATGAGCTGCTTCATGGTACCAATTAAGCCTGATTGCATAGGTTTGGTTTTGTCAACTCAAAACTAATCCTGTAACCCCGAGTTTGTTTAGCCACCATCATGGTACAGGCCCCTGATGTTGGTGCAGCGCTCTCAGAGGAAAACAGTTTGAAGAGACATCAGGATTCATCTGGTGCTGGTATCTGATTCAATAAAATACAAACAAAAAACATTTGTGAGCATGTTAATATCAGGAACATCTGTATATATATATATATATATATATATATGTATATGTATTGTAGCCATTGACTCACACATGCTTTGTACTATCATAAAAAAGAGAAAGAAATCTTATATCTGAGAAACTAATTATTATTGTTTAGCACGTTATTAAAATCTATTTCTGAACAGAGTAGGCTATTAATAATAAACATGTACTAAACATACTTAGACTCGTAGCATTCATCATGTTACAGTGTACACTCATATTACTTTTATTGTTTTATATAGAGCATGAAAACATCATCGTGCCGTAAGAAATTTAAAAACAATGAATTGCCCCTCATATTCAAAATGTTTTACACGATTTCAAACATTGTAGTCAGGAATTATAGTTTGGGAAAAACCCAACTTTGATTTTGTAGTCATATAGTCTAGTATGTATGATTTTATAGTAGCCTATGACATGATTCTGAAGCCACAGACTCAAGCATGCTTTGTACAATAAAAAATTATATTTTATATCTCAGAAACGAATTATTATTGTTTAGCACACTATTAAAATATATTTGTGAACAGAGTATTAATAATAAACATGGTCTAAACATTCTTAGACGCGTAGCATTCATCATGTTGTTGTTTGGGAAAAACCCAGCTAACTGTTTAAATCTGTTCAAGTTTATGACACAATAAAACGTTAACTAATGCAAAAAAAAAAAAAAAGAACCATTACTTACTCATCAGATCGATCTCCTCTTCTGGATGAAATCGTGTTCTTCTTTCGAGGGAAATCCTGCTTTTACTCAGCGCGTAAAACGAACAGTAGCCGCTCTTTCTCCGCTCTTTGTTTTGGGTGTTTACACGCGCGCACGCACCACGTGGCTATTTACATATGAACAGCGCGAGCCGAGCGTGGGCGTGAACTCATTAGAGATAATGAGTCAGACGGGACAGATTGAACATCGTGTTGGTTTCACACGGATTACTTCATCACAGAATGTTTGTTTTCGATATGACTTGCTTCATTTCAAAGTCGACACTTCAAGCTTTCTATAGATATAACTCCCATGTCTCTGTGTTGAGTATTTCCTGAGTTACAGTTCATTTTAATGACGTGTTTCTAAAAAACAGTTCGCGGAGACGGAGAAGACAGAGAGCGCTCCCTGTTTGTTTTATTATTTTTCCAAAAGCATAAAGTTGTGTTGTTATTGTGAGTGTACACAAAAAAAGTAGACACTTAACAGTTTTCGATTGATGTATAACACTTATTTGTGTGACCAAAATCAACAGAGAATTTGTAGTGTCTTTTGCACTGATCTTAAAAAAAACGATCTGGTATCGCCGGCGATACAGCCGACCCCAGAGAGTTAAATGTCATTTTCATGCTTCCTTGCCTTTGTGAGTAATTAAAAGACTATTTGAGAATCTGATTCCCGCGTGTCCTCGTTCCTGAGTGATATGTGACAGAACAGCGGACCTTGTTGATGTCAAACCTGCCGGCCGCAGCTCTCATCAGCCTGCCAGCTGCTCCGAAGTCCAGTTTGCCGGCCGCTGCGAAGTCAAGTTTGCTGGCCGTTCAGCCGTCATGCTCACCGGCCGCTCAGTCAAACCAGCCAGCCATGCCATTTACCCCAAACCAAAGGAGGAGCATGAGGAGAAAAAGACTGTTAACATCCCTCATCCTCACCCCAGAGTCCAGCTCTCCTTCGTCTCCTTAGTCTCCGCTGGTCCCAACCAGCTCCACTCCTCCATAGCACCCCATAGAGCCTCCATAGCACCCCATAGAGCCCATCCTGGCCTGTACACACATGATTTCCCCCAAGGAATTTTTTTTTGGGGGGGGGGGGGGGGGGCTATGGGGTCCCGGCTGTAGTGACCGGGCCGAGTGGCGAGGCCAAGGCCACGAAGGCCGTCCAGCCATGGCGCCCTGAACTATCCCTTGCACCGCCATGGCTCCTTTAACTGCATGCTCCGCCATGGCGCCCTGAACTATACCCTGTGCTGCCATGGCTTCCTGGACTGTCTAGTCCGTCCTGGAGGTGTTCCCCATGTCCCTGTCCTGCACAAGCCTCCAGGGCCCCTACCCCCTCACTGTGGAAGTGTTACAGTGCGGGACGCACCTTCCGGGAGGGGGAGTAATGTCACACCTCTCAGCCTGTGTTCCTGTGTCCTGTGTTTTTCTTCCCTCGTGTCTCCCCATGCCCTTATTTGGTCTTCCCGTTCCTGTTCCCTGATTGTGTCACTATTAGTTCATCGAATTCCAGGTGTGTCTCGTCATCCCCTCATTTAGTATTGTGTATTTAAAGAGTGTTCTGTTCTGTGGTCCCTTGTCCGCTGTTAAACATCATCTCTGTGTTTCCTTGCCTTCGTGAGTCATTAAAAGACTCTTTGAGAATCTGATTCCCACGTCTTCTCATTCCTGAGTGATATGTGACAACCTACTATACGTCCTGGTATGTTAGACAATCCAGTAGTTTCACATACACTCAAGATTTGGTCCAGGTCGGAATTTTTTTTGGTTGGCAAGCTGGTTCTCTCCAAAGCCCCATCACAAAAAATTCAGTCATTTGCTCCTTCTTTTAAAAATACAATATTTGATGGTTGGAAAAGGAATTCATAATTTTATAGAGTTTTTGATAAAGTATTTCCATTATTTGAGCAGCTACAAAATAAACACAATATACCTCGGTCACATTTTTTAAAAATATATTTGCAGGAGCTAAACTTTGTTAAACAAAATAACCCATTATATCCCAACTCTCCAAATGAATCAGTAATGGAAATAATAATTTAGCATGATCCTAATAAGAAAGGAGGTATTTCAAATATTAGGGCTGTAGTCAAGTCCACCATTGTCGAGTCCAAGACCAGGACAATCAGGTCAGAGTCGAGACCGAGTCCAAAGAGGTTCGAGTCCAAGGCAAGTTCAAGTCCAAATGAATCAGTCAAAACAGAGAAAGAAAAAAAGAATCTTCAAAACCACATGCTTATATATTGATAATTTATGTGATGCGAGAGACAACATATCTTCTATTATAAGATGATCATTTTGCATTAATATTTGTAATGATCTAAAAGAGTAACAACACTGTAGGGTCAAATTAGGCCATTTTATTTACTAAAGTCACATAAGCTGAAGTGCAACTTCACATTTTCAGCATTTTTATTATAATGTAACAATCACATTCTGGGCTGCCAATGGAAAATACTACAAATAACAAGCAACATAAGTCTCACAAAAATTTGACATGTTCCCATTCTTGAACTTATTACTTGTTCTAAAGCAGAGTGTCCAAACTCAGTCCTGGAGGGCTGGTGTCCTGCAGAGTTTAGCTCCAACTTGCCTCAACACACCTGCCTGAAAGTTTCTAGTATGCCTTGATTATCTGGTTCAGGTGTGTTTAATTAGGGTTGGAGCAGATCTCTGCAGGACACAAGCCCTCCAGGACCGATTTTCGAGTCCCCTGTCCTAAAGAAACCATAGTACAATGTAACCAAAACAAGCAAGCCCAAGCAAGGCTGTGTAGCATACATGAACACCTTCAGCTCTGTGTGTCTGTGTGTGCATGCATTTGTTTGCTGTTTGCCTTAGGCAATATAATATTGGTGCCATTTAATAGGCTATATATATCCCATGGTGGATACATATAATGGACTTGCTGCGATAGTCAGACGGTGTTAGAGGTGTTAAGATGCGGCCATTTTTTGTAGTAGGAATGAAAATAATTTAGTTCAGTTAGAGAACAGACAATTAAAAACTGTATCAATGCAGTGTGCCGAATGGCAGTCGTATCGCAGATCAGCAGCAGGAGTCAGATTTCATTTTTCACGTGAGGAGAGTGAGTTGAGCTGACTTACAAGAGGAGTGAGATGAGTCCAAAAGATGGCGGAAGAAAAATTAAATACTAAAGCACCTGTTTGGCGATATTTTGGAATTTTAAATGCCTGTTGACTTTTTTCCCGTTTATCTAAGGTGATTTTTTTTTTTGTTTTGTTTCAATGGCTATTTATGGTTTCCACAGTGTTTGCTTATTTTTACTTTATTTAAATTTTTGTGTCATTTTATTTATTTTATTTTACATCAAGGTGTATTCCGTGTCTCCAGGCTTTATTCGTTTTACTAATAAACATTCTGTTTCTTATTCATTTGGTTCCACAGCGGTTGCTGATTTTCAGTTTTTTACATTTAAACATTGTGTAAGTTATTTGTTCTTTTATATTACGCCTATAGAAAGGTGTATTTTTATTTGTTTTGTTAATAAAAGTTCCATGTTTATTAAAGAAAATATGTTGCGCTATTAAAAGTGAAAGTAAAATGCGCATGGGCATTTAGAAGCTATTTAGAAGCTTAGGAAAGTGAGGACGAGGAGGGGGAAAACTCCAGTGAACTTTGTAAAACCAAATTGCATTATGCAGCTCGCCGACATTGTGTCTGTGGCCAAAATGAAAATGATTGACGCCTCCGCGTATAAGGCATATGACGCAGCCATGCATTTACCAGGCGACCAATGGCAATGCCTGTTCTAGAGGGATTGTGAATTAAACCAGTTTCATTACACATTTTCTGAACAAGTGTACTCCATCAATGATTTTGTATTGAAAGAGAAAAAAAGCATAGCCCATATACACTGTAAAACCCGACAAGTTACAGTAACTCAAACCGTTTGAGTAAACTGATTGCCTTAAAAACCCAACACGTTAGGTTAACTCAAACCATTTGAGGAAACTGATTAATTTAAAAAAAATAAGTTTTTAAAACTAATAGTAATGAGTACTCTGAACATATTTCAGTTGAGTTCACTAAATAAGATATATACCCGACAAGTCACGGTAACTCAAACCGTTTGAGTAAACCTATTGCCTTAAAAACCCAAGTTAGGTTAACTCAAACCATTTGAGGAAACTGATTACCTTAAACCATTTATGTTTTTAAAACTAACAATTATGAGTGCTCTGAACTTATTTCAGTTGAGTTCACTAAAATAAGATATACATTGCAGTTAAGTAATTAAGTGATTAATTAAGTGCTGATTGAGCATTAGTGATGAACACCTGCTGTTAACAAACAGAATCACTGACAGAAAGAGAAACACAAGAAGTCACAGCCTTAAATGAAATCAACTGAAATAAAACACATTAAATCTCAAGATCTGATTAAAGAACCCCACAAACAGCATCACCAGCTCCACTTAAAATAACCAGACAAACTTTATTTCTGTCAGACATCTACAGAAGATCTTATTGAGAATTAACTAAACTTTAGATGTTGATTTATTGTTTTTTTCTGCTGTCTCTTAGTGAAGTAATCTATAAATTTGCTGCTCACCATGTTTCTGTTGTTGTTAAAATAACCGCGTCATCGCAGCTCTTAAACTTGGCGCCGGCGCCCGTCCAGAGAGAGAGACAAAAAGTGCACGGAGCTGAAAGGGCTTGAATAAAGCGCGTTTGGCTTTAGATAAATATACTACAGGATATAGCACTGAAAGATATTTACCATAAACAACCCTGAGCATTTGTTATGTGATCCGCTCCGCTCTTTTGACGTGCTGCTCACTTAAAATGGTGCTGCTGTTACAGCTCGTGGTCCAAATGGATGCTGGGGTGTGGATGTGGTCCACAATTTGAATATCAGTTACATAAGTATTTAAGGATAAAGGACACGAGTTGCTTTTAAAATATTCACGAGTCCTTTACCTCGAGTCGAGCGAAGTCTGGAGTCATTTCAGTTCGAGTCTGAAGTCAAGTAAAGTTAAAAGAAATCCCCAAAATAATGCTAATGTAATGAAGTGCAATTATTCAAGTACTTCACACTAAGTTTATTCATCATTGACATTGTGCATAAAGGTTGCACTATGTTGTTTAGATTGTCTTTTTGTATGAATAGTAAACTTTTTATTAATTGTCAAGACATCCTAAAAGTTGTTTTTGTTTTTCTTTTTCGAAGTGATGAGAATCCAGTCTGCCGAGATCACAAGGAAAATGAAGTGAAAAAAAGGTAAAATAAAAAAGTATATAATTATGATAGGAATATAAGTATAAAGTATAATAACTGGGAAAAGATGATGAAAATATCTTCTTTTGAGATGTTTTTTAACCTGGAGTCCGAGTCAAGCCTGAAGTCATTTAATGGCTCGCTAAAATAATCCCATTCAGAATCCATATGGATTGAAATCTTCCTATTTATGAAGCTGTTTCATAGGCTGTAGACAAAATATATGATCTGTTATGCTTTGTGAAAAATAAAGAGGTGTTAAGATGTAAGGTTAATGTACATCGTAAGGGGATTTACAGTTAAAATCCAAGGACAAGGTGTTGAATGAAGACCCAGGAGTCAGGAGATTCAATCAATTGAAGAAATTTACTGAAGAAAATAGTTTGCAGTTTCAACAGCAGAAGACAGCTTCAATACTCGCATAAAGTTCGTAGACCACACACATACACAGAGCACATTATCTATTCTTCAAGGCCGCCTAGCTCTAGCAAGCATCTTATCAGTATGGTTGGTTACACACACACACTATGTGATCATCATCTTAGAACGTAGAAACGCAGAATACAGAATACAGCAGGATTCTTTAATATCTTCTTTTGTAGCACACACGTAGTTCTCAGATACTGTTGCTCACGCTTGAAGGAAGGTCAGCCTGACCCCTTTGACATGGCACTGTGACCTGGGAAAGAAATAGACGCAGCACACATTCCATACTTGCTACAGTGCAACACAGATTGAACACTAATATAACTGGCAAAAAGTTAATCATCAAATAATTTGGGAGGTTAAATACTGATCCATAATTTATAATCTGGGAGGTTAACTGCTGATCAATAACTTGATTGATAAATAATGGCACCCCGCACCAATGCCCAAGAAGATGCCACACCTCTCGTAGAGTGTGCTCTTACACCGAGGGGGCACGGTAAGCGCTGGGCCTGGCATGACAAGACTATAGCCTCCACTATCCAGTGGGCAAGTCTCTTTTTGGAGACAGCCTTTCCCTTCTGCTGTCCTCCGAAGCAGACAAAGAGCTGGTCAGGTCCGGAAGCTTTGCGTGCGGTCCACGTAAATGTGTAAAGCACAGACGGGACAGAGCAGAACCATGGCTGGGTCTGCCTCCTCCCAGGGCAGCGCTTGCAAGTTCACCACTTGATCTCTGAAAGGCGTGGGGGGAACTTTGGGGACATATCCAGGCCGGGGTCTCAGGACAACGTGAGAGTTACCAGGTCCGAATTCTAGGCACGAATCGTCGCCCGAAAATGCCTGCAGTTCCCCTACCTCTTGACCGAGGCCAAATGCAATGAGGAGCACTGTCTTTAACGACAGAAACTTAAGCTCTACTGACTGCAGAGGCTCGAAGGGCTCCTCCTTCAAGGCCGTCAGGACCGAGGGGAGATCCCAAGAGGGTACCAGATGAGGGCGCAGAGGATTTAACCTCCTCGTCCCTCTGAGAAACCTGATGACCAAGTCTTGCTTCCCCACGGACTTTCCGTTTACTGCATCATGATGTGCGGCAATAGCAGCAACATACACTTTGAGGGTGGAGGGAGACAGCCTTCGCTCCAACCCATCTTGCAGAAAAGAGAGCACGACCATGATCGGGCATCTACGGGGGTCTTCCCGGCGGGAAGAACACCAATCGAAGAACAGGTTCCACTTCAGCCTCTAATCGTGTCTTGTAGATGGGGCTCCAGCTGAAGTAATGGTGTTTACTACCGCTGGAGGTAGCCCACCTAGAACCTCCGCGTCCCGTCCAGGGAAAATACGTGGAGATTCCACAGGTCTGGACGCGGGTGCCAGAGGGTGCCCCCTCTCTGAGAAAGGAGATCCCTCCTCAGAGGAATTTGCCAAGGAGGGGCTGTCGTGAGGAGCATCAGTTCTGGGAACCAAGCCCGTTTGGGCCAGTATGGCGCCACTAAGAGGACCTGCTCCTCGTCCTCCCTGACCTTGCACAGGGTCTGTGCGAGAAGGCTCACTGGGGGAAACGCATATTTGCCTAGGCCCCGAGACCAGCTGTGTGCCAGCGCGTCCGTGCCGAGGGTCCCCTCGGACAGGGAGTAAAACAGTTGGCAATGGGACGTGTCTGGGGAGGCAAACAGGTCTACCTGAGCATCCCCGAAGCGTCTCCAAATCAGCTGGACTGTCTCGGGGTGGAGTCGCCATCCTCCCAGAAGGGCGGGCTGACGTGAGAGCTCGTCGGCTGCATGACTGAGCTCGCCTGGGACATGAACAGCATGAAGCGACCTCAGACGCTTCTGACTCCAAAGTAGGAGATGGCGGGCGAGTTGTGACATGCGACGGCAGCGACATGCGACGGCAGCGTAGACCGCCTTCCTTGGTGGTTGATGTACGCAACGGTCGCAGTGTCCGTACGGACCAGTACATGCTTATCTTGTAGCAGCAATTTGAAGCGGCGCAGAGCAAGCCATATTGCTAGCAACTCGAGGCAGTTGATATGCCACTGCAGTCGGGGCCCTGTCCAGAGCCCCGCAGCTGCATGCCCGTTGCACATGGCTCCCCAGCCCATGGCAGAGGCATCTGTTGATACAACAACATGCCTGGAGACTTGCACTACGGGAACTCCTGCCCGAAGAAAAGCAAGATCCAACCACGGGCTGAAGGTCTGACAGCAGGACGGGGTGACTGAGACCCGGTATGTGCCGCGTCGCCATGCCCATCTCGGGACTCGATCGTGAAGCAAACGCTGAAGCGGTCTCATATGAAGCAACCCGAGCAGCATAACAGCGGTTGCGGATGCCATATTCCCCAGGAGCCTCTGAAACTGTTTCAGTGGAACTGCCCTCTTGTGCTGGAAAGACTCCAGGCAATTCAGCATCGACTGAGCACGCTCTATTGAGAGACGTGCCGTGAGGTTGACCGAGTCAAACTCCATGCGGAGAAAAGAGATCCTCTTCACCGGGGAGAGTTTGCTCTTTTTTCCCAGTTGACCCGAAGCCCAACTGGCTGAGGTGGCTGAGCACCGTGTCCCTGTGTGCGCACAACTGAGCTCGAGACTGGGCCAATATGAGCCATTCATCGAGGTAGTTGAGAATGTGAATGCCTCTTTCCCTTAAGGGAACACAGGGACCTGACCCGGAAGGCAGTGCATCCCAGAGTGGGGTCTGAGTGCCCGGTGCGACACTTACCTGGCTCCACGGCTGGGCAGGGGGCGTGTGAGGAGGCATCGCATCCTCAAACCGGACCCTGCTGCCCACTGGCAAAGGGAGAGGGGGACGGGAGTGTGGAGACTGTGTCTCGTGACACAGCAATTGTGACCGTCAGATGAAGCCAGGAAGCAACCACGTCCAGAAACGCATGAGCAGAAAGCCATCTTTAAAAAGACGCCCGTCACCCGTGGAGCTCTATTAGATGTTGCTCTTTAAGAAATACTCTTTTTAGAGAAAGCGACCGCAGTTTGATAGGCTGCAGAACGCCGTGAGAGAAGCTGCAGCACTGGACAGCAACCCCCGCTGATGCGCCGTAACACCAACGCCGAGACTTGCTGTCTGTAGACACTCTCGGAGATTAGCTGAAAAGGCTCGGCTCGGCTCCGAAGCGAAAAGCTGATGTGCATCTGCACGCGCTCTCCTTTTGTCCCCGCGCTGCGGGGCGGGGTGCGCGGGGCAAAGCACGCACGCACGCCAACTGTCTTTGGCTTGTTCTGTTAACACTCGAAGGTGATTGGGCTCTCGGGCGAGATCCCATTTACGTCAGTCACCATGACGTAACGTCGAACGTGACTGACTGAAAGGGAACTAAAATTCCAGTCCCGATGTTTGAGGCTCTCCCAGCCCTTCCACTCACAACAGGGCATTGACGTCATCCTTCCTCAGCTGTTTCAGGCTGTTTGTCAGCTTCAGAAGTTGCATCTCGTCCTCCAAAGGATTCACGGTCCTGCAAGCAGATTTGAACACGGACCAATGTCCGCATAATTACAATCCTACGCATCCTCCAAATGCGTACAACACATATTTTAGCACTCCCGTAATCACATCCTCGGATGCTTTAACACAATCGTTCCAGGGTTCCTCCACAAACTCTTCTACAGAGTCTGTCACATCCGTAAATATAGCACCCACGGTGAATGCAAACATCCAAGCTAAGGCTAAAGCAGAGGGTTCTTGCGGATTGGATAAAAGTGGTGAACCTGTCGATTTAAGCTACAACCAATTCAGGTATTCATATCGTGCAAACATAGCCATAGTCTGCACTTGCCTCAAGAAATCGTTAATGTACTTCTCATTAGCCTGCTGGGATTTTAATTTAGGGTAATACTCAGTGGAATTAGTCATAGTAGCGTTGCAATACTCCAGTTCATAACATTCACCCTGTATACACTTATCCACGGGGTACCACTCTGGACCAACAGCGTGAACCATCTTATGATAGAGACAATTACCTGAACTTGACCTATAATGCAAATCTCGTAGTTCCTGAACTGAGCCTAAATTGGCCTAAAAAATGGGCAAAATTGTTTATCCCTATCAAACCACTCGTCTCCCATACCAACATCAGACACCTGCGGCCACATGTAAACTTGATGAGGCTGGAAATCTTTCCACACTAGATCATCGATCGTATGGGGTAATCGCATCGTAGTTTTCCTACTGGCGATAATCTCTAAACACAAGTGAAACACATTCAAATGCATCCACGCAATGACATTATGGATCAGGGTTCCTCAAATCTTACCCTGGAGGTCCAATCCACTGCGGACTTTAGCTCTAACCCTGATCAAACTCACCTGTCTGTGATTTTCTAATGATCCTGAAGACATTGATTAGCACGTTCAGGTGTGTTTGATTAGGGTTACAGCTAAACTCTGCAGGAAAGTGAATCCCGAGGTCCAGATTTGAGGAGCCCTGTTATAGACCATCGAAGTGGGGCTGTTACACTTACTTTCGAGATGGTCATGCAGTTGTTCCATTCTAATAATGGATTTGTTAGCGAGTAGAATGGCGACGTCATACTGAAACAAGGCATCTATGAAATTTGCCCACTTTAGGAGAACTGGACAATCACTCTGGTTCAGACTTGCTAAGGTCATGGGAATCCAGCTAAGGGAGCTTATAATTTCCATCAAACACATCCACATCACCGTTGTGCCACCAACAACCTTTTTGCATTACGAGGGTATTCTCTGGACAATTTGGAGAGTGACCGAGCCAATAGGTCACAGTTTCATTGCTGTCAAATCGATAACAGCGGTTCTTAATTTCTTGGTACATAGAAGGAAGTAAATTTAGCCCCTGTGTAGAATTTAGACATGGGTAATGAACCCAAGAATGACGGCAGTCGGCCATTTCACAATCCCAATCGGTAGAAAACGCATGAAAGCGTCCAGTCCAGAGGGAGATTTGAATCCAGAGCAAAAATGATAATGCAATTAAAATTAAAATTACAAATGACAGCGGCATAACTAATCGGATGAATGCCAGCCTCAGTTTCAGACGTCTTTCTCTGCATGCTTCTTCTTGAAGAATGAGCAGCTTCAGCACGTCTTCTGGTCCAGACATCTGAAACATTCAAAATCAAATTCAAATTGAGTAAAAACCAAACTTTTTTTAACATTACCTATAACGACGTGACATTGACTATGAGGTAGGATGGTAATTATGAGGCAGCATTCTGGTTGTGACATTTCTCGAGGGGCTTCACCTGAGACCAGTGTCTCCATACTGTACCGGGTACTCCTCTGTCAAGAAGAACAGAAGTGTTAGTGGTTAACCAAAGATGGTAAGAAAAATAACTATATTAGCAGCATTGTTTTTTTCCTGCTGTCTCTTAGTGAAGTAATCTATACATTTGCTGCTCACCGTGTTTCTGTTGTTGTTAAAATAACCGCGTCATCGCAGCTCTTAAACTTGGCGCCGGCGCCCGTCCAAAGAGAGAGACAGAAAGTGCACGGAGCTGAAAGGGCTTGAATAAAGCGCGTTTGGCTTTAGATAAATATACTACAGGATATAGCACTGAAAGATATTTACCATAAACAACCCTGAGCATTTGTTATGTGATCCGCTCCGCTCTTTTGACGTGCTGCTCACTTAAAATGGTGCTGCTGTTACAGCTCGTGGTCCAAATGGATGCTGGGGTGCGGATGTGGTCCACGATTTGAATATCAGTTACATAAGTACTTAAGGATAAAGGACACGAGTTGCTTTTAAAATATTCACGAGTCCTTTACCTCGAGTCGAGCGAAGTCTGGAGTCATTTCAGTTCGAGTCTGAAGTCAAGTCAAGTTAAAAGAAATCCCCAAAATAATGCTAATGTAATGAAGTGCAATTATTCAAGTACTTCACACTAAGTTTATTCATCATTGACATTGTGCATAAAGGTTGCACTATGTTGTTTAGATTGTCTTTTTGTATGAATAGTAAACTTTTTATTAATTGTCAAGACATCCTAAAAGTTGTTTTTCTTTTTCTTTTTCTAAGTGATGAGAATCCAGTCTGCCGAGATCACAAGGAAAATGAAGTGAAAAAAAGGTAAAATAAAAAAGTATATAATTATGATAGGAATATAAGTATAAAGTATAATAACTGGGAAAAGATGATGAAAATATCTTCTTTTGAGATGTTTTTTAACCTGGAGTCCGAGTCAAGCCTGAAGTCATTTAATGGCTCGCTAAAATAATCCCATTCAGAATCCTTATGGATTGAAATCTTCCTATTTATGAAGCTGTTTCATAGGCTGTAGACAAAATATATGATCTGTTATGCTTTGTGAAAAATAAAGAGGTGTTAAGATGTAAGGTTAATGTACATCGTAAGGGGATTTACAGTTAAAATCCAAGGACCAGGTGTTGAATGAAGACCCAGGAGTCAGGAGATTCAATCAATTGAAGAAATTTACTGAAGAAAATAGTTTGCAGTTTCAACAGCAGAAGACAACTTCAATACTCGCATAAAGTTCGAAGACCACACACATACACAGAGCACATTATCTATTCTTCAAGGCCGCCTAGCTCTAGCAAGCATCTTATCAGTATGGTTGGTTACACACACACACACTATGTGATCATCATCTTAGAACGTAGAAACGCAGAATACAGAATACAGCAGGATTCTTTAATATCTTCTTTTGTAGCACACACGTAGTTCTCAGATACTGTTGCTCACGCTTGAAGGAAGGTCAGCCTGACCCCTTTGACATGGCACTGTGACCTGGGAAAGAAATAGACGCAGCACACATTCCATACTTGCTACAGTGCAACACAGACTGAACACTAATATAACTGGCAAAAAGTTAATCATCAAATAATTTGGGAGGTTAAATACTGATCCATAATTTATAATCTGGGAGGTTAACTGCTGATCAATAACTTGATTGATAAATAATGGCACCCCGCACCAATGCCCAAGAAGATGCCACACCTCTCGTAGAGTGTGCTCTTACACCGAGGGGGCACGGTAAGCGCTGGGCCTGGCATGACAAGACTATAGCCTCCACTATCCAGTGGGCAAGTCTCTTTTTGGAGACAGCCTTTCCCTTCTGCTGTCCTCCGAAGCAGACAAAGAGCTGGTCAGGTCCGGAAGCTCTGCGTACGGTCCACGTAAATGTGTAAAGCACAGACGGGACAGAGCAGAACCATGGCTGGGTCTGCCTCCTCCCAGGGCAGCGCTTGCAAGTTCACCACTTGATCTCTGAAAGGCGTGGGGGGAACTTTGGGGACATATCCAGGCCGGGGTCTCAGGACAACGTGAGAGTTACCAGGTCCGAATTCTAGGCACGAATCGTCGCCCGAAAATGCCTGCAGTTCCCCTACCTCTTGACCGAGGCCAATGCAATGAGGAGCACTGTCTTTAACGACAGAAACTTAAGCTCTACTGACTGCAGAGGCTCGAAGGGCTCCTCCTTCAAGGCCGTCAGGACCGAGGGGAGATCCCAAGAGGGTACCAGATGAGGGCGCAGAGGATTTAACCTCCTCGTCCCTCTGAGAAACCTGATGACCAAGTCTTGCTTCCCCACGGACTTTCCGTTTACTGCATCATGATGTGCGGCAATAGCAGCAACATACACTTTGAGGGTGGAGGGAGACAGCCTTCGCTCCAACCCATCTTGCAGAAAAGAGAGCACGACCATGATCGGGCATCTACGGGGGTCTTCCCGGCGGGAAGAACACCAATCGAAGAACAGGTTCCACTTCAGCCTCTAATCGTGTCTTGTAGATGGGGCTCCAGCTGAAGTAATGGTGTTTACTACCGCTGGAGGTAGCCCACCTAGAACCTCCGCGTCCCGTCCAGGGAAAATACGTGGAGATTCCACAGGTCTGGACGCGGGTGCCAGAGGGTGCCCCCTCTCTGAGAAAGGAGATCCCTCCTCAGAGGAATTTGCCAAGGAGGGGCTGTCGCGAGGAGCATCAGTTCTGGGAACCAAGCCCGTTTGGGCCAGTATGGCGCCACTAAGAGGACCTGCTCCTCGTCCTCCCTGACCTTGCACAGGGTCTGTGCGAGAAGGCTCACTGGGGGAAACGCATATTTGCCTAGGCCCCGAGACCAGCTGTGTGCCAGCGCGTCCGTGCCGAGGGTCCCCTCGGACAGGGAGTAAAACAGTTGGCAATGGGACGTGTCTGGGGAGGCAAACAGGTCTACCTGAGCATCCCCGAAGCGTCTCCAAATCAGCAGGACTGTCTCGGGGTGGAGTCGCCATCCTCCCAGAAGGGCGGGCTGACGTGAGAGCTCGTCGGCTGCATGACTGAGCTCGCCTGGGACATGAACAGCATGAAGCGACCTCAGACGCTTCTGACTCCAAAGTAGGAGATGGCGGGCGATTTGCGACATGCGACGGCAGCGTAGACCGCCTTCCTTGGTGGTTGATGTACGCAACGGTCGCAGTGTCCGTACGGACCAGTACATGCTTATCTTGTAGCAGCAATTTGAAGCGGCGCAGAGCAAGCCATATTGCTAGCAACTCGAGGCAGTTGATATGCCACTGCAGTCGGGGCCCTGTCCAGAGCCCCGCAGCTGCATGCCCGTTGCACATGGCTCCCCAGCCCATGGCAGAGGCATCTGTTGATACAACAACATGCCTGGAGACTTGCACTACGGGAACTCCTGCCCGAAGAAAAGCAAGATCCAACCACGGGCTGAAGGTCTGACAGCAGGACGGGGTGACTGAGACCCGGTATGTGCCGCGTCGCCATGCCCATCTCGGGACTCGATCGTGAAGCAAACGCTGAAGCGGTCTCATATGAAGCAACCCGAGCAGCATAACAGCAGTTGCGGATGCCATATTCCCCAGGAGCCTCTGAAACTGTTTCAGTGGAACTGCCCTCTTGCGCTGGAAAGACTCCAGGCAATTCAGCATCGACTGAGCACGCTCTATTGAGAGACGTGCCGTGAGGTTGACCGAGTCAAACTCCATGCGGAGAAAAGAGATCCTCTTCACCGGGGAGAGTTTGCTCTTTTTTCCCAGTTGACCCGAAGCCCCAACTGGCTGAAGTGGCTGAGCACCGTGTCCCTCTGTGCGCACAACTGAGCTCGAGACTGGGCCAATATGAGCCATTCATCGAGGTAGTTGAGAATGTGAATGCCTCTTTCCCTTAAGGGAACACAGGGACCTGACCCGGAAGGCAGTGCATCCCAGAGTGGGGTCTGAGTGCCCGGTGCGACACTTACCTGGCTCCACGGCTGGGCAGGGGGCGTGTGAGGAGGCATCGCATCCTCAAACCGGACCCTGCTGCCCACTGGCGAAGGGAGAGGGGGACGGGAGTGTGGAGACTGTGTCTCGTGACACAGCAATTGTGACCGTCAGATGAAGCCAGGAAGCAACCACGTCCAGAAACGCATGAGCAGAAAGCCATCTTTAAAAAGACGCCCGTCACCCGTGGAGCTCTTTTAGATGTTGCTCTTTAAGAAATACTCTTTTTAGAGAAAGCGACCGCAGTTTGATAGGCTGCAGAACGCCGTGAGAGAAGCTGCAGCACTGGACAGCAACCCCCGCTGATGCGCCGTAACACCAACGCCGAGACTTGCTGTCTGTAGACACTCTCGGAGATTAGCTGAAAAGGCTCGGCTCGGCTCCGAAGCGAAAAGCTGATGTGCATCTGCACGCGCTCTCCTTTTATCCCCGCGCTGCGGGGCGGGGTGCGCGGGGCAAAGCACGCACGCACGCCAACTGTCTTTGGCTTGTTCTGTTAACACTCGAAGGTGATTGGGCTCTCGGGCGAGATTCCCATTTACGTCAGTCACCATGACGTAACGTCGAACGTGACTGACTGAAAGGGAACTAAAATTCCAGTCCCGATGTTTGAGGCTCTCCCAGCCCTTCCACTCACAACAGGGCATTGACGTCATCCTTCCTCAGCTGTTTCAGGCTGTTTGTCAGCTTCAGAAGTTGCATCTCGTCCTCCAAAGGATTCACGGTCCTGCAAGCAGATTTGAACACGGACCAATGTCCGCATAATTACAATCCTACGCATCCTCCAAATGCGTACAACACATATTTTAGCACTCCCGTAATCACATCCTCGGATGCTTTAACACAATCGTTCCAGGGTTCCTCCACAAACTCTTCTACAGAGTCTGTCACATCCGTAAATATAGCACCCACGGTGAATGCAAACATCCAAGCTAAGGCTAAAGCAGAGGGTTCTTGCGGATTGGATAAAAGTGGTGAACCTGTCGATTTAAGCTACAACCAATTCAGGTATTCATATCGTGCAAACATAGCCATAGTCTGCACTTGCCTCAAGAAATCGTTAATGTACTTCTCATTAGCCTGCTGGGATTTTAATTTAGGGTAATACTCAGTGGAATTAGTCATAGTAGCGTTGCAATACTCCAGTTCATAACATTCACCCTGTATACACTTATCCACGGGGTACCACTCTGGACCAACAGCGTGAACCATCTTATGATAGAGACAGTTACCTGAACTTGACCTATAATGCAAATCTCGTAGTTCCTGAACTGAGGGAATTGGCCTAAAAAATGGGCAAAATTGTTTATCCCTATCAAACCACTCGTCTCCCATACCAACATCAGACACCTGCGGCCACATGTAAACTTGATGAGGCTGGAAATCTTTCCACACTAGATCATCGATCGTATGGGGTAATCGCATCGTAGTTTTCCTACTGGCGATAATCTCTAAACACAAGTGAAACACATTCAAATGCATCCACGCAATGACATTATGGATCAGGGTTCCTCAAATCTTACCCTGGAGGTCCAATCCACTGCGGACTTTAGCTCTAACCCTGATCAAACTCACCTGTCTGTGATTTTCTAATGATCCTGAAGACATTGATTAGCACGTTCAGGTGTGTTTGATTAGGGTTACAGCTAAACTCTGCAGGAAAGTGAATCCCGAGGTCCAGATTTGAGGAGCCCTGTTATAGACCATCGAAGTGGGGCTGTTACACTTACTTTCGAGATGGTCATGCAGTTGTTCCATTCTAATAATGGATTTGTTAGCGAGTAGAATGGCGACGTCATACTGAAACAAGGCATCTATGAAATTTGCCCACTTTAGGAGAACTGGACAATCACTCTGGTTCAGACTTGCTAAGGTCATGGGAATCCAGCTAAGGGAGCTATAATTTCCATCAAACACATCCACATCACCGTTGTGCCACCAACAACCTTTTTGCATTACGAGGGTATTCTCTGGACAATTTGGAGAGTGACCGAGCCAATAGGTCACAGTTTCATTGCTGTCAAATCGATAACAGCGGTTCTTAATTTCTTGGTACATAGAAGGAAGTAAATTTAGCCCCTGTGTAGAATTTAGACATGGGTAATGAACCCAAGAATGACGGCAGTCGGCCATTTCACAATCCCAATCGGTAGAAAACGCATGAAAGCGTCCAGTCCAGAGGGAGATTTGAATCCAGAGCAAAAATGATAATGCAATTAAAATTAAAATTACAAATGACAGCGGCATAACTAATCGGATGAATGCCAGCCTCAGTTTCAGACGTCTTTCTCTGCATGCTTCTTCTTGAAGAATGAGCAGCTTCAGCACGTCTTCTGGTCCAGACATCTGAAACATTCAAAATCAAATTCAAATTGAGTAAAAACCAAACGTTTTTTAACATTACCTATAACGACGTGACATTGACTATGAGGTAGGATGGTAATTATGAGGCAGCATTCTGGTTGTGACATTTCTCGAGGGGCTTCACCTGAGACCAGTGTCTCCATACTGTACCGGGTACTCCTCTGTCAAGAAGAACAGAAGTGTTAGTGGTTAACCAAAGATGGTAAGAAAAATAACTATATTAGCAGCATTGTTTTTTTCCTGCTGTCTCTTAGTGAAGTAATCTATACATTTGCTGCTCACCGTGTTTCTGTTGTTGTTAAAATAACCGCGTCATCGCAGCTCTTAAACTTGGCGCCGGCGCCCGTCCAAAGAGAGAGACAGAAAGTGCACGGAGCTGAAAGGGCTTGAATAAAGCGCGTTTGGCTTTAGATAAATATACTACAGGATATAGCACTGAAAGATATTTACCATAAACAACCCTGAGCATTTGTTATGTGATCCGCTCCGCTCTTTTGACGTGCTGCTCACTTAAAATGGTGCTGCTGTTACAGCTCGTGGTCCAAATGGATGCTGGGGTGCGGATGTGGTCCACGATTTGAATATCAGTTACATAAGTACTTAAGGATAAAGGACACGAGTTGCTTTTAAAATATTCACGAGTCCTTTACCTCGAGTCGAGCGAAGTCTGGAGTCATTTCAGTTCGAGTCTGAAGTCAAGTCAAGTTAAAAGAAATCCCCAAAATAATGCTAATGTAATGAAGTGCAATTATTCAAGTACTTCACACTAAGTTTATTCATCATTGACATTGTGCATAAAGGTTGCACTATGTTGTTTAGATTGTCTTTTTGTATGAATAGTAAACTTTTTATTAATTGTCAAGACATCCTAAAAGTTGTTTTTCTTTTTCTTTTTCTAAGTGATGAGAATCCAGTCTGCCGAGATCACAAGGAAAATGAAGTGAAAAAAAGGTAAAATAAAAAAGTATATAATTATGATAGGAATATAAGTATAAAGTATAATAACTGGGAAAAGATGATGAAAATATCTTCTTTTGAGATGTTTTTTAACCTGGAGTCCGAGTCAAGCCTGAAGTCATTTAATGGCTCGCTAAAATAATCCCATTCAGAATCCTTATGGATTGAAATCTTCCTATTTATGAAGCTGTTTCATAGGCTGTAGACAAAATATATGATCTGTTATGCTTTGTGAAAAATAAAGAGGTGTTAAGATGTAAGGTTAATGTACATCGTAAGGGGATTTACAGTTAAAATCCAAGGACCAGGTGTTGAATGAAGACCCAGGAGTCAGGAGATTCAATCAATTGAAGAAATTTACTGAAGAAAATAGTTTGCAGTTTCAACAGCAGAAGACAACTTCAATACTCGCATAAAGTTCGAAGACCACACACATACACAGAGCACATTATCTATTCTTCAAGGCCGCCTAGCTCTAGCAAGCATCTTATCAGTATGGTTGGTTACACACACACACACTATGTGATCATCATCTTAGAACGTAGAAACGCAGAATACAGAATACAGCAGGATTCTTTAATATCTTCTTTTGTAGCACACACGTAGTTCTCAGATACTGTTGCTCACGCTTGAAGGAAGGTCAGCCTGACCCCTTTGACATGGCACTGTGACCTGGGAAAGAAATAGACGCAGCACACATTCCATACTTGCTACAGTGCAACACAGACTGAACACTAATATAACTGGCAAAAAGTTAATCATCAAATAATTTGGGAGGTTAAATACTGATCCATAATTTATAATCTGGGAGGTTAACTGCTGATCAATAACTTGATTGATAAATAATGGCACCCCGCACCAATGCCCAAGAAGATGCCACACCTCTCGTAGAGTGTGCTCTTACACCGAGGGGGCACGGTAAGCGCTGGGCCTGGCATGACAAGACTATAGCCTCCACTATCCAGTGGGCAAGTCTCTTTTTGGAGACAGCCTTTCCCTTCTGCTGTCCTCCGAAGCAGACAAAGAGCTGGTCAGGTCCGGAAGCTCTGCGTACGGTCCACGTAAATGTGTAAAGCACAGACGGGACAGAGCAGAACCATGGCTGGGTCTGCCTCCTCCCAGGGCAGCGCTTGCAAGTTCACCACTTGATCTCTGAAAGGCGTGGGGGGAACTTTGGGGACATATCCAGGCCGGGGTCTCAGGACAACGTGAGAGTTACCAGGTCCGAATTCTAGGCACGAATCGTCGCCCGAAAATGCCTGCAGTTCCCCTACCTCTTGACCGAGGCCAATGCAATGAGGAGCACTGTCTTTAACGACAGAAACTTAAGCTCTACTGACTGCAGAGGCTCGAAGGGCTCCTCCTTCAAGGCCGTCAGGACCGAGGGGAGATCCCAAGAGGGTACCAGATGAGGGCGCAGAGGATTTAACCTCCTCGTCCCTCTGAGAAACCTGATGACCAAGTCTTGCTTCCCCACGGACTTTCCGTTTACTGCATCATGATGTGCGGCAATAGCAGCAACATACACTTTGAGGGTGGAGGGAGACAGCCTTCGCTCCAACCCATCTTGCAGAAAAGAGAGCACGACCATGATCGGGCATCTACGGGGGTCTTCCCGGCGGGAAGAACACCAATCGAAGAACAGGTTCCACTTCAGCCTCTAATCGTGTCTTGTAGATGGGGCTCCAGCTGAAGTAATGGTGTTTACTACCGCTGGAGGTAGCCCACCTAGAACCTCCGCGTCCCGTCCAGGGAAAATACGTGGAGATTCCACAGGTCTGGACGCGGGTGCCAGAGGGTGCCCCCTCTCTGAGAAAGGAGATCCCTCCTCAGAGGAATTTGCCAAGGAGGGGCTGTCGCGAGGAGCATCAGTTCTGGGAACCAAGCCCGTTTGGGCCAGTATGGCGCCACTAAGAGGACCTGCTCCTCGTCCTCCCTGACCTTGCACAGGGTCTGTGCGAGAAGGCTCACTGGGGGAAACGCATATTTGCCTAGGCCCCGAGACCAGCTGTGTGCCAGCGCGTCCGTGCCGAGGGTCCCCTCGGACAGGGAGTAAAACAGTTGGCAATGGGACGTGTCTGGGGAGGCAAACAGGTCTACCTGAGCATCCCCGAAGCGTCTCCAAATCAGCAGGACTGTCTCGGGGTGGAGTCGCCATCCTCCCAGAAGGGCGGGCTGACGTGAGAGCTCGTCGGCTGCATGACTGAGCTCGCCTGGGACATGAACAGCATGAAGCGACCTCAGACGCTTCTGACTCCAAAGTAGGAGATGGCGGGCGATTTGCGACATGCGACGGCAGCGTAGACCGCCTTCCTTGGTGGTTGATGTACGCAACGGTCGCAGTGTCCGTACGGACCAGTACATGCTTATCTTGTAGCAGCAATTTGAAGCGGCGCAGAGCAAGCCATATTGCTAGCAACTCGAGGCAGTTGATATGCCACTGCAGTCGGGGCCCTGTCCAGAGCCCCGCAGCTGCATGCCCGTTGCACATGGCTCCCCAGCCCATGGCAGAGGCATCTGTTGATACAACAACATGCCTGGAGACTTGCACTACGGGAACTCCTGCCCGAAGAAAAGCAAGATCCAACCACGGGCTGAAGGTCTGACAGCAGGACGGGGTGACTGAGACCCGGTATGTGCCGCGTCGCCATGCCCATCTCGGGACTCGATCGTGAAGCAAACGCTGAAGCGGTCTCATATGAAGCAACCCGAGCAGCATAACAGCAGGTTGCGGATGCCATATTCCCCAGGAGCCTCTGAAACTGTTTCAGTGGAACTGCCCTCTTGCGCTGGAAAGACTCCAGGCAATTCAGCATCGACTGAGCACGCTCTATTGAGAGACGTGCCGTGAGGTTGACCGAGTCAAACTCCATGCGGAGAAAAGAGATCCTCTTCACCGGGGAGAGTTTGCTCTTTTTTCCCAGTTGACCCGAAGCCCCAACTGGCTGAGGTGGCTGAGCACCGTGTCCCTCTGTGCGCACAACTGAGCTCGAGACTGGGCCAATATGAGCCATTCATCGAGGTAGTTGAGAATGTGAATGCCTCTTTCCCTTAAGGGAACACAGGGACCTGACCCGGAAGGCAGTGCATCCCAGAGTGGGGTCTGAGTGCCCGGTGCGACACTTACCTGGCTCCACGGCTGGGCAGGGGGCGTGTGAGGAGGCATCGCATCCTCAAACCGGACCCTGCTGCCCACTGGCGAAGGGAGAGGGGGACGGGAGTGTGGAGACTGTGTCTCGTGACACAGCAATTGTGACCGTCAGATGAAGCCAGGAAGCAACCACGTCCAGAAACGCATGAGCAGAAAGCCATCTTTAAAAAGACGCCCGTCACCCGTGGAGCTCTTTTAGATGTTGCTCTTTAAGAAATACTCTTTTTAGAGAAAGCGACCGCAGTTTGATAGGCTGCAGAACGCCGTGAGAGAAGCTGCAGCACTGGACAGCAACCCCCGCTGATGCGCCGTAACACCAACGCCGAGACTTGCTGTCTGTAGACACTCTCGGAGATTAGCTGAAAAGGCTCGGCTCGGCTCCGAAGCGAAAAGCTGATGTGCATCTGCACGCGCTCTCCTTTTATCCCCGCGCTGCGGGGCGGGGTGCGCGGGGCAAAGCACGCACGCACGCCAACTGTCTTTGGCTTGTTCTGTTAACACTCGAAGGTGATTGGGCTCTCGGGCGAGATCCCATTTACGTCAGTCACCATGACGTAACGTCGAACGTGACTGACTGAAAGGGAACTAAAATTCCAGTCCCGATGTTTGAGGCTCTCCCAGCCCTTCCACTCACAACAGGGCATTGACGTCATCCTTCCTCAGCTGTTTCAGGCTGTTTGTCAGCTTCAGAAGTTGCATCTCGTCCTCCAAAGGATTCACGGTCCTGCAAGCAGATTTGAACACGGACCAATGTCCGCATAATTACAATCCTACGCATCCTCCAAATGCGTACAACACATATTTTAGCACTCCCGTAATCACATCCTCGGATGCTTTAACACAATCGTTCCAGGGTTCCTCCACAAACTCTTCTACAGAGTCTGTCACATCCGTAAATATAGCACCCACGGTGAATGCAAACATCCAAGCTAAGGCTAAAGCAGAGGGTTCTTGCGGATTGGATAAAAGTGGTGAACCTGTCGATTTAAGCTACAACCAATTCAGGTATTCATATCGTGCAAACATAGCCATAGTCTGCACTTGCCTCAAGAAATCGTTAATGTACTTCTCATTAGCCTGCTGGGATTTTAATTTAGGGTAATACTCAGTGGAATTAGTCATAGTAGCGTTGCAATACTCCAGTTCATAACATTCACCCTGTATACACTTATCCACGGGGTACCACTCTGGACCAACAGCGTGAACCATCTTATGATAGAGACAGTTACCTGAACTTGACCTATAATGCAAATCTCGTAGTTCCTGAACTGAGGGAATTGGCCTAAAAAATGGGCAAAATTGTTTATCCCTATCAAACCACTCGTCTCCCATACCAACATCAGACACCTGCGGCCACATGTAAACTTGATGAGGCTGGAAATCTTTCCACACTAGATCATCGATCGTATGGGGTAATCGCATCGTAGTTTTCCTACTGGCGATAATCTCTAAACACAAGTGAAACACATTCAAATGCATCCACGCAATGACATTATGGATCAGGGTTCCTCAAATCTTACCCTGGAGGTCCAATCCACTGCGGACTTTAGCTCTAACCCTGATCAAACTCACCTGTCTGTGATTTTCTAATGATCCTGAAGACATTGATTAGCACGTTCAGGTGTGTTTGATTAGGGTTACAGCTAAACTCTGCAGGAAAGTGAATCCCGAGGTCCAGATTTGAGGAGCCCTGTTATAGACCATCGAAGTGGGGCTGTTACACTTACTTTCGAGATGGTCATGCAGTTGTTCCATTCTAATAATGGATTTGTTAGCGAGTAGAATGGCGACGTCATACTGAAACAAGGCATCTATGAAATTTGCCCACTTTAGGAGAACTGGACAATCACTCTGGTTCAGACTTGCTAAGGTCATGGGAATCCAGCTAAGGGAGCTATAATTTCCATCAAACACATCCACATCACCGTTGTGCCACCAACAACCTTTTTGCATTACGAGGGTATTCTCTGGACAATTTGGAGAGTGACCGAGCCAATAGGTCACAGTTTCATTGCTGTCAAATCGATAACAGCGGTTCTTAATTTCTTGGTACATAGAAGGAAGTAAATTTAGCCCCTGTGTAGAATTTAGACATGGGTAATGAACCCAAGAATGACGGCAGTCGGCCATTTCACAATCCCAATCGGTAGAAAACGCATGAAAGCGTCCAGTCCAGAGGGAGATTTGAATCCAGAGCAAAAATGATAATGCAATTAAAATTAAAATTACAAATGACAGCGGCATAACTAATCGGATGAATGCCAGCCTCAGTTTCAGACGTCTTTCTCTGCATGCTTCTTCTTGAAGAATGAGCAGCTTCAGCACGTCTTCTGGTCCAGACATCTGAAACATTCAAAATCAAATTCAAATTGAGTAAAAACCAAACGTTTTTTAACATTACCTATAACGACGTGACATTGACTATGAGGTAGGATGGTAATTATGAGGCAGCATTCTGGTTGTGACATTTCTCGAGGGGCTTCACCTGAGACCAGTGTCTCCA
This sequence comes from Acrossocheilus wenchowensis, assembly GCA_029620275.1. Taxonomy (NCBI): domain Eukaryota; kingdom Metazoa; phylum Chordata; class Actinopteri; order Cypriniformes; family Cyprinidae; genus Acrossocheilus; species Acrossocheilus wenchowensis. Next base: position 37,558,809 of record CM056141.1, on the reverse strand, counting down.
TACTGTACCGGGTACTCCTCTGTCAAGAAGAACAGAAGTGTTAGTGGTTAACCAAAGATGGTAAGAAAAATAACTATATTAGCAGCATTGTTTTTTTCCTGCTGTCTCTTAGTGAAGTAATCTATACATTTGCTGCTCACCGTGTTTCTGTTGTTGTTAAAATAACCGCGTCATCGCAGCTCTTAAACTTGGCGCCGGCGCCCGTCCAAAGAGAGAGACAGAAAGTGCACGGAGCTGAAAGGGCTTGAATAAAGCGCGTTTGGCTTTAGATAAATATACTACAGGATATAGCACTGAAAGATATTTACCATAAACAACCCTGAGCATTTGTTATGTGATCCGCTCCGCTCTTTTGACGTGCTGCTCACTTAAAATGGTGCTGCTGTTACAGCTCGTGGTCCAAATGGATGCTGGGGTGCGGATGTGGTCCACGATTTGAATATCAGTTACATAAGTACTTAAGGATAAAGGACACGAGTTGCTTTTAAAATATTCACGAGTCCTTTACCTCGAGTCGAGCGAAGTCTGGAGTCATTTCAGTTCGAGTCTGAAGTCAAGTCAAGTTAAAAGAAATCCCCAAAATAATGCTAATGTAATGAAGTGCAATTATTCAAGTACTTCACACTAAGTTTATTCATCATTGACATTGTGCATAAAGGTTGCACTATGTTGTTTAGATTGTCTTTTTGTATGAATAGTAAACTTTTTATTAATTGTCAAGACATCCTAAAAGTTGTTTTTCTTTTTCTTTTTCTAAGTGATGAGAATCCAGTCTGCCGAGATCACAAGGAAAATGAAGTGAAAAAAAGGTAAAATAAAAAAGTATATAATTATGATAGGAATATAAGTATAAAGTATAATAACTGGGAAAAGATGATGAAAATATCTTCTTTTGAGATGTTTTTTAACCTGGAGTCCGAGTCAAGCCTGAAGTCATTTAATGGCTCGCTAAAATAATCCCATTCAGAATCCTTATGGATTGAAATCTTCCTATTTATGAAGCTGTTTCATAGGCTGTAGACAAAATATATGATCTGTTATGCTTTGTGAAAAATAAAGAGGTGTTAAGATGTAAGGTTAATGTACATCGTAAGGGGATTTACAGTTAAAATCCAAGGACCAGGTGTTGAATGAAGACCCAGGAGTCAGGAGATTCAATCAATTGAAGAAATTTACTGAAGAAAATAGTTTGCAGTTTCAACAGCAGAAGACAACTTCAATACTCGCATAAAGTTCGAAGACCACACACATACACAGAGCACATTATCTATTCTTCAAGGCCGCCTAGCTCTAGCAAGCATCTTATCAGTATGGTTGGTTACACACACACACACTATGTGATCATCATCTTAGAACGTAGAAACGCAGAATACAGAATACAGCAGGATTCTTTAATATCTTCTTTTGTAGCACACACGTAGTTCTCAGATACTGTTGCTCACGCTTGAAGGAAGGTCAGCCTGACCCCTTTGACATGGCACTGTGACCTGGGAAAGAAATAGACGCAGCACACATTCCATACTTGCTACAGTGCAACACAGACTGAACACTAATATAACTGGCAAAAAGTTAATCATCAAATAATTTGGGAGGTTAAATACTGATCCATAATTTATAATCTGGGAGGTTAACTGCTGATCAATAACTTGATTGATAAATAATGGCACCCCGCACCAATGCCCAAGAAGATGCCACACCTCTCGTAGAGTGTGCTCTTACACCGAGGGGGCACGGTAAGCGCTGGGCCTGGCATGACAAGACTATAGCCTCCACTATCCAGTGGGCAAGTCTCTTTTTGGAGACAGCCTTTCCCTTCTGCTGTCCTCCGAAGCAGACAAAGAGCTGGTCAGGTCCGGAAGCTCTGCGTACGGTCCACGTAAATGTGTAAAGCACAGACGGGACAGAGCAGAACCATGGCTGGGTCTGCCTCCTCCCAGGGCAGCGCTTGCAAGTTCACCACTTGATCTCTGAAAGGCGTGGGGGGAACTTTGGGGACATATCCAGGCCGGGGTCTCAGGACAACGTGAGAGTTACCAGGTCCGAATTCTAGGCACGAATCGTCGCCCGAAAATGCCTGCAGTTCCCCTACCTCTTGACCGAGGCCAATGCAATGAGGAGCACTGTCTTTAACGACAGAAACTTAAGCTCTACTGACTGCAGAGGCTCGAAGGGCTCCTCCTTCAAGGCCGTCAGGACCGAGGGGAGATCCCAAGAGGGTACCAGATGAGGGCGCAGAGGATTTAACCTCCTCGTCCCTCTGAGAAACCTGATGACCAAGTCTTGCTTCCCCACGGACTTTCCGTTTACTGCATCATGATGTGCGGCAATAGCAGCAACATACACTTTGAGGGTGGAGGGAGACAGCCTTCGCTCCAACCCATCTTGCAGAAAAGAGAGCACGACCATGATCGGGCATCTACGGGGGTCTTCCCGGCGGGAAGAACACCAATCGAAGAACAGGTTCCACTTCAGCCTCTAATCGTGTCTTGTAGATGGGGCTCCAGCTGAAGTAATGGTGTTTACTACCGCTGGAGGTAGCCCACCTAGAACCTCCGCGTCCCGTCCAGGGAAAATACGTGGAGATTCCACAGGTCTGGACGCGGGTGCCAGAGGGTGCCCCCTCTCTGAGAAAGGAGATCCCTCCTCAGAGGAATTTGCCAAGGAGGGGCTGTCGCGAGGAGCATCAGTTCTGGGAACCAAGCCCGTTTGGGCCAGTATGGCGCCACTAAGAGGACCTGCTCCTCGTCCTCCCTGACCTTGCACAGGGTCTGTGCGAGAAGGCTCACTGGGGGAAACGCATATTTGCCTAGGCCCCGAGACCAGCTGTGTGCCAGCGCGTCCGTGCCGAGGGTCCCCTCGGACAGGGAGTAAAACAGTTGGCAATGGGACGTGTCTGGGGAGGCAAACAGGTCTACCTGAGCATCCCCGAAGCGTCTCCAAATCAGCAGGACTGTCTCGGGGTGGAGTCGCCATCCTCCCAGAAGGGCGGGCTGACGTGAGAGCTCGTCGGCTGCATGACTGAGCTCGCCTGGGACATGAACAGCATGAAGCGACCTCAGACGCTTCTGACTCCAAAGTAGGAGATGGCGGGCGATTTGCGACATGCGACGGCAGCGTAGACCGCCTTCCTTGGTGGTTGATGTACGCAACGGTCGCAGTGTCCGTACGGACCAGTACATGCTTATCTTGTAGCAGCAATTTGAAGCGGCGCAGAGCAAGCCATATTGCTAGCAACTCGAGGCAGTTGATATGCCACTGCAGTCGGGGCCCTGTCCAGAGCCCCGCAGCTGCATGCCCGTTGCACATGGCTCCCCAGCCCATGGCAGAGGCATCTGTTGATACAACAACATGCCTGGAGACTTGCACTACGGGAACTCCTGCCCGAAGAAAAGCAAGATCCAACCACGGGCTGAAGGTCTGACAGCAGGACGGGGTGACTGAGACCCGGTATGTGCCGCGTCGCCATGCCCATCTCGGGACTCGATCGTGAAGCAAACGCTGAAGCGGTCTCATATGAAGCAACCCGAGCAGCATAACAGCAGGTTGCGGATGCCATATTCCCCAGGAGCCTCTGAAACTGTTTCAGTGGAACTGCCCTCTTGCGCTGGAAAGACTCCAGGCAATTCAGCATCGACTGAGCACGCTCTATTGAGAGACGTGCCGTGAGGTTGACCGAGTCAAACTCCATGCGGAGAAAAGAGATCCTCTTCACCGGGGAGAGTTTGCTCTTTTTTCCCAGTTGACCCGAAGCCCCAACTGGCTGAGGTGGCTGAGCACCGTGTCCCTGTGTGCGCACAACTGAGCTCGAGACTGGGCCAATATGAGCCATTCATCGAGGTAGTTGAGAATGTGAATGCCTCTTTCCCTTAAGGGAACACAGGGACCTGACCCGGAAGGCAGTGCATCCCAGAGTGGGGTCTGAGTGCCCGGTGCGACACTTACCTGGCTCCACGGCTGGGCAGGGGGCGTGTGAGGAGGCATCGCATCCTCAAACCGGACCCTGCTGCCCACTGGCGAAGGGAGAGGGGGACGGGAGTGTGGAGACTGTGTCTCGTGACACAGCAATTGTGACCGTCAGATGAAGCCAGGAAGCAACCACGTCCAGAAACGCATGAGCAGAAAGCCATCTTTAAAAAGACGCCCGTCACCCGTGGAGCTCTTTTAGATGTTGCTCTTTAAGAAATACTCTTTTTAGAGAAAGCGACCGCAGTTTGATAGGCTGCAGAACGCCGTGAGAGAAGCTGCAGCACTGGACAGCAACCCCCGCTGATGCGCCGTAACACCAACGCCGAGACTTGCTGTCTGTAGACACTCTCGGAGATTAGCTGAAAAGGCTCGGCTCGGCTCCGAAGCGAAAAGCTGATGTGCATCTGCACGCGCTCTCCTTTTATCCCCGCGCTGCGGGGCGGGGTGCGCGGGGCAAAGCACGCACGCACGCCAACTGTCTTTGGCTTGTTCTGTTAACACTCGAAGGTGATTGGGCTCTCGGGCGAGTTCCCATTTACGTCAGTCACCATGACGTAACGTCGAACGTGACTGACTGAAAGGGAACTAAAATTCCAGTCCCAATGTTTGAGGCTCTCCCAGCCCTTCCACTCACAACAGGGCATTGACGTCATCCTTCCTCAGCTGTTTCAGGCTGTTTGTCAGCTTCAGAAGTTGCATCTCGTCCTCCAAAGGATTCACGGTCCTGCAAGCAGATTTGAACACGGACCAATGTCCGCATAATTACAATCCTACGCATCCTCCAAATGCGTACAACACATATTTTAGCACTCCCGTAATCACATCCTCGGATGCTTTAACACAATCGTTCCAGGGTTCCTCCACAAACTCTTCTACAGAGTCTGTCACATCCGTAAATATAGCACCCACGGTGAATGCAAACATCCAAGCTAAGGCTAAAGCAGAGGGTTCTTGCGGATTGGATAAAAGTGGTGAACCTGTCGATTTAAGCTACAACCAATTCAGGTATTCATATCGTGCAAACATAGCCATAGTCTGCACTTGCCTCAAGAAATCGTTAATGTACTTCTCATTAGCCTGCTGGGATTTTAATTTAGGGTAATACTCAGTGGAATTAGTCATAGTAGCGTTGCAATACTCCAGTTCATAACATTCACCCTGTATACACTTATCCACGGGGTACCACTCTGGACCAACAGCGTGAACCATCTTATGATAGAGACAGTTACCTGAACTTGACCTATAATGCAAATCTCGTAGTTCCTGAACTGAGGGAATTGGCCTAAAAAATGGGCAAAATTGTTTATCCCTATCAAACCACTCGTCTCCCATACCAACATCAGACACCTGCGGCCACATGTAAACTTGATGAGGCTGGAAATCTTTCCACACTAGATCATCGATCGTATGGGGTAATCGCATCGTAGTTTTCCTACTGGCGATAATCTCTAAACACAAGTGAAACACATTCAAATGCATCCACGCAATGACATTATGGATCAGGGTTCCTCAAATCTTACCCTGGAGGTCCAATCCACTGCGGACTTTAGCTCTAACCCTGATCAAACTCACCTGTCTGTGATTTTCTAATGATCCTGAAGACATTGATTAGCACGTTCAGGTGTGTTTGATTAGGGTTACAGCTAAACTCTGCAGGAAAGTGAATCCCGAGGTCCAGATTTGAGGAGCCCTGTTATAGACCATCGAAGTGGGGCTGTTACACTTACTTTCGAGATGGTCATGCAGTTGTTCCATTCTAATAATGGATTTGTTAGCGAGTAGAATGGCGACGTCATACTGAAACAAGGCATCTATGAAATTTGCCCACTTTAGGAGAACTGGACAATCACTCTGGTTCAGACTTGCTAAGGTCATGGGAATCCAGCTAAGGGAGCTATAATTTCCATCAAACACATCCACATCACCGTTGTGCCACCAACAACCTTTTTGCATTACGAGGGTATTCTCTGGACAATTTGGAGAGTGACCGAGCCAATAGGTCACAGTTTCATTGCTGTCAAATCGATAACAGCGGTTCTTAATTTCTTGGTACATAGAAGGAAGTAAATTTAGCCCCTGTGTAGAATTTAGACATGGGTAATGAACCCAAGAATGACGGCAGTCGGCCATTTCACAATCCCAATCGGTAGAAAACGCATGAAAGCGTCCAGTCCAGAGGGAGATTTGAATCCAGAGCAAAAATGATAATGCAATTAAAATTAAAATTACAAATGACAGCGGCATAACTAATCGGATGAATGCCAGCCTCAGTTTCAGACGTCTTTCTCTGCATGCTTCTTCTTGAAGAATGAGCAGCTTCAGCACGTCTTCTGGTCCAGACATCTGAAACATTCAAAATCAAATTCAAATTGAGTAAAAACCAAACTTTTTTTAACATTACCTATAACGACGTGACATTGACTATGAGGTAGGATGGTAATTATGAGGCAGCATTCTGGTTGTGACATTTCTCGAGGGGCTTCACCTGAGACCAGTGTCTCCATACTGTACCGGGTACTCCTCTGTCAAGAAGAACAGAAGTGTTAGTGGTTAACCAAAGATGGTAAGAAAAATAACTATATTAGCAGCATTGTTTTTTTCCTGCTGTCTCTTAGTGAAGTAATCTATACATTTGCTGCTCACCGTGTTTCTGTTGTTGTTAAAATAACCGCGTCATCGCAGCTCTTAAACTTGGCGCCGGCGCCCGTCCAAAGAGAGAGACAGAAAGTGCACGGAGCTGAAAGGGCTTGAATAAAGCGCGTTTGGCTTTAGATAAATATACTACAGGATATAGCACTGAAAGATATTTACCATAAACAACCCTGAGCATTTGTTATGTGATCCGCTCCGCTCTTTTGACGTGCTGCTCACTTAAAATGGTGCTGCTGTTACAGCTCGTGGTCCAAATGGATGCTGGGGTGCGGATGTGGTCCACGATTTGAATATCAGTTACATAAGTACTTAAGGATAAAGGACACGAGTTGCTTTTAAAATATTCACGAGTCCTTTACCTCGAGTCGAGCGAAGTCTGGAGTCATTTCAGTTCGAGTCTGAAGTCAAGTCAAGTTAAAAGAAATCCCCAAAATAATGCTAATGTAATGAAGTGCAATTATTCAAGTACTTCACACTAAGTTTATTCATCATTGACATTGTGCATAAAGGTTGCACTATGTTGTTTAGATTGTCTTTTTGTATGAATAGTAAACTTTTTATTAATTGTCAAGACATCCTAAAAGTTGTTTTTCTTTTTCTTTTTCTAAGTGATGAGAATCCAGTCTGCCGAGATCACAAGGAAAATGAAGTGAAAAAAAGGTAAAATAAAAAAGTATATAATTATGATAGGAATATAAGTATAAAGTATAATAACTGGGAAAAGATGATGAAAATATCTTCTTTTGAGATGTTTTTTAACCTGGAGTCCGAGTCAAGCCTGAAGTCATTTAATGGCTCGCTAAAATAATCCCATTCAGAATCCTTATGGATTGAAATCTTCCTATTTATGAAGCTGTTTCATAGGCTGTAGACAAAATATATGATCTGTTATGCTTTGTGAAAAATAAAGAGGTGTTAAGATGTAAGGTTAATGTACATCGTAAGGGGATTTACAGTTAAAATCCAAGGACCAGGTGTTGAATGAAGACCCAGGAGTCAGGAGATTCAATCAATTGAAGAAATTTACTGAAGAAAATAGTTTGCAGTTTCAACAGCAGAAGACAACTTCAATACTCGCATAAAGTTCGAAGACCACACACATACACAGAGCACATTATCTATTCTTCAAGGCCGCCTAGCTCTAGCAAGCATCTTATCAGTATGGTTGGTTACACACACACACACTATGTGATCATCATCTTAGAACGTAGAAACGCAGAATACAGAATACAGCAGGATTCTTTAATATCTTCTTTTGTAGCACACACGTAGTTCTCAGATACTGTTGCTCACGCTTGAAGGAAGGTCAGCCTGACCCCTTTGACATGGCACTGTGACCTGGGAAAGAAATAGACGCAGCACACATTCCATACTTGCTACAGTGCAACACAGACTGAACACTAATATAACTGGCAAAAAGTTAATCATCAAATAATTTGGGAGGTTAAATACTGATCCATAATTTATAATCTGGGAGGTTAACTGCTGATCAATAACTTGATTGATAAATAATGGCACCCCGCACCAATGCCCAAGAAGATGCCACACCTCTCGTAGAGTGTGCTCTTACACCGAGGGGGCACGGTAAGCGCTGGGCCTGGCATGACAAGACTATAGCCTCCACTATCCAGTGGGCAAGTCTCTTTTTGGAGACAGCCTTTCCCTTCTGCTGTCCTCCGAAGCAGACAAAGAGCTGGTCAGGTCCGGAAGCTCTGCGTACGGTCCACGTAAATGTGTAAAGCACAGACGGGACAGAGCAGAACCATGGCTGGGTCTGCCTCCTCCCAGGGCAGCGCTTGCAAGTTCACCACTTGATCTCTGAAAGGCGTGGGGGGAACTTTGGGGACATATCCAGGCCGGGGTCTCAGGACAACGTGAGAGTTACCAGGTCCGAATTCTAGGCACGAATCGTCGCCCGAAAATGCCTGCAGTTCCCCTACCTCTTGACCGAGGCCAATGCAATGAGGAGCACTGTCTTTAACGACAGAAACTTAAGCTCTACTGACTGCAGAGGCTCGAAGGGCTCCTCCTTCAAGGCCGTCAGGACCGAGGGGAGATCCCAAGAGGGTACCAGATGAGGGCGCAGAGGATTTAACCTCCTCGTCCCTCTGAGAAACCTGATGACCAAGTCTTGCTTCCCCACGGACTTTCCGTTTACTGCATCATGATGTGCGGCAATAGCAGCAACATACACTTTGAGGGTGGAGGGAGACAGCCTTCGCTCCAACCCATCTTGCAGAAAAGAGAGCACGACCATGATCGGGCATCTACGGGGGTCTTCCCGGCGGGAAGAACACCAATCGAAGAACAGGTTCCACTTCAGCCTCTAATCGTGTCTTGTAGATGGGGCTCCAGCTGAAGTAATGGTGTTTACTACCGCTGGAGGTAGCCCACCTAGAACCTCCGCGTCCCGTCCAGGGAAAATACGTGGAGATTCCACAGGTCTGGACGCGGGTGCCAGAGGGTGCCCCCTCTCTGAGAAAGGAGATCCCTCCTCAGAGGAATTTGCCAAGGAGGGGCTGTCGCGAGGAGCATCAGTTCTGGGAACCAAGCCCGTTTGGGCCAGTATGGCGCCACTAAGAGGACCTGCTCCTCGTCCTCCCTGACCTTGCACAGGGTCTGTGCGAGAAGGCTCACTGGGGGAAACGCATATTTGCCTAGGCCCCGAGACCAGCTGTGTGCCAGCGCGTCCGTGCCGAGGGTCCCCTCGGACAGGGAGTAAAACAGTTGGCAATGGGACGTGTCTGGGGAGGCAAACAGGTCTACCTGAGCATCCCCGAAGCGTCTCCAAATCAGCAGGACTGTCTCGGGGTGGAGTCGCCATCCTCCCAGAAGGGCGGGCTGACGTGAGAGCTCGTCGGCTGCATGACTGAGCTCGCCTGGGACATGAACAGCATGAAGCGACCTCAGACGCTTCTGACTCCAAAGTAGGAGATGGCGGGAGAGTTTGCGACATGCGACGGCAGCGTAGACCGCCTTCCTTGGTGGTTGATGTACGCAACGGTCGCAGTGTCCGTACGGACCAGTACATGCTTATCTTGTAGCAGCAATTTGAAGCGGCGCAGAGCAAGCCATATTGTTAGCAACTCGAGGCAGTTGATATGCCACTGCAGTCGGGGCCCTGTCCAGAGCCCCGCAGCTGCATGCCCGTTGCACATGGCTCCCCAGCCCATGGCAGAGGCATCTGTTGATACAACAACATGCCTGGAGACTTGCACTACGGGAACTCCTGCCCGAAGAAAAGCAAGATCCAACCACGGGCTGAAGGTCTGACAGCAGGACGGGGTGACTGAGACCCGGTATGTGCCGCGTCGCCATGCCCATCTCGGGACTCGATCGTGAAGCAAACGCTGAAGCGGTCTCATATGAAGCAACCCGAGCAGCATAACAGCGGTTGCGGATGCCATATTCCCCAGGAGCCTCTGAAACTGTTTCAGTGGAACTGCCCTCTTGCGCTGGAAAGACTCCAGGCAATTCAGCATCGACTGAGCACTCTCTATTGATAGACGTGCCGTGAGGTTGACCGAGTCAAACTCCATGCGGAGAAAAGAGATCCTCTTCACCGGGGAGAGTTTGCTCTTTTTTCCCAGTTGACCCGAAGCCCCAACTGGCTGAGGTGGCTGAGCACCGTGTCCCTGTGTGCGCACAACTGAGCTCGAGACTGGGCCAATATGAGCCATTCATCGAGGTAGTTGAGAATGTGAATGCCTCTTTCCCTTAAGGGAACACAGGGACCTGACCCGGAAGGCAGTGCATCCCAGAGTGGGGTCTGAGTGCCCGGTGCGACACTTACCTGGCTCCACGGCTGGGCAGGGGGCGTGTGAGGAGGCATCGCATCCTCAAACCGGACCCTGCTGCCCACTGGCGAAGGGAGAGGGGGACGGGAGTGTGGAGACTGTGTCTCGTGACACAGCAATTGTGACCGTCAGATGAAGCCAGGAAGCAACCACGTCCAGAAACGCATGAGCAGAAAGCCATCTTTAAAAAGACGCCCGTCACCCGTGGAGCTCTTTTAGATGTTGCTCTTTAAGAAATACTCTTTTTAGAGAAAGCGACCGCAGTTTGATAGGCTGCAGAACGCCGTGAGAGAAGCTGCAGCACTGGACAGCAACCCCCGCTGATGCGCCGTAACACCAACGCCGAGACTTGCTGTCTGTAGACACTCTCGGAGATTAGCTGAAAAGGCTCGGCTCGGCTCCAAAGCGAAAAGCTGATGTGCATCTGCACGCGCTCTCCTTTTATCCCCGCGCTGCGGGGCGGGGTGCGCGGGGCAAAGCACACACGCACGCCAACTGTCTTTGGCTTGTTCTGTTAACACTCGAAGGTGATTGGGCTCTCGGGCGAGATCCCATTTACGTCAGTCACCATGACGTAATGTCGAACATGACTGACTGAAAGGGAACTAAAATTCCAGTCCCGATGTTTGAGGCTCTCCCAGCCCTTCCACTCACAACAGGGCATTGACGTCATCCTTCCTCAGCTGTTTCAGGCTGTTTGTCAGCTTCAGAAGTTGCATCTCGTCCTCCAAAGGATTCACGGTCCTGCAAGCAGATTTGAACACGGACCAATGTCCGCATAATTACAATCATGCGCATCCTCCAAATGCGTACAACACATATTTTAGCACTCCCGTAATCACATCCTCGGATGCTTTAACACAATCGTTCCAGGGTTCCTCCACAAACTCTTCTACAGAGTCTGTCACATCCGTAAATATAGCACCCACGGTGAATGCAAACATCCAAGCTAAGGCTAAAGCAGAGGGTTCTTGCGGATTGGATAAAAGTGGTGAACCTGTCGATTTAAGCTACAACCAATTCAGGTATTCATATCGTGCAAACATAGCCATAGTCTGCACTTGCCTCAAGAAATCGTTAATGTACTTCTCATTAGCCTGCTGGGATTTTAATTTAGGGTAATACTCAGTGGAATTAGTCATAGTAGCGTTGCAATACTCCAGTTCATAACATTCACCCTGTATACACTTATCCACGGGGTACCACTCTGGACCAACAGCGTGAACCATCTTATGATAGAGACAGTTACCTGAACTTGACCTATAATGCAAATCTCGTAGTTCCTGAACTGAGGGAATTGGCCTAAAAAATGGGCAAAATTGTTTATCCCTATCAAACCACTCGTCTCCCATACCAACATCAGACACCTGCGGCCACATGTAAACTTGATGAGGCTGGAAATCTTTCCACACTAGATCATCGATCGTATGGGGTAATCGCATCGTAGTTTTCCTACTGGCGATAATCTCTAAACACAAGTGAAACACATTCAAATGCATCCACGCAATGACATTATGGATCAGGGTTCCTCAAATCTTACCCTGGAGGTCCAATCCACTGCGGACTTTAGCTCTAACCCTGATCAAACTCACCTGTCTGTGATTTTCTAATGATCCTGAAGACATTGATTAGCACGTTCAGGTGTGTTTGATTAGGGTTACAGCTAAACTCTGCAGGAAAGTGAATCCCGAGGTCCAGATTTGAGGAGCCCTGTTATAGACCATCGAAGTGGGGCTGTTACACTTACTTTCGAGATGGTCATGCAGTTGTTCCATTCTAATAATGGATTTGTTAGCGAGTAGAATGGCGACGTCATACTGAAACAAGGCATCTATGAAATTTGCCCACTTTAGGAGAACTGGACAATCACTCTGGTTCAGACTTGCTAAGGTCATGGGAATCCAGCTAAGGGAGCTATAATTTCCATCAAACACATCCACATCACCGTTGTGCCACCAACAACCTTTTTGCATTACGAGGGTATTCTCTGGACAATTTGGAGAGTGACCGAGCCAATAGGTCACAGTTTCATTGCTGTCAAATCGATAACAGCGGTTCTTAATTTCTTGGTACATAGAAGGAAGTAAATTTAGCCCCTGTGTAGAATTTAGACATGGGTAATGAACCCAAGAATGACGGCAGTCGGCCATTTCACAATCCCAATCGGTAGAAAACGCATGAAAGCAGTCCAGTCCAGAGGGAGATTTGAATCCAGAGCAAAAATGATAATGCAATTAAAATTAAAATTACAAATGACAGCGGCATAACTAATCGGATGAATGCCAGCCTCAGTTTCAGACGTCTTTCTCTGCATGCTTCTTCTTGAAGAATGAGCAGCTTCAGCACGTCTTCTGGTCCAGACATCTGAAACATTCAAAATCAAATTCAAATTGAGTAAAAACCAAACTTTTTTTAACATTACCTATAACGACGTGACATTGACTATGAGGTAGGATGGTAATTATGAGGCAGCATTCTGGTTGTGACATTTCTCGAGGGGCTTCACCTGAGACCAGTGTCTCCATACTGTACCGGGTACTCCTCTGTCAAGAAGAACAGAAGTGTTAGTGGTTAACCAAAGATGGTAAGAAAAATAACTATATTAGCAGCATTGTTTTTTTCTGCTGTCTCTTAGTGAAGTAATCTATACATTTGCTGCTCACCGTGTTTCTGTTGTTGTTAAAATAACCGCGTCATCGCAGCTCTTAAACTTGGCGCCGGCGCCCGTCCAAAGAGAGAGACAGAAAGTGCACGGAGCTGAAAGGGCTTGAATAAAGCGCGTTTGGCTTTAGATAAATATACTACAGGATATAGCACTGAAAGATATTTACCATAAACAACCCTGAGCATTTGTTATGTGATCCGCTCCGCTCTTTTGACGTGCTGCTCACTTAAAATGGTGCTGCTGTTACAGCTCGTGGTCCAAATGGATGCTGGGGTGCGGATGTGGTCCACGATTTGAATATCAGTTACATAAGTACTTAAGGATAAAGGACACGAGTTGCTTTTAAAATATTCACGAGTCCTTTACCTCGAGTCGAGCGAAGTCTGGAGTCATTTCAGTTCGAGTCTGAAGTCAAGTCAAGTTAAAAGAAATCCCCAAAATAATGCTAATGTAATGAAGTGCAATTATTCAAGTACTTCACACTAAGTTTATTCATCATTGACATTGTGCATAAAGGTTGCACTATGTTGTTTAGATTGTCTTTTTGTATGAATAGTAAACTTTTTATTAATTGTCAAGACATCCTAAAAGTTGTTTTTCTTTTTCTTTTTCTAAGTGATGAGAATCCAGTCTGCCGAGATCACAAGGAAAATGAAGTGAAAAAAAGGTAAAATAAAAAAGTATATAATTATGATAGGAATATAAGTATAAAGTATAATAACTGGGAAAAGATGATGAAAATATCTTCTTTTGAGATGTTTTTTAACCTGGAGTCCGAGTCAAGCCTGAAGTCATTTAATGGCTCGCTAAAATAATCCCATTCAGAATCCTTATGGATTGAAATCTTCCTATTTATGAAGCTGTTTCATAGGCTGTAGACAAAATATATGATCTGTTATGCTTTGTGAAAAATAAAGAGGTGTTAAGATGTAAGGTTAATGTACATCGTAAGGGGATTTACAGTTAAAATCCAAGGACCAGGTGTTGAATGAAGACCCAGGAGTCAGGAGATTCAATCAATTGAAGAAATTTACTGAAGAAAATAGTTTGCAGTTTCAACAGCAGAAGACAACTTCAATACTCGCATAAAGTTCGAAGACCACACACATACACAGAGCACATTATCTATTCTTCAAGGCCGCCTAGCTCTAGCAAGCATCTTATCAGTATGGTTGGTTACACACACACACACTATGTGATCATCATCTTAGAACGTAGAAACGCAGAATACAGAATACAGCAGGATTCTTTAATATCTTCTTTTGTAGCACACACGTAGTTCTCAGATACTGTTGCTCACGCTTGAAGGAAGGTCAGCCTGACCCCTTTGACATGGCACTGTGACCTGGGAAAGAAATAGACGCAGCACACATTCCATACTTGCTACAGTGCAACACAGACTGAACACTAATATAACTGGCAAAAAGTTAATCATCAAATAATTTGGGAGGTTAAATACTGATCCATAATTTATAATCTGGGAGGTTAACTGCTGATCAATAACTTGATTGATAAATAATGGCACCCCGCACCAATGCCCAAGAAGATGCCACACCTCTCGTAGAGTGTGCTCTTACACCGAGGGGGCACGGTAAGCGCTGGGCCTGGCATGACAAGACTATAGCCTCCACTATCCAGTGGGCAAGTCTCTTTTTGGAGACAGCCTTTCCCTTCTGCTGTCCTCCGAAGCAGACAAAGAGCTGGTCAGGTCCGGAAGCTCTGCGTACGGTCCACGTAAATGTGTAAAGCACAGACGGGACAGAGCAGAACCATGGCTGGGTCTGCCTCCTCCCAGGGCAGCGCTTGCAAGTTCACCACTTGATCTCTGAAAGGCGTGGGGGGAACTTTGGGGACATATCCAGGCCGGGGTCTCAGGACAACGTGAGAGTTACCAGGTCCGAATTCTAGGCACGAATCGTCGCCCGAAAATGCCTGCAGTTCCCCTACCTCTTGACCGAGGCCAATGCAATGAGGAGCACTGTCTTTAACGACAGAAACTTAAGCTCTACTGACTGCAGAGGCTCGAAGGGCTCCTCCTTCAAGGCCGTCAGGACCGAGGGGAGATCCCAAGAGGGTACCAGATGAGGGCGCAGAGGATTTAACCTCCTCGTCCCTCTGAGAAACCTGATGACCAAGTCTTGCTTCCCCACGGACTTTCCGTTTACTGCATCATGATGTGCGGCAATAGCAGCAACATACACTTTGAGGGTGGAGGGAGACAGCCTTCGCTCCAACCCATCTTGCAGAAAAGAGAGCACGACCATGATCGGGCATCTACGGGGGTCTTCCCGGCGGGAAGAACACCAATCGAAGAACAGGTTCCACTTCAGCCTCTAATCGTGTCTTGTAGATGGGGCTCCAGCTGAAGTAATGGTGTTTACTACCGCTGGAGGTAGCCCACCTAGAACCTCCGCGTCCCGTCCAGGGAAAATACGTGGAGATTCCACAGGTCTGGACGCGGGTGCCAGAGGGTGCCCCCTCTCTGAGAAAGGAGATCCCTCCTCAGAGGAATTTGCCAAGGAGGGGCTGTCGCGAGGAGCATCAGTTCTGGGAACCAAGCCCGTTTGGGCCAGTATGGCGCCACTAAGAGGACCTGCTCCTCGTCCTCCCTGACCTTGCACAGGGTCTGTGCGAGAAGGCTCACTGGGGGAAACGCATATTTGCCTAGGCCCCGAGACCAGCTGTGTGCCAGCGCGTCCGTGCCGAGGGTCCCCTCGGACAGGGAGTAAAACAGTTGGCAATGGGACGTGTCTGGGGAGGCAAACAGGTCTACCTGAGCATCCCCGAAGCGTCTCCAAATCAGCAGGACTGTCTCGGGGTGGAGTCGCCATCCTCCCAGAAGGGCGGGCTGACGTGAGAGCTCGTCGGCTGCATGACTGAGCTCGCCTGGGACATGAACAGCATGAAGCGACCTCAGACGCTTCTGACTCCAAAGTAGGAGATGGCGGGCGATTTGCGACATGCGACGGCAGCGTAGACCGCCTTCCTTGGTGGTTGATGTACGCAACGGTCGCAGTGTCCGTATGGACCAGTACATGCTTATCTTGTAGCAGCAATTTGAAGCGGCGCAGAGCAAGCCATATTGTTAGCAACTCGAGGCAGTTGATATGCCACTGCAGTCGGGGCCCTGTCCAGAGCCCCGCAGCTGCATGCCCGTTGCACATGGCTCCCCAGCCCATGGCAGAGGCATCTGTTGATACAACAACATGCCTGGAGACTTGCACTACGGGAACTCCTGCCCGAAGAAAAGCAAGATCCAACCACGGGCTGAAGGTCTGACAGCAGGACGGGGTGACTGAGACCCGGTATGTGCCGCGTCGCCATGCCCATCTCGGGACTCGATCGTGAAGCAAACGCTGAAGCGGTCTCATATGAAGCAACCCGAGCAGCATAACAGCAGGTTGCGGATGCCATATTCCCCAGGAGCCTCTGAAACTGTTTCAGTGGAACTGCCCTCTTGCGCTGGAAAGACTCCAGGCAATTCAGCATCGACTGAGCACGCTCTATTGAGAGACGTGCCGTGAGGTTGACCGAGTCAAACTCCATGCGGAGAAAAGAGATCCTCTTCACCGGGGAGAGTTTGCTCTTTTTTCCCAGTTGACCCGAAGCCCCAACTGGCTGAGGTGGCTGAGCACCGTGTCCCTGTGTGCGCACAACTGAGCTCGAGACTGGGCCAATATGAGCCATTCATCGAGGTAGTTGAGAATGTGAATGCCTCTTTCCCTTAAGGGAACACAGGGACCTGACCCGGAAGGCAGTGCATCCCAGAGTGGGGTCTGAGTGCCCGGTGCGACACTTACCTGGCTCCACGGCTGGGCAGGGGGCGTGTGAGGAGGCATCGCATCCTCAAACCGGACCCTGCTGCCCACTGGCGAAGGGAGAGGGGGACGGGAGTGTGGAGACTGTGTCTCGTGACACAGCAATTGTGACCGTCAGATGAAGCCAGGAAGCAACCACGTCCAGAAACGCATGAGCAGAAAGCCATCTTTAAAAAGACGCCCGTCACCCGTGGAGCTCTTTTAGATGTTGCTCTTTAAGAAATACTCTTTTTAGAGAAAGCGACCGCAGTTTGATAGGCTGCAGAACGCCGTGAGAGAAGCTGCAGCACTGGACAGCAACCCCCGCTGATGCGCCGTAACACCAACGCCGAGACTTGCTGTCTGTAGACACTCTCGGAGATTAGCTGAAAAGGCTCGGCTCGGCTCCAAAGCGAAAAGCTGATGTGCATCTGCACGCGCTCTCCTTTTATCCCCGCGCTGCGGGGCGGGGTGCGCGGGGCAAAGCACACACGCACGCCAACTGTCTTTGGCTTGTTCTGTTAACACTCGAAGGTGATTGGGCTCTCGGGCGAGATCCCATTTACGTCAGTCACCATGACGTAATGTCGAACGTGACTGACTGAAAGGGAACTAAAATTCCAGTCCCGATGTTTGAGGCTCTCCCAGCCCTTCCACTCACAACAGGGCATTGACGTCATCCTTCCTCAGCTGTTTCAGGCTGTTTGTCAGCTTCAGAAGTTGCATCTCGTCCTCCAAAGGATTCACGGTCCTGCAAGCAGATTTGAACACGGACCAATGTCCGCATAATTACAATCATGCGCATCCTCCAAATGCGTACAACACATATTTTAGCACTCCCGTAATCACATCCTCGGATGCTTTAACACAATCGTTCCAGGGTTCCTCCACAAACTCTTCTACAGAGTCTGTCACATCCGTAAATATAGCACCCACGGTGAATGCAAACATCCAAGCTAAGGCTAAAGCAGAGGGTTCTTGCGGATTGGATAAAAGTGGTGAACCTGTCGATTTAAGCTACAACCAATTCAGGTATTCATATCGTGCAAACATAGCCATAGTCTGCACTTGCCTCAAGAAATCGTTAATGTACTTCTCATTAGCCTGCTGGGATTTTAATTTAGGGTAATACTCAGTGGAATTAGTCATAGTAGCGTTGCAATACTCCAGTTCATAACATTCACCCTGTATACACTTATCCACGGGGTACCACTCTGGACCAACAGCGTGAACCATCTTATGATAGAGACAGTTACCTGAACTTGACCTATAATGCAAATCTCGTAGTTCCTGAACTGAGGGAATTGGCCTAAAAAATGGGCAAAATTGTTTATCCCTATCAAACCACTCGTCTCCCATACCAACATCAGACACCTGCGGCCACATGTAAACTTGATGAGGCTGGAAATCTTTCCACACTAGATCATCGATCGTATGGGGTAATCGCATCGTAGTTTTCCTACTGGCGATAATCTCTAAACACAAGTGAAACACATTCAAATGCATCCACGCAATGACATTATGGATCAGGGTTCCTCAAATCTTACCCTGGAGGTCCAATCCACTGCGGACTTTAGCTCTAACCCTGATCAAACTCACCTGTCTGTGATTTTCTAATGATCCTGAAGACATTGATTAGCACGTTCAGGTGTGTTTGATTAGGGTTACAGCTAAACTCTGCAGGAAAGTGAATCCCGAGGTCCAGATTTGAGGAGCCCTGTTATAGACCATCGAAGTGGGGCTGTTACACTTACTTTCGAGATGGTCATGCAGTTGTTCCATTCTAATAATGGATTTGTTAGCGAGTAGAATGGCGACGTCATACTGAAACAAGGCATCTATGAAATTTGCCCACTTTAGGAGAACTGGACAATCACTCTGGTTCAGACTTGCTAAGGTCATGGGAATCCAGCTAAGGGAGCTATAATTTCCATCAAACACATCCACATCACCGTTGTGCCACCAACAACCTTTTTGCATTACGAGGGTATTCTCTGGACAATTTGGAGAGTGACCGAGCCAATAGGTCACAGTTTCATTGCTGTCAAATCGATAACAGCGGTTCTTAATTTCTTGGTACATAGAAGGAAGTAAATTTAGCCCCTGTGTAGAATTTAGACATGGGTAATGAACCCAAGAATGACGGCAGTCGGCCATTTCACAATCCCAATCGGTAGAAAACGCATGAAAGCATCCAGTCCAGAGGGAGATTTGAATCCAGAGCAAAAATGATAATGCAATTAAAATTAAAATTACAAATGACAGCGGCATAACTAATCGGATGAATGCCAGCCTCAGTTTCAGACGTCTTTCTCTGCATGCTTCTTCTTGAAGAATGAGCAGCTTCAGCACGTCTTCTGGTCCAGACATCTGAAACATTCAAAATCAAATTCAAATTGAGTAAAAACCAAACTTTTTTTAACATTACCTATAACGACGTGACATTGACTATGAGGTAGGATGGTAATTATGAGGCAGCATTCTGGTTGTGACATTTCTCGAGGGGCTTCACCTGAGACCAGTGTCTCCATACTGTACCGGGTACTCCTCTGTCAAGAAGAACAGAAGTGTTAGTGGTTAACCAAAGATGGTAAGAAAAATAACTATATTAGCAGCATTGTTTTTTTCTGCTGTCTCTTAGTGAAGTAATCTATACATTTGCTGCTCACCGTGTTTCTGTTGTTGTTAAAATAACCGCGTCATCGCAGCTCTTAAACTTGGCGCCGGCGCCCGTCCAAAGAGAGAGACAGAAAGTGCACGGAGCTGAAAGGGCTTGAATAAAGCGCGTTTGGCTTTAGATAAATATACTACAGGATATAGCACTGAAAGATATTTACCATAAACAACCCTGAGCATTTGTTATGTGATCCGCTCCGCTCTTTTGACGTGCTGCTCACTTAAAATGGTGCTGCTGTTACAGCTCGTGGTCCAAATGGATGCTGGGGTGCGGATGTGGTCCACGATTTGAATATCAGTTACATAAGTACTTAAGGATAAAGGACACGAGTTGCTTTTAAAATATTCACGAGTCCTTTACCTCGAGTCGAGCGAAGTCTGGAGTCATTTCAGTTCGAGTCTGAAGTCAAGTCAAGTTAAAAGAAATCCCCAAAATAATGCTAATGTAATGAAGTGCAATTATTCAAGTACTTCACACTAAGTTTATTCATCATTGACATTGTGCATAAAGGTTGCACTATGTTGTTTAGATTGTCTTTTTGTATGAATAGTAAACTTTTTATTAATTGTCAAGACATCCTAAAAGTTGTTTTTCTTTTTCTTTTTCTAAGTGATGAGAATCCAGTCTGCCGAGATCACAAGGAAAATGAAGTGAAAAAAAGGTAAAATAAAAAAGTATATAATTATGATAGGAATATAAGTATAAAGTATAATAACTGGGAAAAGATGATGAAAATATCTTCTTTTGAGATGTTTTTTAACCTGGAGTCCGAGTCAAGCCTGAAGTCATTTAATGGCTCGCTAAAATAATCCCATTCAGAATCCTTATGGATTGAAATCTTCCTATTTATGAAGCTGTTTCATAGGCTGTAGACAAAATATATGATCTGTTATGCTTTGTGAAAAATAAAGAGGTGTTAAGATGTAAGGTTAATGTACATCGTAAGGGGATTTACAGTTAAAATCCAAGGACCAGGTGTTGAATGAAGACCCAGGAGTCAGGAGATTCAATCAATTGAAGAAATTTACTGAAGAAAATAGTTTGCAGTTTCAACAGCAGAAGACAACTTCAATACTCGCATAAAGTTCGAAGACCACACACATACACAGAGCACATTATCTATTCTTCAAGGCCGCCTAGCTCTAGCAAGCATCTTATCAGTATGGTTGGTTACACACACACACACACTATGTGATCATCATCTTAGAACGTAGAAACGCAGAATACAGAATACAGCAGGATTCTTTAATATCTTCTTTTGTAGCACACACGTAGTTCTCAGATACTGTTGCTCACGCTTGAAGGAAGGTCAGCCTGACCCCTTTGACATGGCACTGTGACCTGGGAAAGAAATAGACGCAGCACACATTCCATACTTGCTACAGTGCAACACAGACTGAACACTAATATAACTGGCAAAAAGTTAATCATCAAATAATTTGGGAGGTTAAATACTGATCCATAATTTATAATCTGGGAGGTTAACTGCTGATCAATAACTTGATTGATAAATAATGGCACCCCGCACCAATGCCCAAGAAGATGCCACACCTCTCGTAGAGTGTGCTCTTACACCGAGGGGGCACGGTAAGCGCTGGGCCTGGCATGACAAGACTATAGCCTCCACTATCCAGTGGGCAAGTCTCTTTTTGGAGACAGCCTTTCCCTTCTGCTGTCCTCCGAAGCAGACAAAGAGCTGGTCAGGTCCGGAAGCTCTGCGTACGGTCCACGTAAATGTGTAAAGCACAGACGGGACAGAGCAGAACCATGGCTGGGTCTGCCTCCTCCCAGGGCAGCGCTTGCAAGTTCACCACTTGATCTCTGAAAGGCGTGGGGGGAACTTTGGGGACATATCCAGGCCGGGGTCTCAGGACAACGTGAGAGTTACCAGGTCCGAATTCTAGGCACGAATCGTCGCCCGAAAATGCCTGCAGTTCCCCTACCTCTTGACCGAGGCCAATGCAATGAGGAGCACTGTCTTTAACGACAGAAACTTAAGCTCTACTGACTGCAGAGGCTCGAAGGGCTCCTCCTTCAAGGCCGTCAGGACCGAGGGGAGATCCCAAGAGGGTACCAGATGAGGGCGCAGAGGATTTAACCTCCTCGTCCCTCTGAGAAACCTGATGACCAAGTCTTGCTTCCCCACGGACTTTCCGTTTACTGCATCATGATGTGCGGCAATAGCAGCAACATACACTTTGAGGGTGGAGGGAGACAGCCTTCGCTCCAACCCATCTTGCAGAAAAGAGAGCACGACCATGATCGGGCATCTACGGGGGTCTTCCCGGCGGGAAGAACACCAATCGAAGAACAGGTTCCACTTCAGCCTCTAATCGTGTCTTGTAGATGGGGCTCCAGCTGAAGTAATGGTGTTTACTACCGCTGGAGGTAGCCCACCTAGAACCTCCGCGTCCCGTCCAGGGAAAATACGTGGAGATTCCACAGGTCTGGACGCGGGTGCCAGAGGGTGCCCCCTCTCTGAGAAAGGAGATCCCTCCTCAGAGGAATTTGCCAAGGAGGGGCTGTCGCGAGGAGCATCAGTTCTGGGAACCAAGCCCGTTTGGGCCAGTATGGCGCCACTAAGAGGACCTGCTCCTCGTCCTCCCTGACCTTGCACAGGGTCTGTGCGAGAAGGCTCACTGGGGGAAACGCATATTTGCCTAGGCCCCGAGACCAGCTGTGTGCCAGCGCGTCCGTGCCGAGGGTCCCCTCGGACAGGGAGTAAAACAGTTGGCAATGGGACGTGTCTGGGGAGGCAAACAGGTCTACCTGAGCATCCCCGAAGCGTCTCCAAATCAGCAGGACTGTCTCGGGGTGGAGTCGCCATCCTCCCAGAAGGGCGGGCTGACGTGAGAGCTCGTCGGCTGCATGACTGAGCTCGCCTGGGACATGAACAGCATGAAGCGACCTCAGACGCTTCTGACTCCAAAGTAGGAGATGGCGGGAGAGTTGCGACATGCGACGGCAGCGTAGACCGCCTTCCTTGGTGGTTGATGTACGCAACGGTCGCAGTGTCCGTACGGACCAGTACATGCTTATCTTGTAGCAGCAATTTGAAGCGGCGCAGAGCAAGCCATATTGTTAGCAACTCGAGGCAGTTGATATGCCACTGCAGTCGGGGCCCTGTCCAGAGCCCCGCAGCTGCATGCCCGTTGCACATGGCTCCCCAGCCCATGGCAGAGGCATCTGTTGATACAACAACATGCCTGGAGACTTGCACTACGGGAACTCCTGCCCGAAGAAAAGCAAGATCCAACCACGGGCTGAAGGTCTGACAGCAGGACGGGGTGACTGAGACCCGGTATGTGCCGCGTCGCCATGCCCATCTCGGGACTCGATCGTGAAGCAAACGCTGAAGCGGTCTCATATGAAGCAACCCGAGCAGCATAACAGCGGTTGCGGATGCCATATTCCCCAGGAGCCTCTGAAACTGTTTCAGTGGAACTGCCCTCTTGTGCTGGAAAGACTCCAGGCAATTCAGCATCGACTGAGCACGCTCTATTGAGAGACGTGCCGTGAGGTTGACCGAGTCAAACTCCATGCGGAGAAAAGAGATCCTCTTCACCGGGGAGAGTTTGCTCTTTTTTCCCAGTTGACCCGAAGCCCCAACTGGCTGAGGTGGCTGAGCACCGTGTCCCTGTGTGCGCACAACTGAGCTCGAGACTGGGCCAATATGAGCCATTCATCGAGGTAGTTGAGAATGTGAATGCCTCTTTCCCTTAAGGGAACACAGGGACCTGACCCGGAAGGCAGTGCATCCCAGAGTGGGGTCTGAGTGCCCGGTGCGACACTTACCTGGCTCCACGGCTGGGCAGGGGGCGTGTGAGGAGGCATCGCATCCTCAAACCGGACCCTGCTGCCCACTGGCAAAGGGAGAGGGGGACGGGAGTGTGGAGACTGTGTCTCGTGACACAGCAATTGTGACCGTCAGATGAAGCCAGGAAGCAACCACGTCCAGAAACGCATGAGCAGAAAGCCATCTTTAAAAAGACGCCCGTCACCCGTGGAGCTCTTTTAGATGTTGCTCTTTAAGAAATACTCTTTTTAGAGAAAGCGACCGCAGTTTGATAGGCTGCAGAACGCCGTGAGAGAAGCTGCAGCACTGGACAGCAACCCCCGCTGATGCGCCGTAACACCAACGCCGAGACTTGCTGTCTGTAGACACTCTCGGAGATTAGCTGAAAAGGCTCGGCTCGGCTCCGAAGCGAAAAGCTGATGTGCATCTGCACGCGCTCTCCTTTTATCCCCGCGCTGCGGGGCGGGGTGCGCGGGGCAAAGCACGCACGCACGCCAACTGTCTTTGGCTTGTTCTGTTAACACTCGAAGGTGATTGGGCTCTCGGGCGAGATCCCATTTACGTCAGTCACCATGACGTAACGTAGAACGTGACTGACTGAAAGGGAACTAAAATTCCAGTCCCGATGTTTGAGGCTCTCCCAGCCCTTCCACTCACAACAGGGCATTGACGTCATCCTTCCTCAGCTGTTTCAGGCTGTTTGTCAGCTTCAGAAGTTGCATCTCGTCCTCCAAAGGATTCACGGTCCTGCAAGCAGATTTGAACACGGACCAATGTCCGCATAATTACAATCCTACGCATCCTCCAAATGCGTACAACACATATTTTAGCACTCCCGTAATCACATCCTCGGATGCTTTAACACAATCGTTCCAGGGTTCCTCCACAAACTCTTCTACAGAGTCTGTCACATCCGTAAATATAGCACCCACGGTGAATGCAAACATCCAAGCTAAGGCTAAAGCAGAGGGTTCTTGCGGATTGGATAAAAGTGGTGAACCTGTCGATTTAAGCTACAACCAATTCAGGTATTCATATCGTGCAAACATAGCCATAGTCTGCACTTGCCTCAAGAAATCGTTAATGTATTTCTCATTAGCCTGCTGGGATTTTAATTTAGGGTAATACTCAGTGGAATTAGTCATAGTAGCGTTGCAATACTCCAGTTCATAACATTCACCCTGTATACACTTATCCACGGGGTACCACTCTGGACCAACAGCGTGAACCATCTTATGATAGAGACAGTTACCTGAACTTGACCTATAATGCAAATCTCGTAGTTCCTGAACTGAGGGAATTGGCCTAAAAAATGGGCAAAATTGTTTATCCCTATCAAACCACTCGTCTCCCATACCAACATCAGACACCTGCGGCCACATGTAAACTTGATGAGGCTGGAAATCTTTCCACACTAGATCATCGATCGTATGGGGTAATCGCATCGTAGTTTTCCTACTGGCGATAATCTCTAAACACAAGTGAAACACATTCAAATGCATCCACGCAATGACATTATGGATCAGGGTTCCTCAAATCTTACCCTGGAGGTCCAATCCACTGCGGACTTTAGCTCTAACCCTGATCAAACTCACCTGTCTGTGATTTTCTAATGATCCTGAAGACATTGATTAGCACGTTCAGGTGTGTTTGATTAGGGTTACAGCTAAACTCTGCAGGAAAGTGAATCCCGAGGTCCAGATTTGAGGAGCCCTGTTATAGACCATCGAAGTGGGGCTGTTACACTTACTTTCGAGATGGTCATGCAGTTGTTCCATTCTAATAATGGATTTGTTAGCGAGTAGAATGGCGACGTCATACTGAAACAAGGCATCTATGAAATTTGCCCACTTTAGGAGAACTGGACAATCACTCTGGTTCAGACTTGCTAAGGTCATGGGAATCCAGCTAAGGGAGCTATAATTTCCATCAAACACATCCACATCACCGTTGTGCCACCAACAACCTTTTTGCATTACGAGGGTATTCTCTGGACAATTTGGAGAGTGACCGAGCCAATAGGTCACAGTTTCATTGCTGTCAAATCGATAACAGCGGTTCTTAATTTCTTGGTACATAGAAGGAAGTAAATTTAGCCCCTGTGTAGAATTTAGACATGGGTAATGAACCCAAGAATGACGGCAGTCGGCCATTTCACAATCCCAATCGGTAGAAAACGCATGAAAGCGTCCAGTCCAGAGGGAGATTTGAATCCAGAGCAAAAATGATAATGCAATTAAAATTAAAATTACAAATGACAGCGGCATAACTAATCGGATGAATGCCAGCCTCAGTTTCAGATGTCTTTCTCTGCATGCTTCTTCTTGAAGAATGAGCAGCTTCAGCACGTCTTCTGGTCCAGACATCTGAAACATTCAAAATCAAATTCAAATTGAGTAAAAACCAAACTTTTTTAACATTACCTATAACGACGTGACATTGACTATGAGGTAGGATGGTAATTATGAGGCAGCATTCTGGTTGTGACATTTCTCGAGGGGCTTCACCTGAGACCAGTGTCTCCATACTGTACCGGGTACTCCTCTGTCAAGAAGAACAGAAGTGTTAGTGGTTAACCAAAGATGGTAAGAAAAATAACTATATTAGCAGCATTGTTTTTTTCTGCTGTCTCTTAGTGAAGTAATCTATACATTTGCTGCTCACCGTGTTTCTGTTGTTGTTAAAATAACCGCGTCATCGCAGCTCTTAAACTTGGCGCCGGCGCCCGTCCAAAGAGAGAGACAGAAAGTGCACGGAGCTGAAAGGGCTTGAATAAAGCGCGTTTGGCTTTAGATAAATATACTACAGGATATAGCACTGAAAGATATTTACCATAAACAACCCTGAGCATTTGTTATGTGATCCGCTCCGCTCTTTTGACGTGCTGCTCACTTAAAATGGTGCTGCTGTTACAGCTCGTGGTCCAAATGGATGCTGGGGTGCGGATGTGGTCCACGATTTGAATATCAGTTACATAAGTACTTAAGGATAAAGGACACGAGTTGCTTTTAAAATATTCACGAGTCCTTTACCTCGAGTCGAGCGAAGTCTGGAGTCATTTCAGTTCGAGTCTGAAGTCAAGTCAAGTTAAAAGAAATCCCCAAAATAATGCTAATGTAATGAAGTGCAATTATTCAAGTACTTCACACTGTTTATTCATCATTGACATTGTGCATAAAAGGTTGCACTATGTTGTTTAGATTGTCTTTTTGTATGAATAGTAAACTTTTTATTAATTGTCAAGACATCCTAAAAGTTGTTTTTCTTTTTCTTTTTCTAAGTGATGAGAATCCAGCTGAAGTCTGCCGAGATCACAAGGAAAATGAAGAACTTATAAAAAGGTGAATTAAAAAAGTATATAATTATGATAGGAATATAAGTATAATAAATGGGAAAAGATGATATCAGATGATATAAGAAATATCTTCTTTTGAGATGTTTTTTAACCTGGAGTCCGAGTCAAGTCTGAAGTCATTTAATGGCTTGCTAAAATAATCCCATTCAGAATCCTTATGGATTGAAATCTTCCTATTTATGAAGCTGTTTTATAGGCTATAGACAAAATATATGATCTGTTATGCTTTGTTTGGCCACCAGGGCTCTATTACACACCCTCTGTACTACTACTGAAGTAGATCAAAGACCCATGATTATAAAATAATTAGTTAAAAAGAACTACCTGGTTTCATGCAAGCCACCCTAATTAAAGGATGCAGATGGAAGCTGGTGTGTCAAAAATATACATTTCTTTATTTCACAATAGTTCAATAATACAAACAATTTAAAAAAAAGACAACTGTAATACTTTATGAAACTTCCACCAATCAAAACACCAAATGGTCAAGAGTGTGTACTGAGTTGCCCTTCCGAGACGTGTCAGAAATTTAAAGCACACCACACGTCACTCTTAATAAATAAGTTAAGAAGAATACACAGGTAAGATAACCCAGTTAAACATAATACAAGTGATTCACAGCAATATCCCGCCTTCACTCCACACGCACACCACTGCCAGCGTTTGTCTCTATGGAAAACTACACGCTACCCAATAAGTATTTCAATTAAAAGAACCCCACAGAATATACAGATATCAGATGGACACAAAACAAAACAAAACAAAAATACAATGTAAAACAAAAAAACTCTCTCCTCACAAGCCCCACGGGCGTTCAGTAAACACTACGTTGTAAATTATGGTAGACAGTTTGTATATCTAAAATGGCTAGGAAAAACAGTGACTGGACTCGTTTCCTATAACATTAATAAAATGTCATGAGATGGGTTTCTTTTATAGCAACAACATACAGTCAATAGTTATAGACCTATTTGTTCCTCGCCACAATCTCACACTGCGTTACAGTGACAGAAAATCGGATATGTCCGCACCACAATCTCAAACTGCGTTACTATGACAGAAATGGAGAATCAATATACCCCAGATAGCAAGCACACTCGGGCCGATTCTGGCTGAAATGTGGCACTGTCAGCTCAGTCACGACATCGGTGAGAAGATAATGGGCCAGAGCCGCGCCGACTGTACAAAACACTTCTGGCTGACAGACAGCTTTTTCTCTCTGGGCCGATCTCAGCTGAAAGCTGCTGTACGTGTGGCAGGTCCACACTTGGTGTAGTTGCGTGAATTTACCTTCGGCCCGAGCTGGTTTTGTCGGCGGCGGCCGCTGCTAGAATGAAACTCAGCCGCCTGAGAGAAAGATTTGGTGGTTAATACTGAGGAGATTTCGGCGGGCACAGCTCTCAAGAGGAATACTTCAGATGCAAAAAGGTAAGTTAAGTTATTTAATTTATTTAATGATCAATCTAGTGTTGTTTGATGTTTAATTGCCATGAAGAGTATAGTTTTTAGATGGTTTCTGTTAGGTTTGTGATGATAACATAGCGTCAGAAAAACCGTTCGGTCCAGATATATTGAGTGTTGATGAGTAACGTTAGGCCTAACTGTCAGGCGCGGTCTCTTTAGGAAAACAATATGTAATTTTTTTTTTAATATGAAAAACCAATGAGCTGTATCCAGTGCACGATAATGTTAGGTAATTAAATTTTAATGAGTTAAATTCTATTTTGTTTGCTAGAATTCATTCGATTTGTCTTTTTCAACCAGTGATTGCTATTGAATCAAAGGAGTCGGACTGCGCTGGTGACTCTCTGATTTGATTCACTTAACCATTCAAATGAGTCATTTGTTTGTGAATCAAACTGAGCACGCTGTTGTAGCATTACACCTGCTAAGACAATTCAATATGTGCAATCTGAATTTAATAATAATATTTATTTTGTGGTAATACTGCTGTGTGGGAAGCTCTGACAGACAAAAACACTATAGATACGTAAGAGGGAGCCGTAAAATGCTTTTGAATGGAGGCCTAATCTGTCTGCTGCACTTGAACAGCTTCAGTTTTTAGAGTGAATGAAAACTTTTGAAGCATAGATATGCCTTATGATGTGTGTGTGTGTGTGTGTGTGTGTATATATATATATATATATGTGTATGTGTGTGTGTGTGTGTGTGTAATCTGACATTTATTTATTTTTTACAGAAATTCTGAGCTGCTGCATGAACATTCATCAAACATATGAGGTGCGAATTCTGGGTCTGGTTCCAATGATTGTAAAAAAAAAACTGTAATGCTTAAGATTAAATAATTACCTTACAATATATATTTGTACATATTTCAAGGCTGCAATTTGGAAAAAAACTTTCAAGCTAATGCTGCTGAAATGGAGGTCAAGGGGACGATGAAGAGGTGGCTCCAGCTGATCAAAAGGGTGGACTTCAGGAGGCAGACACACTCTGTGAGTTTAAAAGACCATCTCTTTAACCTTCCATACACATGACACACTATCACATCTCTGTAATTCAAATCTCTTAAAGGATTTTTATGCTGCACCAGTTAGGGTAAGCAGCAACACTTGGCAACATTTCCTATAATATCTAATGTACTTGTTAATGTGTAAGAAGAATGACATCAATGCTTATATTAGTCGCTAATATACTGTTAATAATCACACCACGTTCATTCGTTTGGCCAGACGAGAACAGGTTTCCTGACTGAGCTGGGTCTTGTTTGGGTTTGGGTTCCTTGTCATTGTGGCCTTTTGTCTTGCTTGGTTGAAGACACCTAATATTCAGCAATATTATTGACTTGTCTGCACTGACACCATTTGATAAGAACTGAACTGAATTATGACACAATGTTTTATATAGGAAGAGTTTATTTGCAAAAACAGATAACTCCGTTTTTAAATATTTTTAAAAATCATGTTTTTTTTTATGTTTTTGTTTTATTGTGTTAGTTAGCTAGTATTTATTAGTTATTCTTTACCTAATCAAAATAACCTGAATACAGTTTGATTGAGATTAATTGGAATGCACAATGAAAAAACATGATTTTTAAAAATTGTTAAAAACGAAGTTGTTCATTTCTGCAAATGAACTCTTCATTATATATATATATATATATATATATATATATAGTGACGGGGTGAAGGATCACACAACAAGAGGACTTCAAAAGAAACCCCGGAGGGTGGTTTTTATTTAACGACTGTGCAGGTGCTCAGTGTGGTGCTCCGTGCTGTGCTGGCAAACACTCCTTGTGCGTCCTAGGGGCTGTGGGTCGGTGTCAACCTCTCGTGCTTGGGCAGACCGGTCACACACTGCTCTTTAGTGAAGGCGATAGAATAGCATTAGTCACGGCGTCTTCTGGAGATCTCTCTCCTCATTGCGCGTGCTACAGAGGCTTTTAAAGGCAGTGTCTGATGAGCCTCAGCTTTGGCCGGTCTGCCGGTGACGAGGGTGCGCAGGTGTTCCTCCTTCGTTCCCAGGGCGACGCTGATGAGGGCTCAGGACACGTGTCACATATACACATACATATATATATATATATATATATATATATATATATATATATATATAGCATGCCATTCAGGAAAATTTGAGTATATGGAATGAAAGTTTGAATATATGGAATGAAAGTCTGAATATATAGAATAAAAGTTTGAATATATGGGACAAAACTTGAATTGGGTGGATGATTTACATTAAAGAGTATGTATTTTGAAACAAGTGAATGGTATCTTACAGGTAAAAAAAAAAAAAATAATAAAAATTAAAAAAAAAAAACTTGTGTAGTAATCTACATCGATGCTATTTTAGTCGACAAATAAAAATGAGATGAAAATTCCCAGTCAGAACTGACGTCCTGTGTGATAGATGTGCACATATGAATTGTAACGTTCTGATCTAACCGTGGGAAACCTCTGCGCTGTTGCATGTTCTACAGGCTCAAACAACAGTGCTTAAAAAACTGATTCAGAGCGGTTTGCAACAAATGAATAGCACACATTTATGACAGGCGACTGCTTGTGAACTAATGCTGATTAATTATAGCGATGTTTACTTTACAATGTTTATATTGTAATGTGTTTCAGACGGTTGTAAGAATGCATATTTTATCTCCCTCATGAACTTGCAAATAGCCTGCAAATAAGAATTCCGGTGTATTTTGGTCTTGTTTCGGGGATTCCAGTCACAAGAAGGAAAGACTAAGGACATTATTTGACATATTATTCAATAAACAGATTTTACTATCAGGATTATTATAGTTAACTAGAGCCATAAAAAGTATGTGTTAGACCCTGATGAGCACAGAATTGAGCTCAATTTAGTCTTTTTGCACTTGAATTGTCAAAAAACACACAATTGTCAAAATGTCAGTTTAGTCATGTATTTAAGTAACAGTTGTGTGCTATTTACAGTAAATGCTTAATTAATGCATTACAGTTTAATGGACTAAAACTAGACTAAAGCTAAAACAATTCAAATGACTAAAACTATATGGCATTTTAGTCAAAAGACTAAAACTAAATCAAAATGCTATCAGAATTAACACTGTGTGAAATGTCTGAGATGATGGGATATCAAGATGATGGGATGTACACTCCAAACTGTTTGTATTGTTTGTTTGGTATATGATGGCATATGTTCAGACTTTCATTCCATATATTCAATCATCATATTATAAATATCATAATTTCCTGAATGGCATGCCATATATATATATATATATATATATATATTATATACAGTAAATATAATTTACTTGTTACTTTGTGGTTTGAAAAGTGTGAATGTTTATACTGTAGTGCATTTGTTCATATATATTTATATTAAAGTATTTGGTAATTTTATAATTAAAGCTTTTTTTAATGTTTTTAAATGGTTGTATTTGTGTTTCACTGCTGAATTACATTTAGCAGTTTCTGGGCCACATTCAACCCGGGGACCAAGCCAAGTCTCAGCCAGATCTGGCTGGTGTCTGGGCCAGACCTGGGCCACATACAATAATAGAAGTCACTCTACAGTATGCGGGCCAGATCTGGGCAACGTCAATAAATAAGAGTCATTTTACAGCGCGTGGACCGCATCTGGGCCAGAGGAAATTGTTTGAGTCAGTTTTCAGTGTGTGTGCCAGTTTTGGGCTGGGGACTCAGCCAGAAGCTAAGCAAGGTTGTGGCCCAGAGGTGGGCCAGACCAATTTTGCTATCTGGGACCAAGCTTTTACGGTCATTCACAACATGCATAACATTTCATAATCTAACTTGGTACCTGTAGCAGTTTGCCCAGAACAACCGATTTGTCCACTGGCCAATCTCCAGCCTCAAACAACAACAACAACAACAACAACAGCACTGGTTTGAACCCGCGATCCTGATGCTTTCATTCCCCACGCTGTACCGACACGCTATGCTGAAACGCTAGCTTGGCTTGTCGCTCTGTTACTACGTCACACTAAATAACCAGCTGAGCAATGAAGCGCTCAGAGGTGGCGTCTACTGGGTCCTAATGTCCTAACCCTTACATTTGTGAAAAATAAAGAGGTGTTAAGATGTAAGGTTAACCCTCTGAGGTCATTTTGTGGCCCTTGAGATGTTTTGACATGCCCTGATATTTGTGCTCATTTCAGCTACTTAAAACATACTATTGACCAACATGTATTTTTTTTTTTGTATTCAGCACAAACTGTGCTACAATAATATGTGACCAAGATGGATGTACATGTTTGCATTTTTATTATGCGTGGTTAGTAAGTTTTGGGGAAAAAAAAATGTAGCTGAAATAAGGCCTTAAAACCCACACTAAATAGTCCTGAACAAGACGTTTGAGTAATCAGTCTTGTAGGCTAGAATATTTACTTCAAAATTATGTGAAAATCATTCTGCTTACTCATTCACAGAAAACAATATATTGATTTAAATTTGTCAAGGCGCATTTTGTCATCGAGGGTCTACAGTCGTGGCTAAAAGTTTTGAGAATGTCATGAATATTAATTTTCACAAAGTCTGCTGCTTCAGTGTTTTTAGATCTTTTTGTCAGATGTTACTATGGTATACTGAAGTAAAATTACAAGCATTTCATAAGTGCCAATGGCTTTCATTGACTATTACATTAAGTTTAAGCAAAGACTCAATATTTGCAGTGTTGACCCTTCTTTTTCAAGACCTCTGCAATTCGTCCTGGCATGCTGTCAATCAACTACTGGGCTACATCCTGACTGATGGCAGCCCATTCTTACATAATCAATGCTGAGAGTTTGTCAGAATTTGTGGGGTTTAGTTTGTCCACCCGCCTCTTGAGTATTGACTGCAAGTTCTCAATGGGATTAAGTTCTGGGGAGTTTCCTGGTCATGGACCCAAAATTTCAATGTTTTGTTCCCCAGGCCACTTACTTATCACTTTTGCCTTATGGCAAGGTGCTCCATCATGCTGGAAAAGGCATTGTTTGTCACCAAACTGTTCTTGGATGGTTGGGAGAAGTTGCTCTCGGAGGATGTTTTTGTGTCATTCTCAAAACTTTGGTCTCCTAAAGTTGATTCAGCTGTGGGATCAGGGCACCTCCAGTGCAGAGCTTGCTCAGGAATGGCAGCGGGCAGGTGTGAGTGCATCTGCACGCACAGTGAGACCAAGACTTTTGGAGGATGGCCTGGTGTCAAGAAGGCCAGCAAAGAAGCCACTTCTCTCCAAAAAAAACATCAGGGACAGATTGATCTTCTGCAGAAAGTATCGTGAATGGACTGCTGAGGACTGGGGCAAAGTCATATTCTCCTATGAAGCCCCTTTCCGATTGTTTGGGGCATCTGGAAAAAGGCTTGTCAGGAGAAGAAAAGGTGAGCGCTACCATCAGTCCTGTGTCATGCCAACAGTAAAGCATCCTGAGACCATTCATGTGTGGGGTTGCTTCTCATCCAAGGGAGTGGGCTCACTCACAATTCTGCCCAAAAACACAGCCATGAATAAAGAATGGTACCAAAACACCCTCCAACAGCAACTTCTTCCAACAATCCAACAACAGTTTGGTGAAGAACAATGCATTTTCCAGCACGATGGAGCACCGTGCCATAAGGCAAAAGTGATAACTAAGTGGCTCGGGGACCAGAACGTTGAAATTTTGGGTCCATTGCCTGGAAACTCCCCAGATCTTAATCCCATTGAGAACTTGGTCAATCCTCAAGAGGTGGGTGGACAATCACTTCTTGGAGTTTGTTAGAATTAGTGGGTTTTTGTTTATGAAAGAATGGGTTGCTATCAGTCAGGATTTGGCCCAGAAGTTGATTGAGAGCATGCCCAGTCGAATTGCAGAGGTCCTGAAAAAGAACGACCAACACTGCTAATACTGACTCTTTGTATAAATGTCATGTAATTGTCGATAAAAGCCTTTGAAACGTATGAAGTGCTTGTAATCATATTTCAGTACATCACAGAAACAACTGAAACCAATATCTAAAAACAGTTTAGCAGCAAACTTTGTGAAAACTAATATTTATGTTATTCTCAAAACTTTTGGCCACGACTGTACAAGATTCCATCACTGGCACTGAAGCTTGGACACAGCTTGGTGAAAATTGCCAACTCCGTAGTTGGTGGAGCTCTGATTATGACTGGAGTTACAGAGTTGTTGTACATATCTGAAATTGTACTGTTCATAGGTTAATTAATCCTTGAAGGGAAGCATATCAAGTCTGAAAATTTAAGCAAACTATTAAATTTACCTTTATATCAAATGTGTGCTTCTTTATAGGAGTTCATGGAGCAAATAATGTCAATATGGATATATAGAGGAAGTTATGACTTCGGGGCATTTCAGAAATCTGGGAAAAAAAAAAAAAATCACTTTTATCAAGTAGTTCATGTTCAATGAATGATGAAGGATTGAACAAAAACATTTTGTGATTAATGCAGACACTCTTGGTTTATCTTTTCGTCAGCAATGGATGTTTATATAGGAGTTTGTGGATCTGAGAATATCACCAGTGGATACCAAATTGTGTCTGAAAGTGTATAGTTAATACATTAATTAATGCTTTAAGAAGTGTGTTTAAGTTTCGCATAAATTATAAGATAAGTAGTACCTTTTTATCGGTTGTGTGCTTCTTTATAAAAACTGCTCATGGAGCAGAGAATCATAATGGAAGAGGAGGAAGTTACAAGTGTAGCGTTTTGCAAAAATCTGAAAATACATTCATGGAACATTAGTTGCAAAATGGTTTTGTAAAAGTTGTAAAAGCAGTTAATGTAGACACTGTCTCTACACTCACCTTTTCAGAACAGTGGACAGTAGATCTTGAGATTTCATGCACAAACCTGAACATGTATTGTTAGTTGGTGAAACAGTGCTTGAATAAATGAGTCAATTACAATTTGGCAGACATTATACAATTACATTTACTTTTTTATCGGTTGTGTGCTTTAAAAAAACAGCTCTTGGAGCAGAGAATCATAATGGATAAGGAGGAAGTTACAAGTCTAGTATATTGCAGAAATCTGAAAATACATTCATGGAACATTAACTGCTTGATAAAGTGTGTACACAACAAAGACATTTTGCAACTAATGTAGACACGGTCTCTACACACCTTTTGAGAGCAGTGGACATTAGATATTGAGTTGAGATGCATAAACCTGAAAATATATATGAAAGTGTGTGTGGTTACTTGCATATAGATAATTAATTTAGCCATGCCTTTAACACAGTTTACAACATTTCAAAAAGAAAATCTTTATGTAACCATGCACACCTGAGTCAACTTACCTTTGTGCATTTTAGTCAATCTTGACTATTTTTATGTTGTTCTCAACTTAATTGTGATGTATTAGGAGACAACTGGATGGATGCAGGCAGTCTTTGTAGATGCTTCCTATGATGTTGGGAAGCATCCAGTATTGTTTGGATGGCTTAGCATATGACTGAAATGAGATCAATAACAAAATACTTTAGTAATGTAAAATACTTGACGTCACTTAAAAACTAGAAAAACCTCTTAAAAATAAGGAAAATTAAACAGAATTAAAAAATAATCTAAGCATATAAAGCTGAATACAAATTGAATACTACTATTATCTTGCCTGGATAAAACTTCTTAGCTCAAGAAAGAAGAACAGTTATGGGAGAATTGTGAACTACGATCACTGGTTTGAATTTGAGGCTGGATTGACCAGACTCTGTGAATCTTGGAATCTCAGGATAGTGTTCACATGGTATGGACACAAAAACAGAACAGACAATACAGTGATACAATTTTCTCATTTAGGTGTGTTGCACAAATAAAACAGATTGCCGTCAGACATACCTTCATTGATAACATGGAACATCTGTACAGATTCAACTGATGGATTATTATATGTCATTTAGATATAGATAGTCTAAGAACATACCATCTCAAGTTATATACTTGTTCTCCAGTTGTACGCCCATTGGAATCTCAGAATGAACATTGCACAGTAGGGGTACCGAAAAGAAAAGAGAATGCAGTTATAATCATTTCAGTATGTCACAATCATTCCCTGCCTGCCTGTATCAGTACTGCCTGATGATAACTGCAATAGGTTTGCACGATTTTGACTGAAACGTTTTCTGCATCTTTAACATAGACATGGTCTATCAGCGTTCCTTTCTCAGTTGAAGGATGTTGCACATGTTGATGGTATCCATGTAATTCCATTAAGGTTCCAATTGTAGATGATGTCAAGATGTCCTCATTGATGAGCTGGGGAAACATTCAGGCAAGAAACTAATTATGGGAGACTTCAATGACATGCAACATATTTTGTTGAAACATGTCCGGTGGACATGAATTAGGCCTGTACAGCAAAGCAGCATTCAAACTTATGTGTGGAACTGCAAAGTATAGACATTCCAAGTTGCAAGGTTCTGGAATGATGACGTTAAAATGAATGCCTTCACCACAGAATACTCCGACTCCACCACCTCTTTGTTGTTTTAAATCAGTGAAAAGTGGAGTGCTCTCCACATAACACTTAGCACTCGGATTGTTCTTAAAAACAAATCCTGGTATCTGCACATCGTCTTTAACTGAAACCTGGCTAAAAGTTGAACAGATACAATCTGCATTCATTAGCTGTGCGTGAACTTGAATATCTTGAAGATGAGCTCGAAGACTCTGAACATTATGAAGAGCAATTGTAAACCTATCAGGTGTCTTTATGACACTATGCTTTTCTAAAGTAAGTTGGAGCATGTTCTTCATAGCAGAGTCGATTTTCTCATTACAATATATGGCAGACTCTTTGAAATTGTTAATTATTAGTCCATCGAGGGTTCTCACACGACTCACAACACATGCTTGATCCGGACAAAATACCTTGTCAAGTGAGACAACCGCTTTGTCTACTGTCAGGCCCATGCCAATTTAAGTGGAAACTGACGTCTTAAACCACCATCGTTTGTGACTTGATCTTCTTCCACTTCAATAACAGTAGAATTTGGGGAATATTTCTGTCATTGCTTCGATCTCTGAATTTTACCAACATTTGGATGATCAAATTCCACATGAATAGCTGATGGAAAGTCATCATCATCAGCAGCACATTTTTGTTTTTTGCTTATGTGGACAACTGTGCCAAAGGCTCCATTGACAAGTCCATCAGAAACATCAATATTTTTCTTTAGCATTATTCTCGCTCCAACACCCAAGGAAACATTTGTCCAAACAGGAGTTGAAAACTTTTGAATGAAATCCAGCTTTAGCTTCTATTCTTTCAGTTTCTGGATTTCTCACAAAATCTCTAGCTCGAATAGTGATTGCCTCAGGACAAAGCTCGTGGAGTTTCTGAACGTTGTATTCATCAACCTGAGCATTTGTAGGAAATATATGAATAGCATCACATTCTTCACCTGTTTCACGTTGCTTCAACATGTTAATGTCGCTTGGGCTTAGAGTTTCCTTCTTTTTATGAACTCGAAGACGATTTAACATTTCAGCAAAAGATTGTTCTTGTTTCCTGACAACTTGTGTTAGTTCAGCAATTTCAAAGTTGGTATCCCAAAGATTCACTCCTTTTGGATCAACATACAGGGGAATTCCCTTGACAGGCGGAAGCTGTTAAAAAAAAAAAAAAAAAAAAAAAAAAAAATCACCAACGCAGACCAAACTGACTTTTCCAAAAATGGAGTAGTCACCAGTTTGCTTAATTTGTCTCAATCTCCCATGAACATATGACAAAAGGTGATGGTCGACCATGGCCACCTCATCGATGATCAGAATCTGCAAACTTCCTATTTTAGCACGCAGTGAATTGATTTTGTCATCGCTTAGTGGCTGATATGGCAGTTTGACATTAGCACCTATGGAAAGAGCATTATGGACTGTAGAAGCACTAATGTGGAAGGAAGCGACTCCGGTTGATGCAGTTAAAAATCACACTTCTGTCGTCAGGGTTGTCAGACAGCTGAGATAAAAGTCTGGAAGACTCATAGTATAATCGCTTTGATTAAATGGCTTTTCCCTGTGCCTGCTCCACCAGTAACAAACAAGTGAAACGGTTCAGGGTTTTCTCCAAGAAGTTTCTCTAGACACCATTTCCGCACTTTGAAAAAGATTGCAGATTGTTGTGCATTTAATGATCTTCGTAAACATAACGCCTCGTCTCTTGACATTCCAGCATGGTTGCTTTCAATACGGTATGGAATTCGAGGGTTAGCTACAAGATCTAGAATGGAAGACTCAGGATCATCTTCATCGGGAATTACATTACTCTTCCTTAGTTCTACGCATTCATGACGTTCCTTTTCATTTTCAGGACATAATGCAGCCCAAGCATCTTCCAAATCAACACCCTGCTCCAAAAGCTGTTGAGCCTGATCTATTTTGTCACTTTCCTTTTCAAACAGCGCTCGATTAGCATCAACAACACATTTTACTTCCGTCACATTACCTCCACATTTCACAGCACCATTATTGTAGAATTCCTCATATGTGGTAAAATTCTCAGGTTTGAGATGCCAGTCTTCGTAATGTGGTAAGAAAAGTTGTAACAATGAATGGAAGTACTTTTCGGGATCTTTTTTTGGAGAAAATCTCGGATACCTGACAACTGCAGGTTCAGTTCAAGTTCTCTTCATCATATAGCCACAGTTATTGTTAAGCTTAATCACCCTGTCTTCTGAGGCCTTTTTGTGTGAAGAAACCTCAGATTTTGACAATATCCTGTTTTCAGAGCAAAAACTCGCAAGACACTGAATCTCAAACTCTTGCGTGTTTGGCCCATTCTTGTACCGATCAACAAGACCAGTCATCCAAAAGTTGGTTTCTTCACCAGACTGATCATCTTTGTTTTGGATAACACGAAGAAGCAAACTCATCTTTACAGGGTTCAATCCAATTGGAATAAACTGGACTTTTACTTTACTATACTTTTTTTTTTTTTTTTTATTCCTTCAAGTGCATACCTGTCAGTCGATACACTGCCTCTTGAGCAGAAATTTCCCTGTTGTTAAGATATACACTTCCAAGCATTTTTAGTGACGCTCTTGCTTCAAGATTTCCATTCATGGCTTCATTGTGTGCACGTTGCAGCAACAGTCCCATTTATTGTTCTGCTTTTGTGATGTAACTAATAATGTAAACCACTACAGAGTAAGCATCTGTGACATACTGCATATCCATGTTGCCTTGCCAGGCACACAGTAAATGTTTATTATACTGGTTCACCCAGACATCTTTTGGACTTCTTTTTAGGACAACAGTTTTCTTTTTGGAACACTGTTTGTATGCTTTTTCGAACAGAGCCTGATTAATGCCAATGGACTCAAAAAACACATCTGTTGAATCATAAGTCGTATCAGAACGTGTTAGTGCCCTTTTGACTTTCTCTAAAATTGTACTTGCAGCATCTTTTCCATCACTGCTTTTCAAATCATCTCGACTACCACCTCTTGTAATAAAGGTACGGTTAGATGGGGATCGTGGAAAATTAAACCTGCAGACTGTCTTTTTCTTACGACATGTCTTTGGTGTTCAGAAACACAGTGTCAGACATTCATTGACAGTCTCAAACAGTTCAGTTTCATTCTCTCTTGGGGTCTCACAAGTGATGTAATAATCAATGAAACTGGCAACCAAAGCATCATTGTCTTCATTTAACTTTGGTGCATTTTCGACCCAAAACAGACAATGAACGTGAGGAGATCCACGCTGTTGAAACTCTACACGATAAAAGTAATCTATTATCTTACCAATCGGTTGAGCTGAAGACATGACTACATCTCTCAGAAAACAATGCCATCTGTGATCAAACATCCTTGCTGCAGTAACTGGGTTTCGTCTAATCAGTCCACATTTTTCAGATCAGTCAAGTTAATCGGCATTTAGATTTTTCCCTTCTCGTTTAAAAATGGTACTAATAATTTCAGGCCATCTGAGATCCGCAGAACTAAAGGATGCAAAGAAAGTCGGAATACCTAGCTGTCTTATGAGAGCAAAAAGGGTCTTTTTGAGTAGATTGCCAATATGGTGGCGTTCCACGGATTGGTCTCAAAACTTGTATCCTTCATCAAAATTCAACATTTTAGACAACAAATCTGGGTTTGTTAGCACATCTGATGTTATTTGCGTCAAAAAACTCTTGTCAGATCCTTTGCGTTAAGCAATTGATACATTAGATACAACTCGATCAAGCTCCGACAAATACTGTGCATAGAAAATGAAGTCTGTGCTCCGTGCAAAACGTCCATCTGCATTGAGGATTCTTGCATTCAAGTATCTTGACAATGTAATTCTTACCTCCCTCCTATCATGAAACGTTGGACCACCAGTTGGATAGAGAACAGGGAAACACTTTGCTTCATTGGACCTATCAGATAACAACCTAACAGGACTGTTACCTTCAGCTGGTGCCAGATTTAATACATCCTGGAAATGCTGATCAATTACTTCTGAACCGATTAAAATGTGTCTGACAAAAGACTACTTTGCTCTTTGATGTAGGTCAAGTCTTCCTCTGGCTGTTCATCAGGGTCATTTTCATCATCTATCTTTTCAACTACATATTGTTCCTCCTTTTCATCAACAACATTTTCTTCAGGTTCGTTCAAAGAGTTAATCCACAGCTCATTAAGCTCCACATCACCGAACCACTTATTGAACCTGATCAAATATTTCAGGGCATTTCTAACATGATCAGTGTGTACATACTTGTACTCATAATACCCTTTGTAAGTTAATTTGCGTTTCAGTTTGATCATTATCATCACATTCATTTCGTGGAAGGATATTCGACACATCTGTGGCATTTACTGGAACGCAGACTACAGGTCCATGGCATCCATGTTGTTTACCACGGGGAAGGCACAGTAACTTCATAAAAGGAATGTTACGTGCAATGAGATGTTTTTCCAATGAGTTGAGACGTTTCAGTTCATTTGGAATGTCTACCAAATGCATCTCTTCTGGCAGTTTTCCACAAAGGATTTTTCGATGACATGTTAGACAAATCCTGAGGAATAAGCAGAAGACAGATCACACTTTTCATCACAAACATGCACATATCTAGTTGTGATACATCTTCTACCCAAAGCAGAATTTTTTTCTCCTTTGTTTTCATAGCATTCTGTTTTGCATTCAATAACCTGCTTTCTGAAAAGTAAACGGTGACAGACACCGCACACAAACTCTGGACCACAACTGACTTCTTGTCTAAAATTATTAATAGCAACATCAATATCTTTTTGTTCTTTGGTATATTTCACAACCTTTTTGTATTTTACTCATACGAAATTTCACATCTTTATGGTATTTCATCTTAGCCATTCTACCTTTGAAATCTGGATTAAGAATATTTCTATTTTTAGAATACTCACGCACTCTTGCTTTGAAGACCAGGTTTTGAAAGTATTTTTCCTTCGAATACTCACACACTCTTGCTTGAAAGACCACATTACTCTTGTACTTCACCTGGGAAGAGTGACAAACCAGTTTCTTAAACTGAAAATTGCTTGCGTAATAATCTTTTGAACACTTACGACTTTTCCTCCTGAAATCAGGGTCATTACAATATTTTGACTTGTACTTCAGTTGTTTTTGTCTGTACTCACTGTCGTTGCAATATCTTTCCTGAGGTCTCTTGGTTGGAGGACATTCTGCAGCATCGCTTACCTTTCTTACAAACACCATCTCGATCTCTATGCTTAACATGTCACAACTTCATAATGATTACCGTTACAGTGTTTCAAATAGATCACATTCTGTGTAAATACT
The DNA here is from genome assembly GCA_029620275.1 of Acrossocheilus wenchowensis. Classification (NCBI taxonomy): domain Eukaryota; kingdom Metazoa; phylum Chordata; class Actinopteri; order Cypriniformes; family Cyprinidae; genus Acrossocheilus; species Acrossocheilus wenchowensis. Next base: position 37,516,889 of record CM056141.1, on the reverse strand, counting down.
GGTCCAGTAGGTTTGTGTGCATTCCATCGGCCATCATTAAAAGTCATTATGGTTGTTTTGAAAAGATCAGCCGAAACAAATGTGTCAATTTCAGTCACCCATGTGCCAGAATAAAACAGTCTAGATTGTGTCAAATAATCCTCTACCGAAGAATATTCACTTCTCACATACCTCTCAAATAGCAAAGTATTCATTTTCAGATGTTTGACAGCTGCACGGCGAATCTTCAAGTGCTTGTCTTCGCTTCCACAAATCACATGTGCCAACGATCTGAAAAAGCAGTTACCATCTGGTTTAATGGTCTTTGTCTGACACGGACCTGCAATTGGACCAAAGTTCATGACATTACGATCAGTGTTATCATTCGTCAGCATAATGAGCTCACATAAAGCTTGCCGATCATTATGAGTTAAAGGAGAAAAAAATACATCTGGAACTGAAACATCAGTGATGATTATGTCATCCGCTACAACAGTTTCAGTATGTGATTTTATAACCTGTTTATCGGAGAGTTCATTCTGCTTTCTTTTTCTTCCCCTTTTGCCTTTACTTGGCAACACGTTACAGGCTGTCTGCATGGGAAGGTTAGTGTTTGCAATTTCATCCACAGGTACTCGGTAATCAGATGTCCTTACCTCAGTCTTTACAGATTCACATACCTTGGGTGTGCGTTTTAAGACTTCACTGTAAAGAGCTTTACCAGAAGAGCATGGAAAACTGCTGGCGCCTGTTTCTTCCAACAGATCAGAAACTTCTGCATCTGCATGAACCAAAACTCCAGTTATCTCAAATGGCGGCTCAGGTTCCCCAAATAACTGTGCTATGTCATTAATATAGTTTTACAAAGACTCTATGGTACTGTGATAAGCAATGCAACTTGTCTCTTCTTTGATGGCATGAGAGTCAACAACTGCATACCATGACCCCTGCTTCATAACTGCAGATGTGTTGGCACAAATAGTTAAAAGGAGAGCATCAGCAGTCAGTAGAGCTTGCTGAAGTGCTACATCAAGTGGCATGGCCACACCGCTTATGGCTTCATCGTACTCACTGTAATCATTGACATTAACAAAACCAGTAAGAGACTGAGTGTACACAATGGAAAAAGCAGTATTACCCAGCACATGTCTGCTTGGTAATTCATGGACCGCAATGTAATTCCTACCCTTGACTTGCCAGTCTTTTATGTTACCCTGGTTTCTTAATGACTCATAAAGGTGCGTTCCTGCAACCAAGACACTGCCGAGATCTTGTGCAGTCCATGTCAGCACGTTCTTCATCTTGCTTTTCAATACGGCTGTCAGACTGATGGCTCCACACTGTCTGTTATGTGAAGCTCCAAAGCGGCCATCAGCTTGATGAAAAGAACCTTTCAGCACTGGTTTCTGTGGGAAGGTATTTATTGCAGTTAATTCATTCAGAACATCATCACAAAATGTCATAGAGGTTGCCTTTGGCAAATCATTTGTGTCGCTTAGAAAGCTTGGCTTTGAAAAATCATTTGACAAATCACGTTTTATGCTCAGAGAGCTAACATTTGATAAATCATTTGACTTTCTCATTGAGATAGGCTCTGCCCTTTTTTTAAGAGGGGTGATATACCTCTCCATTAACACAGCGCTCAGCATATAACCTTTTAGCTATTTTGGAGCGCTTCTTTGGTCGAGGCATCTGTAATTAGACAAACAAACACATAAAAAACAACAGGTTAATAATGATTGTTGAAAACATTAAACTGAGACCAAAACTAAACTAAAGCTCATCTCATTTAGGTGGATGTGATTTAAAATTAAGAAGGTTTTCAATTTGAAGTATAATAGTTATAAAGTGAATAGATAGATAGATAGATAGATAGATAGATAGATAGATAGATAGATAGATAGATAGAGAGTATGCTAGCTTTCCTAGCATAATTATTTGATCATGCATTCAGTATGCATATCATTTAACATACCCCATGAACATTAAACTAATGATTTACCGTGACTTGAATGTCTCTCTTTCTGTATCTCTACATGTTAAAAAAAGACAAGTTTTAGACAATTATCACCTTTTCCCATAGAATTGCAACTCATTTTCATCAAGATGACACATCAAGACAAAGAAAAGACTAATTGGAAGTGACAGTTTAGTAAAAATGTTATTAAACATTGTCTTTTGTTGGACAAGAGGTTTATGAAAGTTTGGGTTTCAAGATGTTTGAGCTTTTAGATCAATGCTTATTTAAATCACTTTGAATTAAAATTTATAGAAAAATGAATTATATAATTATATGTAACCCTAGGATAACTTTATTTACACATCATCTGAAGCTAACATTATCACACAAGAGTAAAATAAAAATATATCAACATCAAATAAATAAGACATACAAATTACCACAAATCTCTCTATATTAGCATATTATAGATAAGATTACATTTTGTTAACATTCCACTTAATGTTCTGTGCAACACCACTGAATAAACCAAGCTTCTAGTATTATTGCCTATGCCACACAAATAATTAATTCATTTCAGTCATGATCCAGCATGCTACAGGAGTCAAACACTTATTAATGCCAGTTAATCAAATACTTCTCTGCAGTCTGTACCAACAACAAAACATTCCAAAACAACGCATTAACCCACAAAAACAGATCTATAGAATGCATGTTATAATGGTAATGGGGGAAAAAATTATACGTTCTCATATCAAAAATAAATAAGGTTTGTTGAAATTAAACTCAAGCTTTCTTAAATAGAAAAATTAATATAATTGAAATACAACAATAAAAACTAATTTAGATAAACAAACAACTATATTTCACACCTCTATATAAAGGCTAGATGATGAAAGCTACACAAACCTACAAAACTGCAGTACCCAAGACCAGGGGCCTGCACCATGAAGCCGGATTAGCTGGCTAGCCAGGTAAGTTTCAGTTTAGTTTGCCCCAACTCTGGGTTTTAGGTACCATGAAGGTAGCTCGGCTTTAAGCGTTGTTTGTCGCCATGGTATCTTACGCTGCACGGCTAACCTGCTCCGGGGCAGGTTATGTTCTGGATTTGAGATCTCAGACTGAAATTCGACCAATCAGCTGTGATCAAAGAAACATATAGGTGATGTCACATATCCCAGTGTCTGTTGCAATGGCTTCACCTTTTCTACCAAATCCTGTGGACATCTCCGCACAAATTGTTAGACGAGCACTTCGTAGAGAAAGAGTTTTTAGGGACAGACAAAATCCCCTAGCTTTTCCTGATACTTACTTGTATGAAAGATACAGATTCTCCGCAGAAGGAATCTCTTATATTTGCGAACTTCTTGAGCCGCACATATCAAATGTGACACGTCGAAGTCATGCTCTTACTGTACCGCAAATGGTATGCATTGCGTTGCGGTTTTTTGCAAGCGGTACGTACTTGTATGCGGTCGGTGATGCAGAGAATCTTGGGAAAAACACGGTTTGTCGAACCATTCGCAAGGTAGTCCTCGCACTGCAGGGGTACATGAATAGCTTCATAGTGTTCCCTGGACATATATCGACCATGTCCATAAAAGAGGGCTTTTATAAAATTGCCGGTAAGATTGATAGGGTGACACTACATGAACAGATTTACTTTTAGACATTCACTTTTTTTCTCCCCAGAAAGCAGATTTCACTTAGAACACTTAAATTATACAATACAGTACATGTTCTTATTCTAAATCTTTTAACAAATATATTAATCTTATGATAGGATTCCCTAGAGTCATAGGAGCAATAGAATGCACACATGTTGCAATCTCCACAGCTCTTGGAGAACATGAGGCAGATTATGTGAATAGAAAGTCCTTTCACAGCCTCAATGTTCAGGTAGGTGTACTATAGATTCAAGATGACTTATTTTCAGTGAGATGAATCATTAACACATGACAATGATCTACTGTACATTTAATCTGCAGATAACTTGTGATCATGAATGCATGATCACAAGCTTGGATGCTAAATGGCCTGGCTCAGTGCATGACTCACGAATTTTCCGTGAGTCTGTGTTGTGTCAGCGCTTTGAGGAAGGCAAGTTACAGTACAAAACACTTTAAAGTGTTCTTTTTAATTGATAAAGCAAAACTTATACAATTTTCCCCTTTTCTGTTCTGTGACAGGGCTTTTTGATGGCCTGTTGGTAGGAGACAGGGGTTATGCATGCCAGAGATTTTTACTAACCCCCTATCCTGACCCTCAGACAAGGCCACAAAACCGGTTCAATGTGGCCCTCAGTAAAACCAGGGTCAAGATTGAGATGACCTTTGGCATCCTAAAGGCACGTTTCAACTGCCTTCGGCGGTTAAGGGTGTCACCAGAGCGGACATCACAGATAGTGGCTGCATGTGCCATTCTGCACAATATAGCCACTATCAGAAAGGAGCAAGCACCACCACTAAACCAGCTTCTCCCCGATGAAATTGACCCAATCACACTTGACCACCCAGCTGGCACAGCTGTCAGAGATGCAATCACCATACAATATTTTACTTAATAAAAGTAAATTGAAACAGCAGATAGGTCTCAAATGGTTTTATTGTTGATGTGGCTAGGGAGGGAGAAAGAGGGAAAGATGCATTAATAAGTATTAAGTGTTCATACTAATGTGTTGCCTGTTTTAGTAAGTTCACATACTGAGATCTGTTTTTCCATCTGTTTGATCTCCAATTTATTTTTTTTTAATTTGGAGGCTCCTCAGCTCACAGTCCAGCTCCTTTAGAGTGCAGTCCAATTCTAGGCTCCTTTTGTAAAGGGCCCTGACAGAGTCAGTTTCCACCTGAAACATAATTCCACCACAAACAATCATTACAAGTCTTAAGGTAAATCAAATGACAAAAGGCATGACTTAATACAGGCACAGGACTGGCTGTAATTTATGTCAAGGGTTTAAAGCAGTACCTTGTTCACATTCCTTCTGAAGCCCATTGAGGTAGAGGTGTCAGTTTGTGGGGCAGGTTGTGAAAAATCCTACAATAAAAGATAAGGGCTAGTCACATTTGTGTGACATTAAAAAAAAAAAAAAAATGCATTCACCTCAGCAATGGTTTCAGAACACACAGAGAGGGTGTCTTCGTCATTTGCTTCACCCTAATAAATAAAAGTAGGCCAATGTAAAGCGTAACTGTTGTAAAGCATATTCATAGTGTTCTGTCTGTTTCAAGCTCAGCTCTGTGTGGGAGACTGTGTGAACGTGTGCCGGCTTCAACAGGGACACTGTATTTTCCTCTACTGCAGAACATACAGTCAGCCACTTGTACAACTTTTAAAAGGTAGTAATGCATTGCACACATACCCAGTGTCACTTGCTTAGAGGAGCCAGCACCAGGGTCAGATTGTACAGCACCTGTAATACCATCCATAATCGGCCGCCCCTTATTGCTACTCAGAGCCAGCTCCTCTGCTACAGTGTATTCTGAGGCGGCCCTCCCCCAGTTTTCTGAATGTCACACTTTTTTCTGTTTGCTGCAAAAAAGTTTTTGTGAAAATGTTCACGAAAATAATAAAAGGTTATGGTAAATACTCACCACTTTGAATGATATTTTTATATTTTGTCTTTATCTGCTGCCAAGAACGTTTGTAGTTGGGGTTGCATCTAAAAATCAATGAATAACCTATTAATCTATATGACGTAGGCCTAATATACAGTCACATTTTTATACACAAATACGTTTATACATACAGTATACGTATACACACACACACATTTTAATTTAAGCATTAATACATTTTTAAAATAAAACTAACTGTTAACATACGTCTAATGCACAATGAAGTAACATGAGTAACTTGAAGAACTAACGGAATTAACATTAGATTAATAAATGCTGAAAAACTATCGTTCATTGTCAATTCATGTTAGCTAATGCATTACGTTCTCTAAACAAATACAACCTTATTGTAAAGGCATCATATACACGCGCGCACACACATACATCATTTTTAATTAATATTGAATGTATATTTGTTTAACTTGCGCATTAACGCAATCAGCGACCTTTTTCCAACATTCTTCTCTTGCTTTGGCAGCAGATACAGTATTACTGCGTGCTTGAAACACATGTTTATATTCTTCATACTTATGAATAATTATTTCTTGCTCCTCCGCAGAAAAATATACAGCTCTCGCTCTATCCATATTGAACGCGATTGGTTGTTCGGTGCCGACGTCACTCTTTTATGTGCACGCGCCCGTGGAGTAATCATAGCTTAAGGATCAAAGCCCGAGTTGACAGATAAAGTTGATGAGCTGCTTCATGGTACCAATTAAGCCTGATTGCATCGGTTTGGTTTTGTCAACTCAAAACTAATCCTGTAACCCCGAGTTTGTTTAGCCACCATCATGGTACAGGCCCCAGGAGTTAACCTAAATCTATGAAACTTTGATTTTTGCATAGATATACAAATGACATGAAAACAAACAGCTTGAGCTATAAATGGCTATATGTATTCAAACAGTTTAATTATATGTAATTAAATTTGGAAAATGAAAGCACATACATAAACTTACCTGTTGAAGAAACAAGATTGGAACTTACCAACACCTGTGTAATCAAGCTTATAGTAGGCTACTCACAGGTCCACCAATCACCATTAAGATGGAAATACCTCATGAACTGAAACACTCTTTGAGCATTGACCTAATCATTGTTGTTAAATTAAACAATTTAGTCTGTGTGCCATTCTAACAATAAATGTCAATAATTCACAATATCTGCATAACTGACACAACTTGCAAACTTATTGGGCCAACTATGTAAAAAGACCAGCTAGCCTTACACACATTTCAAATTTTAAAAAGGTTATCACAGAATATATTTTAATATGTATTGATGTATTTTAAGAAAATCATTCATTTCCAACATTTCTACATATAATACTCCCAGAAAGACACAGTAAATAGCAAGTTTACTGAGAAAAAATGGAACTGTTCTTATGCAGTCTTTCATTTATTTTTAACCCAATACAATTTTACACACACAAGTGAATGTCTTAACATGATAAAACTTTGTTTACTGTTTTTATTTTAAAAAATGACCTGTTTGCACCACAGAACAAGTTTGACTAATAAAAGAATAAGTCGCTGAACATACACCAAACATAAATAAATAAATAAATCTTTCAGACTGTTTGCTTCAGAATATGAGGTCTTTAAAACACACAAATCCATTTATCTCCCACAGTACACTAAAAGTCAAGGTATGGCAAGTTCACATAATATCATTCAACCAAACAATACAATTTCTTGTCGACAATATTAATTGTGGCAAGAAAGAAACATAAACTATTATTTATTATTAAGAGAAAATGTTGGCATCAGCCTTTACAGTACTACATTGGCCTCGCTGCATTTCTTTAATCGCTAAAACAATCTCGCTCCGTGAACGCATGCAGTCACATCTCATTCATAAAATACATATGACGCAATTGGTCACAAAACACACAAGAGCCAATGCCATTTCACAATCAAAACTGACATGTACAGTAAACAGCCACTTTTATGCCAGATTATGGATGGAGACGGAGATCACTTTTGCAATCATTTTTCACACAAATCAACCATTTTAACTCGACACACTTGGTGTTTCATACTTTTAATTATACAACAGTTTCAACCCAACTAACGTAGATTTAACAACAGTTACAATGTTTACAAATTCATGTACAGAAAACCCTTCATCAAAGTAACACCAAGGAAACAAATAAATTGTCAATGTATTCTTAAAGTCACTGTATTCTGGTTAGCTCTTAATTAGCTCCCCACTTCAGGTACAACACAACAATTGGTTAACTGTCAATTGGCTGATAATTAGTAATTGCCTATTATCTAAATTATAATTTGCAATTGTCTGATTTGCAAACATACTTTGCCAGGAGATAATCAAATAAAAGCTACTACAACACATGCTGCAACATTTCCAAAATGAATAAAAAACAAACAAAACCAGACACTCAAGCGCCACAGCCCTTATGTGGTTATATACATGCAGTAACTCCTGTCACAATATCAAGAAAAAACTTCAAATACTTCAATGCAACCTTCCAAACACAAAGAGATGTATTTCACTGTATAGTCATTTATGCAGCAGAACAACATATCATGTGGTCTACCACAGCAAAAAATAGTACAGCAGTCAAGCTGACAAACACAAGAAACAAACCAGGTAAGAATGGTTCAAACCTATCTATCAGTTTGTGTTTATTTGTAATATCTACTAATGTTGTACTCTTATTTTGCTATTCCAGACCCCAACAGCAAAACTTTTTCGATTCACTGTGATAAGAACACTGTAATGGAAGTTATAGATGTGGATTTTCCACATAAATCTCCAGTCGAAACCCAGCTGATGTATGTTGAACAGATCAAATCCTTGGGTCCAAAGCAGCATGTAAGTTTTCTCTTAATTTAGTGTGTGTGCGTGTGCGTGTGCGTGTGTGTGTGTGTGTGTGTGTACAAGGTTTAAGACTAGACTAAAATGCATGTTTCAGCTGCCTTTACTGAGAGCAATTTGCACTCCAAAACATGTCAATGCCACTTTCTCTCAAGATGCCTGTCCCTGAAACTAATTATACATCTCTTGTATTTCAGGTGACCAAACTTCAGGCAACTGTGGTTAAGGTAAACCCACCAACAACAGTAAATGCCTGGGACACAGCATTTGAAATAAAAGAGTGCTTCCTAAGAGACAAAACGGGTCAGATTATGCTTACCTTATGGGACAAATTAGTGACTCAGGTTGAACTGAATGACACGTATGAGTTTGAAAATATGAAAACTAGAGCCTTCAGAGGCATCCCAACATTAACTTCTTCAAGGAGCACTATGATCAAACCAAAGTAAAGTGTTTCCTGCTGGTCAAGAACCAAAAATCACCGAAGACTTTGACATCCAGACTACAAAAGTGATTTCAATACCACAGGGGGCAAAAATCCAAATCAACAAGCTTTGTCCAAAATGTCATCAGTCACAGCATGACTTCAATCCAAAACAGCCATTGCGTAGATGCAGCACATGTAAAGTTCTCAGACAAGAAACCAATTCCCTAACAAAGTGCTCTGGAATCATTGAAGTCATGAAAAATGATCAGGTGCTTTCTCTTACAATATCAAATTCTGTTTTGTCCAAATTCATTCGAGCTGAAATGGACTTGTCAACAACTGATGCGCAAGACATTGAGAAAATGCTTTTGTCAAGTGACAACCTTTTGTTTACGTACACCGACACCCTTGCAATAATTGAACTACAAAAAGCTCAAACAGACAGTGATGAACTTCTGGACATTACCTTTGACCGCTTAACTAACTCCCTCTTCACTGCAGATGACAACAAATCAACTCCGTCACCAAAAAGACCAGCAGAAGAAGATGTACAATGTAAGAAAGTTGCTTTCACTGTCGTTGAAAAGTCTTCTAATAAGTGAAGCTATTTTTCTGTCATTATTTTCCTCCTTTGGGGAAGAATATTTTTGTATGACTTAATTTGAGTTAATGGAAAAAAAGTAACCTTCTTGGCTTAAAAAAAGTACTTTAGTTTCTTACTATATTATGGAAAATGTTTTGTTGAATTTCCTATATATCATTAAATATAAAAGCAATGTGTAGAACATTACAATTTGTTTTCAATGTATGCAAACATTAAACTCTCTTGGAGTCACTCAGTAGTTGTGGTGGGTGTGGCTTTTTTTTCTTTTTTTTTTGACCTTTTTTACTATTGTCAGAAATGACAACATATTAAGATTCTTCTCTTAAAACCATAAGTAACTTTCAAATATTAGCATGGTGTTCAAGAAAACTACAACAGTTGCAGTGTTAATTTTGTCGACGAAGACAAAAAATATTCGTCAACTAACCTTTTTTCTGTGACTAAGACGAGACGTTGACGAGCTAAAATTAATGTCTGATGATAAAAACTATGATGAAATTTATGCCGCGTCTTCATTAACGAGACGGGACTAAAATGTTATTTGAGGACTACCGGACATTAAAAATACATCCATCCTATATGCTAAATTAACTGTCTTGTCTTTCAAAATGTGCGTCTCTGTCATTGGATTACAATCAGATGAGGGGCGTATCTAGTCTCAGTATGGCAGCCGCAGTGGACGGATAGGCTATCAAAACGCAAACTAACAATCTGAAACAATAGCCTCAGCACCCGATGGGTTAGGGTTAGGGATAGGGTGACCAGACGTCCCGTTTTTCCCGGGAGTCACAATTCGTTGTCGATTAATTTAAAGTTATTGACGGCGGGATAGGCGGAGTCGCACTGATAGAAGCGCTCTCTCTCTCGCAAGCTCCACTTTTTCAGTTCTCATACAGTGTGTGATCAGTGCTCAAATACACACACAGCAGTCCTGTGTCTATCGTGTAGAGTCAGAGTATCTCACATAAATACAGTCTGTTATGGCTTAAGTGAGCGTAAACGGGTGGATGAAAACTGAATGTGTGTCAGTATTACATGCATGCCTTCCGTCTTAAAGGGACAGAATTCCTAATTATCCGTGTCATAAATGTTAACCAACAAAAGATGTTAAATAAATGTATACTTAAGTAAAGCTACTGTATCTGAAAAATGAGTTTAATTTGTATCTCTACCAAAAAATGGAAATGTATTCCAGTTTTTCCAAATTCAATCCTTGATTCAAATTTCTCATAAGCTTAATTGATTTGGTTTAAAGAGAGAAGAATTGATGCCTATTTTTGTTTGAATACTACATATAAAATAGCTACCAAAATAAATGTTAACTGCACTTTGACTAAAAGTAAAGACTAAAAGTTGACAAAAATACAATGACTTTTCGTCGACTAAAACTAGACTAAAACTATGAAATACTCAAATGACTAAAATGTGACTAAGACTATTAAGCATTTTCGTCTCAAGACTAAGACTAAATAAAAAATGCCTGCCAAAATTAACACTGAACAGTTGTCAGTCAACACATGCACTGTCAAAATTAGACAATTCTGAGGAAAAGTAGCAAATTTCAAAAACACCTTCAGTAAATTCTGTGTGACTCTGTCCAAATATGTGACCATGGACCACAAAACCAATCTTAAGTGTCAATTTTTCAAAATTGAGTTATTACCATTACCATTTCAATGTTGAATATTTGAACGGACTATAGAGTTGGTTCTACAGACCCCAAAGTCAGTAATATGTGACAGCTGTGTGATCTGTGCGATGGATGATGGTGAGTGAGTGACCTCTGGTGGCGAGCGAATCGAAGTACAGACCAGATTCGTGACAGTTATGCTGGTTAAAATGCTAAAGAACTTTTTAGTTTGCTCATTCTCACACCTTAACCTTTCAACAGCAGGCTGTTAAACATGTGTCAACTGAGTGGCGCACTCTGCTAAGCCACTGTCCCCGAATCTTTCAGGTAGTGGGTTCGAATCAAGGGTGGCACACACCCAGACCGCAAGAAGTACTGTGGCCGGAAGTGGTGTGAACGCTGCTTTACTTCCGGACGTCGGATCTTCCGTGCTCGTTGGTCTTGAATCAGAAACATGCGTTTGTTTGTTCTCATCTGAACTTCTGTTCGTTTTTTAACTTCTGCGCTTCCAAACCTATCTGCTTTTCTTCGACGTACGTTCTATTTCCGCCGTTGTCGCTCTTCCCGCTCTGCGCCGTGCTATGGGCCTTGCAGCTATATTTAGGGGCCAAGCCCAGAATGGACTGTAGCCCCTATTGAAATCGTATGTTTTATTAGGGGCCAAGCCCAAAGGGCTGTAGCCCCTATTGAAATCATATGATTTTATTTTCGTCCAATGGGAGTCTATGGCAGCCCTATGAAGGAACATAGGAAAATTATGAAAATTGGCACAATTGTAGAGATGGCTATGAATAGTGATCTGACCAAATTTGGGGTCTCTAAAACCAACTCTATAGCGCCACCACCAGTTCAAAAATTAAAAATTGAAAGGGTAATAACTCCTGAACCCCTAATTCTAGAGTAATGAAACTTAGTACATCTGATTGCTCTCTTCGTGCTGATCACATTTAATAGCTAACATTAAGACTCCACCCATTACAGTAGTGGCCATTTTGAAAAGTACAGTATTCTTTCTTTTCGCTACTACTCTTTCAAAATTGATCCAATTCTTCTGAAGATTTGCTCAGATGATCTTTGGACTGAGCTGAACAGAAATGATTGAACAGAATTTTTTAAGAACTAGTGAAAAAAAAGTTATGATATTGTGAACGTAACAAGGTTGACCCAAAATTGGTTCAGAGGCTGTATCTCGGCCAAACTTTGATCAATTGAAACGAAACTTGAAACGCTTCATCAACACCATGATCTAAGGGTCCATGCCAAAGTTGGGAACAGCGCCACCTATGGGTCGTGAGTTACCAAAAAGTCACATTTTTGCTTATACCGTCCTATTAGTTTGTTTTGTTGGTCGTGAATAGTGATCTGACCAACTTTGGGGTCTCTAGAACAAACTCTATAGCGCCACCACCAGTTCAAAAATCCAACATTGAAATGGTAATAACTCCTGAACCCCTTGTTCTAGAAAAATGAAACTTAGTACACCTGATTACTCTCTTTGTGCTGATCACGTTCAATAGCTTACATGAAGACTCCATGCATTACAGTACCATTTTGAAAAGTATTCTGTCTTTTCACTACTTCTCCTTCAAAATTGATCCAATTCTTCCCAAAATTGGCTCAGATGATCTTTGGACTGAGCCGCACAGAAATGACTGAACAGATCTTTTTTATTCATCTTTGTTCAAAACTTATGATGTTGTGAACTTGATGCAGTCAACCGATAATTAATTCAGAGGCTGTATCTCGGCCAAACTTTGATCAATTGAAATGAAACTTGGTATGATCCATCAACACCATGATCTGAGGGTCCATGCCAAAGTTGGGAACAGCGCCACCTATGGGTCGTGAGTTACCAAAAAATCACATTTTTGCTTATAACGTTCTATTAGTTTGTTTTGATGGTCGTGAATAGTCATCTGACCAACTTTGGGGTCTCTAGAATAAACTCTATAGCGCCACCACCAGTTCAAAAATTCAACATTGTAATGGTAATAACTCCTGAACCCCTTTTTATAGAAAAATGAAACTTAGTACACCTGATTACTCTCTGTGTGCTGATTGCATTCAATAGCTTACATTAAGACTCCACCCATTACAGTAGCGGCCATTTTGAAAAGTATAGTATTCTGTCTTTTCGCTACTCCTCCTTCAAAATTAATCCAATTCTTCCCAAAATTGGCTCAGATGATCATTGGACTTTATTCATCTTTCTTCAAAAGTTATCATGTTGTGAACTTAACGAGGTTGACCCAAATTGGTTCAGCGGCTGTATCTCAGCCAAACTTTGATCAATCGAAACAAAACTTGGCAATCCTCGTCAAAACCATGATCTGAGGGTCCATGCCAAAGTTGGGAACAGCGCCACCTATGTGTCTTGAGATACCAAAAATGCTAATTTTCGCTTATAACTTTTGAACAGTCAATCAGAAAATTATTGATGTCTATGGATTCCTTGGGTCGTGCCGAATTTTGGACCTTGTTTCTGTCTAATTTCTTCTTCTTGGCCTATGGGAGTCTATGCTAAGCCACTCTGCTAAGCCACTGGCCCTGAATCTATCAGGTCATGGGTTCGAATCCAGGGTGGATCGTGCCCGACCCCAAGAGGTACTGTGGCCAGAAGCGGTGCGAACGCTGCTTTTTTGCCAGACATCGGATCTTCCATGAGCGTTCGTCTTGAATCATCAGAAACGTGCATTTGTTCGTTCTTTTCTGAACTTCTGTTCATTTTTTTAACTTCTGTGCTTCCGAAACTATATGCTTTTTTGACATACGTTCTCTTTCTGCTGTTGTCGCTCTTCCCGCTCTGCGCCTCGCTACGGCCGTTCGTGGGCTTGGCCCCGGAATCGCTGCTTGCAGCTATATTTATGGGCCAAGCTCAGAATGGGCTGTAGCCCCTATTGAAATTGTATGTTTTCTTTATTTATTATTATTATTATATTCGTCCAATGGGAGTCTATGGCAGCCCTATGAAGGGAACATAGGAAAATGATTAAATTTGGCACAGTTGTAGTGATGGCCATGAATAGTGATCTGACCAAATTTGGGGTCTCTAGAACAACTCTATAGCACCACCACCAGTTCAAAAACTCAACATTGAAATTTTAATAACTCTTTAACCCCTTGTTCTACAGTAGAAAAATGAAACTTAGTACACCTGATTACCCTCTTCATGCCGATCACATTCAATAGCATGCATTAAGAATCCAATTACAGTAGCGGCCATTTTGAAAAGTACAATAATATGTCTTTTCGCTACTACTCCTTCAAAATTGATCCAATTCTTCCCAAAATTTTAAATTGTTATTTCAAAATTATAATATATAACCAATATAATGATTAAAAAAGTACAACAGTTATTGTTTTCATAATATTTTCTATAGACCCTTGTTATTTTGTATTGTAATGAAGAAGCTTTTCTAAGAAAAATTGACCTTAGCAAAAATTTAACACTAATTTCATTTTGTTTTTTAACAGCTGAAGCACTTTTAAGTATCCTACCTTTTCAAGGGCTGTTTCCAAAGGTTTTTTTTAAATATTTAAATTTCAAAAAGTCAAAGTACTTCAAGCATTTATAAGCAGCTTGTATTAACCTGGTTAGTAAATTTCTAATCTAACTAACAAAATATATAATCTAACTAATAAAATATAACAGTGTATTTTGTAATTTTATATTTTCAAACAGACAATAGCTATTTCTCAATATACGTTCTTGTCTGTTCTTGTGGACTTGTGAAAAGTCATTGCCCAAAAACCAGCATTATTTTCAAAATATTGCTGTTATTGTCATGAAAATCTGCAGTTTATTTATAAATATATAGCGCCTGTTTGAAAATTTGCTATGCAGATTTTGGAGCTCCAGGCATCACCAGGTGATCGGCGCTCATGTATCTGCCTCGAGCAGCCTTGCGCTTGGCTAGTCCTTCTGACATTTGCCGCTGGCTCTGATGTCTCTGTAGTGGTTAAACATGAGATACAATTTGTTTTGGGTATATATAACAGTTATTCGTAGTCTTGTTAATCTATTATTTGTTCCTGGTCATATTGTTTTGGCTGAGCACAAAGTTATGTTTGACTTTATATATTTATTTTGAACTTTACCGTAGTACAGCGCTGACACTGTAGCATACGAATTGAATTGTTTGCTTTTGTCTTTATTTCCTTTTATATAATCCTCTTATACTTTGTACTTATACTTTTATAAAGGCTATTATTGTTCATTAAAACTGACATTTAACAAAAAGAGGCAGAGTTGTGCTTATTGTCCCGCTTTATCTTCGATCGCTACTTTCTGGCACAGGCTACACCTGTTATTATTGGTACTGTTGATGGTGGAAACGCAAGCTGGATCAGGGTGTTCGGTCCCAAATTGTACCATACTGTACTGTAACACTCTGTGGAAACGATCCATTAAATTGCGCAATAAGCAGATTGCAAACAATACCATAAAACAGCAGGTTTTAGGTTGGTAGATGTTTAGATGCAGAAATGGAAGAATCACAATTTAATTTACAAGGCTTTTAAACACATGCAAATGAAGTAGTTTCTTGTATACGTTTATCCTTTCAGCACCGATAGCAAGAATTTACAAGAGTTTAAAGCACATGCGAATAAAAAAGGTTAATGAGGACGCTGCAGTGACCTCGTGATCTCAGAAGCCTGACTTGAGGCTTTCAGTTACACATGAAACAACTACAAACACCTGAATTTTGCTCTTGATGTGTTCTAATGGTGGATTGTATATAATTGCTGGAATAATTTAAAAGGCTTTAAAACATGTGCAAATGCTGTAGATTTGTGAACACGTACATCGGTGCGGTCACAGATCTGTGATCTTTCACACTGTTTTGGCCATCAGACAGTAAATATTATCCTGTCCTGACCTGGTAATGATCAGATATATTGGTTTAGCCTGTCAGTGTGAATTTCTCAAGCCTATCTAATGAGCTGAACAGAACGCACAACACACCTCTGTTTATCAATTTGCACTGGCTACCAGTAGCTGCTCGCATTAAATTCAAGGCATTGATGTTTGCATACAAAACCAATGGCTCTGCACCCCTTTCCCTAAATTCATTACTTCAGACTTATGTGCCTCTAGAAGCTTGCATTCTGCAAGGGAACAACGCATTATTGTTCATCCCAAAGAGGCACAAAATCACTTTCACTGACTTTAACATTAAATGTTCCCACCTCAATCCCAGCAGCGTCCTTAGCCATCTTCAAGAATCGACTAAAAACACATCTCTAACATCTTTATTTAACCCTCTAACTCTAACACTTTCTATTCTAATTATATTCTTTATTTTTATTTTTATTTTTTTTTTAGTTAATTTAATAAATCACCATGGAAACAACATTATAGTCATCCAATATCTGTTTGCAATTTAGGATCCTCAATATTTTGGCATCATGTAGACAAAGTTTGGTGTAAATTGTTTGATTACCTTAGAAGGAGTATGGGAAGCATGCAAAAGTCACAGCCTGATTTTTGTCACAGAACCAATTTTCTGTTGGTTGTAGCTTCCCCCACTCCAATTGTAAAGCGCTTTGGGTGTATAGCAATACACAACAAAGCGCTATATAAATGCTTCATTCATTCATTCATTCATTTTATGTGATAGTTATATGTATACACATTTCTTTTTTACTCCCATTCTTTCTTGTAACTCTTCTCTCTCAGTCACACACCCGACTGAATGGCTCATTATGGAGCTCATTATGCGGGCCTTTGTCTTCTCAGGTGTGAGTCACGCCCTCTCGCATAGAGCCTTTCCACTCAAAAAGTGACTTAGAATTTTTAAATCAATATATTGTTTTCTCTGAATAAGTGAGTTAGATTATTTTCAGATCATTTTGAAGCAAATATTCTAGGCTACAAGATCCAGTTCTCAAAAGTCTTGTGAACAAATGTTCTGTATATGTTTTATGGCCTTATTTCAGTTACTTTAAAATTTGTGTTTTTTTCTAACCACGCATAAACGTTGTTTTCTCAAAAACACAATCACATACGTACATGCTGCTCACATATTATTGTAGCCCAGTTTGTGCTGAATACAGTGTTTTTAGACTTTAGCCATTAAAATGTTTATGAGCAACTGAAAAAAGCACAAATGTCAGGGCATGTCAAAACTTCTCCGGGCCCCAAAACACCCTCAGACCCCAGAGGGTAAAAAAAATAAAAATAAAAAAAATTGTCTGGCTTTAATGATAATTACAGTTTACATATGATTTATATAATTATAATATGATTTATATTATTATTACTCCATTACACACAAGCACTTTTAGTTTAACAATTATTATAAAGCATTTATTTTAAATGAATATTACTATATACAGCTCATATGTAATATAAATAAGTGGTAGAATCAATAGATAACACTTTAAAAATGGTTACATGTGACCTTACATGTTTGAGTCTATTACTATATATTATCAACTATATAAACTAACTTCACAAGTTTTACTTGTGACTGCACTGATAGAGCAAGATAATTTCCTTTATTTGTCCTTTATTTGTCCTCTTTCATGGACAAATACTTCAGTGGAAATGCGTTTAAATTCCTCATATTCTTTAATCTCATAACCTTTAACAAAAGAGTTTTGAATCTCGCTGACTCTCTCACGAGAAGTGAATCACACTTGCTCTGTGTTGTGATTGGCTGTTCACTGCTGATGTCACACATTCATGTGCACGCGAGAGAGAAAGTTGACGATCAGCTTCACGGTACCAACAAAGCCAGATTGGAGTGGTTTGGTTTTGTCAACTCAAAACTTATCCTATAACTCTGAATTTGTTCATCTATCATCATGGTACAGGCCCCAAGAGGGTCATCGCATGGTGCTCGGGCCCTAATAAAAATAAACTGAGTAATTCCAATAGGGTCCATCGGTGCTTGGGCCCTAATAATACTTAGAAAAACAATAGGGCCCTATGCCCCTAGTGGCTTGGGCCCTAAATATGGAAATGTAATCAGTAAAGTTGCAATGTGTCGTTTCAATACAACTCAAGTACAGTTACAAGAAATCCCCATATATAAATGTTTAAGTAATGAAGTGCAGTTATTTAAGTATTTTCAAACTAAGTTTATCCATCATTGACACTGTGCACCACACGACATACAGTTATGCTACATGTTGTTTACATTATCCTTATGTTTGAAATAGTAAACTATTACTAAGACATCCTTTTTTTAAAAATTAAAAATGTTTGTAATTATTATAAGAATATAAGTGTAAAGTACAATAACTGAGAAAAAAATATATGAAAAGATATGAATAAACCTCATGTCCTATGTGTATTATTGCATTACTGTATACATTTGTTTTCTTTCTTTAAAAACATTATACACAGATACAAAGAGGAGCTGGAGCAGACAAGGTAATATAAACTTAATTCATTTACAGCATTACTAAACAGTGTGTAATAATCATATCTGTTAGGTTTTGTGTACAAATTTGAGCACCTAATGTAATTAATAAATTATTTAACCTCATAGTGTTGTAGCCCTTGATACTACTTATACAAGTGCATATTAAATCACCACATTTTTAAAAGCTGCACATAATATAAAAAAAAAAAAAACAAGTTTCCAGCTAAAAATCACAAAATAATTTCATTTTATTTGATGTATTGTTATTTATGTTATATTTCTAATTTCTAGAAATGAACTTGAACACCACAAGAACATTTTTGAGCAATTCCAAGCAAGGTACAGTATTATACAATATATTGTTGTTTTCAAGAGACCTTAGCTGTGGATATGACATTGGAAATTATTTGAGCATACAGAAAACATTGTCATGTTTAAAGAAAAAATGACCTTAGTAAATTTAGGCTAAAGGTCTTCACATTTAATCTCTTTTGTCGAATTTGGTGAGCCCACACCCACTGTAGCACCACTTTCCTGTTCTTAGCTGACAGGCCTGGCACCCAGTTGGGTATTTGTTAGTGTAGTTTATCTGCTTCAAGGTTTTATGTGTTCAGAGATGCTTTTCTGTATACCTCATTTTTAAGAAGTGGTTATTTCAGGTACTGTTGCCTTTCAGCTTTTTCATGTTCCAAAGGTTGTGGTAAAAAAAAAAAATTATGTAGTGCACATACAGTAAAGGAGGTTTTGGTGAATTACAGTATTTTCAGTCTTGTAACTACAAATGTACTACAACTTTTGTAACATGAGAAAAAAAAAAAAAAAAAACATTTTATTGAGTTATTGTCACGGGTTGCTGGGGAAAGGAGCACGAAGGAGCCGGATAGTCAAATTAACAGTCTTTAAATCAAACCACAAATGGAGAAAAGAACCTCTTTAAACAACGTGAGACAGGACAAAGAAACTCAGGAGAACATAGGGCTTAAATACTTGAAACATAATTAGGGAGAACTGAAACAGGTGTGGAGCTAATCAATCAAAAACCACGGAAACAAACAAGGGAACTCAGGCAAATTGGAACACAGAGAAACTAAACCAAAACAGAACATAAACGTGCCAGTTACAGTATTTTTATTAACATATTTGTGTACTCTGTGCATACAGTAAATAAGCTATTGGCAAAATCTCACCTGTAGAAAGTTAGTCTTGTTAAAAACTTACTACAACCTTTGTAACATGAAACAAATATATGTGTGTGTGTGTGTGTGTGTCTATATATATATATATATATATATATATATATATATATATATATATATACATACATATATACATACAATATATACTAATATATATATTTAACTAAGGGTAAGAGCCTCCCATCTGATAATTACTGCATGGATGATTATGTTTCAGCTGGCAACAAGTTATTTAACCCTAACTGATGCAGTGAGTAGCTTCTCATTTCCTAAACAACCATGTCGGAAGACACATCCTGTGGTCGTTGAAAAGATGTTGATCTGTTTCAGAAGGGTCAAATTATTGGCATGCATCAAGCAAAGAAAACATCTAAGGAGATTGCTGAAACTACTAAAATTGGGTTAAAACTATCCAACGCATTATTAAAAACTGGAAGGATAGTGGGGAACCATCATCTTCGAGGAAGAAATGTTGTCAAAAAAAAAATCTTTTATATACGTAATAGTATAATTATATACGTTTGGTGAAATCAAATCATAAAAAAAACCAACAGTAGACCTCATGGTTATATTTAATAGTGAAAGTAAGAGCATTTCCACATGCACAATGAGAAGAGAACTCAAGGGATTAGGAATAAACAGCTCTGTTCCTTAAGAAAACTACTTATCAGTGAGGCTAATGGGGAAAAAAGGAATTTGCTAGGGAGCATAAAGATTGGACTCTGGAGCAATGAAAGAAGGTCATGTGGTCTGATGAGTCCAGATTTACCCTGTTCCAGAGTGATGGGCGCATCAGGGTAAGAAGAGGCGTAGATGAAGTGATGCACCCATCATGCCTAGTGCCTACTTTACAAGCTGGTGGGGGCAGTGCTATGATCTGGAGTTGCTGCAGTTGGTCAGGTCTACGTTCAGCAACGTTATGTGCCCAAAGAATGAGGTCAGCTGACTACCTGATTATACTGAATGACCAGGTTATTCCATCAATGGATTTTTTCTTCCCTGATGGCACGGGCATATTCCAAGATGACAATGCCAGGATTCCAGGTTTGAGGATGTGTTATGTTACACCACAAGGCAAAAATATTTAGAAACAAAAGTAAAATATGAATTGGTTTCCTCTCTTTAATGTATAAAAGCACAAAACAAAAAAATAAACAATCAGTGTGGCATTTAAAGACAACAAAAAAAGGCAAAAAGACAACGGTAGTGTCCTTTAAACCCCTTTAAAATAAAACAAATACAGATTCACACATAAAGCCCGGTACACACCAAGCCGATGGTCAGCCGTTGGGCAGTTTTTGTTCATCGGCCGACTAAGTTTTCTCAGTGTGTTCTGTGCCGTTGGCTGAAGTTGGTCCTCGTCGGCTTTTCTTCGACCGATTCGACATGTTGAATCAGCGTCGGAGCTCGTCGGTCAGTCGGGCCATATGTTCGTTCTGATTGGCTGTTCAGCTGGCAAACCAGTGCGCGAGAAAGGCGCAGAACCGACGTGCTACTTGGCCATCAGGTGTCAAGCGTCGGCTTGGTGTGTCAAGGCAATTTTGGACCCAGATGCTGCCGACGTGCGCCAACCCTGCAGTCTGCTTTAGTAGCCACTAGTTTGTCGGCGTCGGCTTGGTGTGTACCGGGCTTAAGGCCACATGCATCATTTGAATTATCACTGAATTACACACAGTAGCACAGTATTAACTTTTACAACAGATTAATCTTGAATTTGGAAAACAAGTAATTCAACACAAACGCAAGTTACACACGTTTCAAAATACTTGCATTAAATGTAGAAAATAAAAATGTTTTCTTCAATATAAAACCCTGTATAAATTAACACAATCTGGATCTCACAGGGGGCCTACTCAGCCCTATATCTTCCCTTCTGTTAATCAATGAGAAAAGCATTACTGAACTATTACACAGCAAATAGTTTTCCCACTGTATACACATTTCATAATACAATATGCTATGAAAATTATATTAAGCAAATACAACATTTATGCTCTATGATTCATCAACGAATTTCAGACATGAACAAAACTCTCCACATGAGCTCGCAATTAATCCTCATCAATCGTTGCAAATCACAAAACAATCGCCTCCGTATTCCACTCCCTGATGGAATATGACATGAATTCAAGTGACTATTTATCACCTTTTTGGCGTATTATATAGTTTATATCACTTTTACCTCTCAAACTCATAAGCTATGTAGTACTCTTGGCCAGGTGCTACTCCCACACGAGCTGAAAACTGAAACTTTAAAGTCCAACCTAATTGTTGGATCCACTCTTTCTCATCTTTCTCTTGAAAATATCCCATAGATTCCATATGGGGTTCAGGTCAGGCATGTTAGCTGGCCGATCAAGCACAGTAATATCATGGTCAGCAAACCACTTGGAAGTGGTTTTGGCACTGTGGGCAGGTGCTAAAGTCCTGCTGGAAAAGGAAATCAGCATCTCCATAAAGATTGTCAGCAGATGCTCCAAAATCTTCTGGTAGACAGCTGCCTCTGGACTTGATAAAATACAACGGACCAACAACAGCAGACGTCATGGCACCCAAATCATCACTAACTTCAGAAACTTCACACTGGACTTCAAGCAGCTTGGATTCTGTGTCTCTTCAGTCTTCCTCCAGACTCCAGACCTTGATTTCCAAATGAAATACAAAATTTACTTTTATCTGAAAAGAGGACTTTGGACCACTGAGCAACAGTCCAGGGCCGGTATTCACAAAACATTTTATCTTACCACTAAGAGTTCTCCTAAATAGCAGTAAAAGTTTTTAGCTAAGAGTTTTCTCTTAAAACCTATTCACAAAGCTGTTGAGACAAACTTTTACTAAGGAATAGAGAGAAGTCTTAAGCTAAGAGTAAGGGTGCGGGGTTGACATCGTTGCTATGGATGACGTCAGCATGGTTACTAAATATGTACACAGTCATTGGCTGATAGGGTTCTCTGTCAGAGATTTATTAATATAACTATTGTAGAGCACAATATTATGTTGCCATATCCAAATAAAGGTTTAAAAATAATGTTAATTGCCACATTCAAAAAAATATTTTAACATGCAGGCTGTGTCACTAATTAAACAAATATATTGTAACGGGAGGAAGAATCACACGACACGGAGGGACAATAAAGGCCCCGAAGGGTGCGTTTATTGGTGAGTTTTAGCGTGCCGTAGTGCTCGTGCGTGAGATTGTCGTGCTCCAGGATCTACTAGTGCTTCCGTGCTCTGCGTAGGTGCGGGTCTGGTGTCCGTGCAGTCTTCGTGCTGTGGGCTGGCCGGTCAGACGCTGCTGTCTAGGGCAGAAGGAGAGGGCAGTTAGTGATGCGTTAACTGGAGACATATCTCACCCCTCTCCCGTTCTGGGGTCCTTTTATCCGCGTCTTGATGCGCTTCAGGTGTGGCCGGCCAGCCCGTGTTAACGACGTGCAGGTGTTTCTCCTTTGTTTCCAGGGCGACGCTGATGAGGTCCCAGGACACGCGTCACAATATGTTCAACTAGCATTTGTGACATAATATTTTGTGTATTTGCTTATTTGCTTGAGAGGACGCGAAAGTGAATGACAGTGTCATGCAAGTGCGTTTCAATGGCACGATTTTCTGTTTCTATTTGGTGTGCTATTTATATGCAAAAACTGACTTTGGCATGCATATGAGACACAATGATTAGGTTTAGGGGTGTGGGGAAGGTGCGTATCATAAGCACACCAAATAGAAACAGAAATACGGGTCCAGTTCTTTTTCTCCTTAGCCCAGGTAAGATGCTTCTCACGTTGTTTCTGTTTCAGAAGTGGCTTGGTACCCATTTTCCTGAAGCCGTCTGAGCATGGGGACTCTTGATGCACTGACTCCAGCTTCAGTCCACTCCTTATATTTACCTTAAGAAGAAATGTGCTATTCACTGCACTCTAATGTATATTTGCAGAAAAAAATATATATATACGTTGTATTGAACATTAATGGAGCAATAGATTTTGTGTGAAAATAAATCATTTAAGTTATGTATTTTGTTTGAAAATCTTATAAATGTATGAGGTGGCAAGGGGCCTTTTACCCCACACACAAAAAGCACATGGTATTGATACAAATATTTCAGCTAAAATAATGTTTTTTTTTGTTTGTTTTTTTAATATAATGTCTAAGTTAATAATTGTCCAAAAAAAATTTGTTTTCGTAAACAAAAACTAAAACTAAGACAAAAACAACTCGTCAAAAGACATTTTTGTAAACGGAGATAAAATAAAAAAAAAATCAAAATAAATGAAAAACTAAAACTAAACGAAACTAACAACAGTTATTGCAAAACTAACTGAAATAAAATAGTTATAAAAAATAAATAATCTTTTTCGTAATCAGTATGTTCTCACCCCGTGGCGGAAAAATATATGAGCTGTGTATGTCGCATCATGTACGTGAGGTTATCTGATGATGGAGAGACGCAAAGCAGTTTAAACCAGAGTCCTGCATCCACAGTACATAACAGAACACCTGACCCGTTACCCGATAGCAGCACCAATTTAATTCTGTATCTGACAATAAAATAATTTAAAAAAAACTTTTGCCTACATCTTGTGAACAATCTGCCAGGCTGTTTTGAACAAATTTGCTTATTTTATAAATGAAAAGAACATATTTAAATAGCCTAAGCCTTTACTCTTAAGTGCCATTGTCTCTCCTTAAACTCTACCGTTAGTCCTTTACAGAAGCATTAAAAATAAATCTAGAAATCTTAATAAAATGATATATAGGCTACAGAAAGCGAGCAACGAGCTCTCATTTACTTCAGCTGCAGCATGAATGGATAATGTACAACGATGCAAATCGAATGTTGAGGATCCGCAAGTATTAATGAATTTCATTAGTCCCACTTATGATTTATGCGCGTTTGTTCGAGGGAACATGAACAAGACATGACAGGTACGGTATCATGATTGTGGTTAAATAATATGAAAGACATTGGCTATAATATAAATAAATTAGCTAAATTTTCATGTCACAGGGTAGAGGTCTGCATTCCCGTGACCAGATTTCTTGCGACGCAGGATTAAATTCCTGAATAAAACGCAGTTGCGGTCGGTAACTCTTGTGCAGTTTGGACCGGAGCGGGCGTTCTAACAATAGCCCGTTCCCGACGTCTTTTCAGAACAGCATATCTGCGCTTTATTCAAGCCCCGGTACAGCCTTCACCGGACTGTTATGCATGCACTGCACGCATGAACCAGTGCTTCGTTTTATTTGCGAGGTCTGTGCGCAGCATGTGCATAACGATATACGGCCCGCAGACAGAACAGGCAGGTTGTCGATGAGTGACAGAGCAGAATAAAGATGGTGCTGTCCTTGAAGAACGCTCAACTCGGTTTTGTTTATATTTTGCTTAGCCTATAATTTTAAATGACAGATCTAGTCATTTAAAAGTCAAAACTGTAGTCTGCACAAAATTGTATTTGTTATTTTATTCGTCTTGTCAAGAGTCTTTTATTGACAGCAAAATGTTAAGTGCACACGCTAGCTTCTGTGGACTTTCTAAAATCCACATTGTGGTAAGTGCACACACTAAGCATTCTGTGCACTTTCTAAATCCTGTGTGGTAACTGTTATACGCTGTCAGCATTCCCTTTCTCTGCGTTGGCTTATGCCCCGGTTTTCACGTTGGGCTCCACTCAACTTATGTATCCCTGTTTATACATTTCTGAGCAGGGTGTTGCTACCAAAGACCTGTTGAGCCAGTTCTTTGAGCAAGCTCATTCAGAGCTGGCAGTAGCCCCTGGGTGACAGACCAGGGTCTGGTTTGGTTTTAGACACCTGGCTGTATCCCCTCAAAGGAATCTCTTCTTCTGATTCCAAGCCTTTGAGATCTGCCCTAGGCTCGGGCTTCCCAGCCCAGCCCTTTTCAGGTAAATTGTGTAGGGTGTGCAGCTCAGGCCCTTGGCCGGTTCGAAGTTCGAAGTTCCCTCGGAAGAGAATATCTCAGGTTACGTATGTAACCATGGTTCCCTGAGAAGGGAACATGACACTGCGTCCTCTAGTTCCCTTGCCATGCTTCGGATGCAAGCTTCAGACGAAGAAGCGGATGACGTATTCTCTCTCCACTCTTTTATATGCGCTCTTTTATACTGAGATTGCGCGGGCTAATGACGTTGTAGGCTGTCGCCCTCCTTGTTCCTGTGCTCAAGCCCACTCAAGACAAGCTCCTAATAGACCCACAGTGAGGGGAGCACTGCCGTGCCCGGGGAGCAGACTGACATTAGAAATGGGATCCAGGTTAGAGGGGGATCATACATTCCAATAGGGAGCAACAGGGACACACCATAGATATAACCGGCCAAGGAGGCAACAGGGATGGGCCTGACAACTCGTTATGGTTGCATATGGAGTTCTCAGGAGCAGTGCTTTCAGCTCTCGAGCTGAGGCGGGTCTTCTTAACTCAACGGGGAGCGACAGGCTCATAGCTAACCCTCGCAGTGAGGGGAGCACTTCCTACCTTCACCAGAAGGCAGTGCTGAGAGATCATTAGCTGTTACTGCTGAGCATAGTCTGATATCTCAATAGAGAGCGGGTGACATTTAACCAAACCCGAAAGAGCCTGTAGCACAGCGGGACCTAACAACCCATTCATGCATAAAGAGCTACCGTCCCTCAGGGCCAAAGCAGTCAGGAAGGGTTTCCGCAGAAACACATCTCACTCATACCTCTGGAAAAGCAGTGTACTCAAGCCCACTCCACAGAGGGGCTATTCACCGGTTCAACCATAAGGGCAGTGTAACAGGGAGATCCAAGTGGACTGAACCATCTATCGAAACTGTAGAGTGGAGTTAAAAAGTGAAGCCACTCGATGCCTCAGCGAGAGGAGCTCTAACTCAGAGAATGTGCATGATGGTTGAGTGGACAACTCAAATCTCAGGAGGGCCCTCAGAGTGAGACATAAGTAGCGCATCCTGGCCGGGGCAGCTTCTCGAAGCAAACACCCTTCCAGGTCCTCACACTCCGAAAATGCTCAATCTGAATGGAGGACCTGTGAGAGGTCCTGAGGTTGCAGCACTATACTGGGGACCTGATGACCTAGGATGCTCCCGCAGAAACCTGGCAACTTGGCTACATGATCCAGCAAGCATCAGGCTGAAGACATAGGGCTATCATCCAGCCTGGATCCAGTATCGACGGGTGAGACCATCACCACAATCAGTCAACAGCTCTGACTTCCGCAGGATAGGTGCTTGCAGTAACCCTGTTACAAAGTCAGAGGTACAAAGACAGGACCAGGTAACACTGCAGAGAAAAGCTAGTTAGTGAGTCCACATAAAACTAGCAATAGACAGTCATCCAACCCTGAAAGAAAGTAAAGGTGGAGGGCAGTATAATGTGGTTTTCTGATAATGACATGATATAAATCATCTGTCTGACAACTGCAGACAGATATCCACATTATACTATTCCGATATAAACAGAAGGAAATTACTGATAGGGAAGAATTTCCCGTTAGGTCCTTTCCATGTTCTGCGCATCAACCGCAAATCGCAGGCAATGGGTAGACAATTCTTACCACAACCACAAGGCACATCATGCATTCAGCTCCCGTGAGAGCCAAACATGCTCCTCCCATACGCTAGATATCTCGGAAATCAAGCGAGAATGGAAACCGCTGCTGCGAATGCATTGTTATTTCCGCGATAGGCGAAGGCACCCACGCAAACGCTATCCATAAAACTGGGGTAAATGGTGAAGTACGCACCTCCCCCTCAACAGACCCGCAAATGCATCACGATGAGCACAAGCCATCTCCTTGTGAGTTGAGCGTGTAAAATTCATGCTTATCCCTGACAAGAAATAAGCAATGAATGCAGAGTGCGTCCAACTCCCTCAAGAGCTGAACGCACTTGCTCTTCACCACACACACACAACATGCGAGCCATGTGAAACTGCGGGTATCAGAGCAAAACCTCAGGTGAGAAAACATGACGTCATAGGCTGTCGCCCGCCAATGTTATTGTCGTGTTTAGATGTATGCTTTAAACACTTGAAGGCATGCCCCCATAGCAACCCCAAGAGGATGCAGTTCGAAGTTCCCTCAGAAGGGAACATAAAATATTAGATCAACTTTGCACTGCTGCGTGTGATCTCGTCAAAGATCAGACAAATATACACATGCATCTTGAAAAGCGAATGTTTTGGAAAGTGCCATGCCAAGTTTTTGTGCCATCTAGTGTTTTAGATGAAAATAATTTTAAAGGCGCCTTTTATCCAGCCTTTAGCCCAGTTGTACCCTGTATATATATATATGTGTATATGTATATAAATATATATATATATATATATATATATATATAATGTATGTGTATATATATATATATATATATATATATATATATATGTATGTATGTATATGTATATGTATATATATAATATATATATATATATATATATATATATATATACATATGTGTGTGTGTGTGTGTGTGTGTGTGTGTAATTATTATATATTTATATATATATTATTTATTTTTGTTATTTTTTATTTAATTTGATTTATAGATAAATTAGCATAAACAAAGAAATGATGGTAAAGCTGAACAATCCTCAGAACAGGTAAACACACAAGTAAAAGCAGTTTAATATAAAATCTAACTGTTTTGAAATAACTACCATGTTGTTAAACATATTTAAATGATACTGCTAACACTAATACTTACTAATAATGCTTTTTGCAATAAGTCCATTACAGACTCTAATTAATAAAACAAGGTTCATCAGATGTTTTAGCTTTTTAAATAAATTTGCTTATGTTATGTTTTATGTTGTGTAACGTTATATTGTTATGTTGTTATGTTATGTAAATAATGTAGAAAAAAGGATGTATAAACTCTTTTAACTATTTAACCATACCAAGAATGTTTTAATATGGTGCTGTTCAAGTAATGACTGTGGCATTTTTTTTGCATAAGTTTTGTGGCTGCATCAATTATGATTTAAGAAGCATGTGACTGATTTGATTTTGTATGTTATTGCTTGTGACACCATACATTCATTCATGGTTTTTAAAGTGTATGTTTTGTTTATTATTTTCAAGGATGGCTTTTGAGGTGTCTCTCAACATGGGAAGCAGCGGAGCTTTGTGTGAGGACATTAATAATCCTTGCAGGGAAACTGAGCTAAAGAAGATGTATGATAAATTGAGACTACAAATGCTGTCAAAGTATATAATGGAAATAAAAAAGAAATCAAAGACAGACAAAACTATAAATGAAACAAAAGAAAAGGAAAGGCTAAAATCAGTGCTACAGGTAATGTTCCCTTTCAGTCGGTCACTATGAGTCATGTCAGTAATGAGCGACGAACTGGGATCTCGCTCAGAGAGATCAATCCACTTAGAGTGTAACTAAACAAGCCAATGCACATTGGCATGCAATGATTGAATCCAGCTGCCGCTGATGACAGCACAAGCATAAATAGGCAGCAGGTGCAACGCATAGTCAGCTTTTTAAAGGTGCCTTTCCAGCAGTGCATTTCTGGACGCGGTTGTTACCTAGCACCGGGTGATGGTCACGGTCACTGCATCACGAGTCTCGGCATTAAGCACACTGAGGCGAGGTTTGTGGACGAGTCAGGCTCTCATTGTAGGAAAATGACCATTGCGGAGTTGCGGACCAGGCTCCGTTTCCTGAAAAGTGGCAGGGTGCCCATGCCTCTGCCTAGATCTAAGGCTCCCCCCTTGTGGCAGCTGGGGGAGCGCTACTTCTGACAGTAGCCAGACTGGTATTACGGTGAGGAATTTCCCTCCGAGGAACCAACCTCCGAAGGCTTCTCCTTCCTCTGGCACTCCGCAGCCAGTGGAGATGCCCAAGGAACAGCCTGGACCTTCTCGTGGGGTACCACTTGTATTTTTCGGCACTCTCCCCCACGATCAGATGTCAATCACTGCATTGGAGGATGAGCCAGACCTTTCCGGAGATGATGATCCGGCACTGCTGCTGCCTTTAAGGTGGCCGGCAATGCTGAATACGGATCTGGAAATGGTTGCTATGCTTGCCCGGGAACCCTCCACCGCGTCCCGAACCCTCGAGGTTGGATGATTGGTAGCTCGCACTGATTTTCAGGGCCCCACCCCAGTGCCTTTCTTCCCGGAGGTGCATGATGGCTCGTCCTCCCTCACCACCCTCGACAGTGGGGCAGCGCGGGGGTATACGGAGATCCCTCTGGTGGAGCGGTCAGTTGCGATGCAATTGTGTCCAAATAACCCTGCCACCTGGTGGGGCAAGCGGTCACTTCCCTTCATGGGCCTGTAGGTACTGCCTGACCGGCAATGTTTATGCGGCCTGCAGAGAATCTGCCTCCGCCCTACACGCTATGGCATTGTTGCAGGTTCATCAGGCCAAGGCACTGAAGGACCTGCATGATGGTGGGCATGACCCAGAAGTTCTTAAATAGCTTTGCACCGCTACTGACCTCATGCTACGGGCAACGAAGGTCACTACGCAGTCTCTGGGCTGTGCGATGTCCACTATGGTGGTCCAGGAACACAATCTCTGGCTGTGTCTGGCCGACATGAGGGAAACTGATCATTCCTAAATTCCCCCATATCCCAGACCGGTCTTAGGTGATGTGGGGCAGAATTTCGCCCAGCAGTTATCTGCCAGAAGCAGGACATCAGACCGTCTCAGTCTGCTCGTCACTGAGAGTGGCACCTGGCTACTGCGGAAGAGCAAGCGGCCCTGAGATGGGTAACAAAGAGATGGAGGAGGTTGTTTTTTGAGAGATGGTGAACGCACCACTCCCTCCCGGGCAGAGAATCTTTTATTTTGTTTTTTTCACCCTATGGCACCCGCATTCAGACCTCTGGAAACTTCATATCTGGTCCCTGGATGGAACGCAGAGCTTCTAGGTGTCCTACCCCGAGAAATAGTCGACACCATATCTTCGGCGAGAGCTCCGTCTACAAAACACGCTTACATCTTGAAGTGCAACCTGTTCGTCGATTGGTGTTTTTCTTACCGAGAAGACCCCCAAACATGCCCGATCGGTGTTGTGCTGCCCTTCTTGCAGCAAGGGTTGGAACGAAGGCTGTCTCCCTCCACCCTTAAAGTCTATGTGGCTGCGATTGCTGCCAACCACGACCCCATGGAAGGGAAGTCAGTAGGGAAGCATGACCTGGTCATCAGGTTCCTAAGGGGGGCAAGAAGTTTAAATCCTCCCCAGCCCCCCTCTACACCCTCTTGGGACCTGTCTCTAGTGCTCAGAGCACTACCGCAGGGCCCATTTGAGCCTTTGCAGACAGTGGAGCTGAAGTTTCTATCAATTAAAACTCTGCTCCTGCTTGCACTGGCCTCCTTTAAGAGGGTAGGTGACCTGCACGCATTTTCGGTCAACGATTCATGCCTGGAGTTCGGGCCGACTGACTCTAATATCCCACGTAATCCTGAGGCCCCAGCCCAGCTATGTCCCCAAGGTTCCCACTACTCCCTTCAAGAATCAGATGGTGAGCCTGCAAGTGCTGCCCCCAGAGGAGGCAGACCCAGCCCTAGCTTTGCTTTGTCCTGTCCGAGCCTTGAGATGCTACGTAGACCAGACGCAAGGCTCCAAGACCTCAGACCAGCTCTTTGTCTGTTACAGAGGCTGGCAGAAGGGGAATGCCGTCTCTAAGCAGCACTATCTCTATCCACTGGATAGTGGATGCCATCACCCTGGCTTATCAGGCACAGAATGTGCCCTGCTCGTTCAGGTTGCGAGCTCACTCTACTAGAAGTGTTGCATCCTCCTGGGCACTGGCTCGTGGCGCCTTGCTGACAGATATTTGTAGAGGTGTGGGCTGGGCGACCCCCAACATATTAACTAGATTCTATAGCCTTCGTGTGGAGCCGGTTCCCTCCTTTGTTCTCACCTTAAATGGGTAGAAGCACTGAGAGGCCCCGGCTTAGGTCGGCTTGCTATAACTGCTCCAGAGAGTCTGTATTGTAGACCCTGTTGAGCTCCTCCATCCCTTCGGCAGCCAGACGTGGCGGAACGTCCGGTAGTAAGTGCTTCCAAACCTCCTTCAGGAAGGATGGGGCTTCCGCAACGTTCCGGTTCCAATTGAATGGGTACGTTTTCCCAGTGTTATCCAATCTCACTGAGCGCGTAGTGCTATGACAACAGTGACTGGTCTTCTGGTTTCGAGCCCTGGCCCACACCCAAAAGGGGGCGCAGAAGGCTTGCACAAGACACTGGATGGAGCAGCATCCATGGCGTTTTGGTAGGGATCCCAGATCGTCGGTCATTACTGACGTGACTCGGTGTGACCGACTGAAAGGGAACATCTCTGTTACGTATGTAACCTTCATTTCCTGAAGGAGGGAGCGGAGACGTCACGTCCCGTCGCCACACCTGCTGTACCACCGCTGAGCGGCTGGGTTACCGGCTCAGCTCCTCACCGAAAACCTGAGTTTGCATTGCACCTGCTGCCTATTTATGCTCACGCTGTCATCAGCAGCAGCTGTATGCAATCATCGCAAGCCAATGTGCATTGGCTCATTTAGTTACACTCAAAGTGGATTGGTCTCTCTAATCAAGATCCCAGTTCGTCGGTCATTACTGACGTGACGTCTCCGTTCCCTCCTTCAGGGAAAGAGGGTTACATACGTAACCAAGACGTTCTCTGGCCCTACAAAGCTCAGTTATCATTTATACATAAACATTGTTTACTGAGGTGAAACTGTCACATCTACATAAACACACACTGTATTCTCTGTCATAGGAAGTTTTCACTAAAGCTCAACATGACATGACTAAAAAGAAAGAAGTTTTTTTATCCTTTTTACAAGTTGACCATAAAAAAGAGGGTGAAAAAGAGGAGGTAAAAAAAACACAACAGAAAACTACAAAACAGCAAACAAAGGTACAGAACTGCAACCAAATACTTCAGCAAAGAGATCATTAAAAATATATATTCAAATGAGAAGTGACATTAAACCACTATACTTATATTGATTTGTTTTAAAGAAACTGAAATACATGGAATTAGCTCTTCAAAATCTGCAAATGATAATATTTCATGAAGAGGCTAGATACCTCCAGACTGTTTACAAGGTAAAGAGAAATACAATACACTTCTAATATTGACAATACAATATACGTATAAAGTGCAAATAAATTTAATCATTCATTTTTATTCAATATATCTATCTGGAATAATTTCAGCAACCTGACCCTCTGTGTGCATTGGCTGATGAGTGTTACAAGGTTGGCTGCCTGATGGCTTTACACAATCCACCCCTGCTGCTCGACTGGGAGAACAAAGGGCCATCAGATTACCTGCCACCAATTAAGATGGAAGAGACATCTGAAAATACAGCTCTGTAGATTTAAAATACAGCTGTATGAACAAAAATCAGCAACATCATCAAAGAGATTAGAGTCTGCATATAAAATGTATGCAATCTAAATAAATCATTCTAACTATTAAACCATTATTCACTACTTGTACTCTGAATGGTTAGGGGTTGGTAAAAAATAAATAAATAAATAAATAAAAAATAAATGAATAAATGAATAAATATATATATATATATATACACATTCAATTAACATTTTTGCATAGTAAACACATTTTTTTATTTGAAATGAAATATAAAATTATTGGGCCAATACATAAAAAATGGATTTAACACCATGTTCCTCCAGATATTCTACTTCTTCAATGACAATGACTTTCTTCTGTGTGACTCTCAGTGTAAAACAACTTTTTAATTTTTTATTGTAATGCAGTACTTGTTTAATTTTTTTTTTTACATCTAACCTTCAGAGTTTAGTATCTATTATCTGTTTATGTCTTTTAAGTAATTCTGAAAATCTTGATTAGCTTGTGTGTTTGATCATATGGGTAGAAGGATTTATTATGATTTATTTTACAAATGATTTATTGTATTTGATCAGTTTTAAATTGATTCATAAAACAATAATGATATTAAAGACTCTGTAAAGCTGTTTTGTTTTTAAACAATGAAAAATATAACACAATACACATTAAGAGTAATTTAAAATACAAACTATGCATATTTCAACAATAAATACATGGATAGAGTGAAACTACATTAGATGGGGGAAGGAAATATATCAGATTTAAAACCTAAAATCCATGCTGAAAAATCCAGCATTGCTTTTTAGTGGACCTACATTTGTTGACTTTTGGGTGCTGGACCACAATAAAACTTGTGTATGTGTCACATACAGTGCCCTAAGCAGAATTGTAATATTGTGCCCCATCCCTCAAATATTATGGAAATAAAAAAACACCTACTATAAGGGTCAAAATAGAACTTAAATAAATAAACTCTATATATATATATATATATATATATATATATATATATATATATATATATATATATATATATATATACACACACACACACACACACACACACACATACATATATACATACATACATACATACATATATAATATATATATTACATATATTAAACATTAAGTGTATATTTGAATTAAATATTTGGTCAATATTAAACAAGAACTTGAACATCCTGTAAGTGTAACAGCAGCAATTACCAAGACTCTGCCTCCCTTTGCAGGCATCTGTAATAATACGTAATGTACATAAATAGATTATTTTGCATTACATTATATATTTTAACAGTGTTATTCAATGAAATATATAATTATTATTTCATATAATTATATTTCTTTCCATATAATTAT
This sequence comes from Acrossocheilus wenchowensis, assembly GCA_029620275.1. NCBI lineage: Eukaryota > Metazoa > Chordata > Actinopteri > Cypriniformes > Cyprinidae > Acrossocheilus > Acrossocheilus wenchowensis. Next base: position 37,482,573 of record CM056141.1, on the reverse strand, counting down.
TAATTAACCAGTCATTATTGCCTCATGTAATTTTACTGCTTATACACGAAATATTTACTTGTCACACAGTTTCTGAAAGCTGTCACTCAAACAACAGAAGCACACACCAAATCTGCAAAACCAGACACTAATTCTCAGCCTTTTACTCAATTTCCATTTTCATAAAACACTTTTTGCAAAACACAACACACAATTCTCTATGTAACACACAAAAATTTAACAGGAAGTTATCGATTATGATTATGATTTCCTTTTTCAAACACAACCAATCAAAATGCCACACTAATTCATCAGAGCCTCACACTAACTCCTCACATGTGCTTTACTTAACACCAACCTATCATGGCTTTAGAACAGGCCTATAAACAAACATCTACACAAGTACACATGCTAGATGTATTAATTTTCTTTTGTACTGTGTAACGCCGGTTTCACACCGCAAGCGTTAGCGGCGCGTCAGCGTAACTACAGCGTCACTGCAGCTGCAGACTCGCCAGAGTATTCACACTGGAAGCGTTTGTTCAGCGTCACAGCAGCGGCTCCAAAGCGCCATATTTCATTACAAAGACAACTATAAATTTGTTTTTAGAAGTTGGTCAGTTATGAACGTGAAAGTTTGAAGTCTTGGGGATTAGCGTGCAAATGGTCAACAACAAAAACAGCTCCTATCATGTTTCAGTCATACACAAATATAGAAAGTGCTGTTTATACTGTTTTTTTTATTTTTATTATTATTATTATTTTTAAATAATATATACTTTTACCCATAATCTCCATTTCTTATAGAAGCTGTCAATAATGAATGAATAATTAATTTATTATGTAGGCCTACTGTATATACGCCATTGTAACTTAAGATCCTGAGCAAGAGGAATTGTTCGTTGTGAGTTTGATAAAATGCTTTAAGTTATAATTTGCTCATGGCAATTAAAAATGAAAAACAAGTTAAAATAGGTAAATCTTCTATACATATTTTTGATTGTTCATTTTCTTTCCTGACATACTTCATCTTAAAATACACTAGACATGCTTATTCTATGCATTTTTAGCACATTTTGTGTGAAATCATATTTATTTTGTCCATCAAAAGTGTGCTGTCACTTTAACCATCACTGCAGCGCTGCTCCTGCTGCCGGTGTGAATGCAATCATTTGTTAACATGGGCTCCGAAAAAAATATGCGCTGCTCACACGCCGCTCACACTTGCGGTGTGAAACCAGTGTAATACTGCATTCACAATCACAAATGCTTGCAGTAAAAAAGTTTGCTTTCAAACTTGCTTTCATGTTTACCGTGAATTTTTCAACATCTCTCTGCCAGTCACTTTCGATCTTGTACAGAAATGTACATAGGAGTTCAAGAAAAAAGAGCTTTAGGTTTTGAATAACTGTGTTTACAGGTGCATCTCAATACATTAAAATGTCGTGAAAAAGTTCATTTATTTCAGTAATTCAACTCAAACTGTGAAACTCGTGTATTAAATAAATTCAGTGCAAACAGACTGAAGTAGTTTAAGTCTTTGGTTCTTTTAATTTTGGCTCACATTTAACAAAAACCCACCAATGCATCTCAACAAATTAGAATATGGTGACATGCCAATCAGCGAATCAACTCAAAACACCTGCAAAGGTTTCCTAAGCCTTCAAAATGGTCTCTCAGTTTGGTTCACTAGGCTACACAATCATGGAGAAGACTGCTGATCTGACAGTTGTCCAGAAGACAATCATTGAAATATTTATTAGTATTTTAATGTGGGGTACAGTTTATATAATTTTTGTTGATGTTAAAGCTACCTTCATCTCTGTAAAAATGGTAACGTTAATGTGTTTAAGTATGTCTACAGCATATGGACCGCAGAAGCGGGGTGGCCGCCCGGGCCTGGATTATGGATATCATATGGATTACTCGATTCGATCTCGATTCAAACACACTCAATCTTATTGCTATGTCGACGAGACCATGTCTATTAAACCATTAAAATCACAATCACATCTGAATATTTAAACCTGCTTTCGCGCAGCTGCTGATCCAGAGAGAGCAGCTTGTCATAAACTTTATGTTTGAAACAGATTTACAAACAGACTACACAGTAGGCTACATTTCTGTGTTGCAAACATTAAATAATAATGAAAGTATTGGGATAAAAGTTTATAGTCCGGATCTAGACATAGAGAAATGAGAAACTGACATTTGGAACTGATGTTATGCTGCAAATGATTGTAATGGGCGGCGCAGGTGCTCCAGCACCCCTAAAAAGACCAAAGCACCCCCATAGTTTAAGAAAGATTAAATACTACAAAAACATTTGTCTACTTACACATGCATAACTCATGCAATGGAATACTATGTGACGTGATTTGCAGTCGCACATTTCGTAATGTCACAGCATTTTATTTAAAAAATGGATCGGTTCCTTCTGCCAAGTAGGCTAGGCCAGCCCCCGACTATGGATTTTACTAGTAAACTAGTTTATATTAAATGGATTAATATAATAACCTACTAAACCATCTTTTAATAAACATTTAGACGTATTATAACCTACATTCCGTGCTCAAGCGTGAGCATAAAGTTTGCTGCAAAGCACCGGCAAAAGTAGCTAATAATTATGACTGCATCGGGGAAAAAAGAAGACATTTTAATTATTTATTACTAAACTAGTGAGTAGTAAATAAGGAGTACACAGTGCCAAGATGATTTGTGGCTTTGACCTTTTGACCTTTCCCCCTCCCCCACGTGGCCCACCCACATAGCGACCACCCATGCTGTGTTGACCCCTTGACCCTGTTAATGCATTCCAGATGTGTGGAAATCGGAGAAGCGTGAAATTCCTACATCATCCGGGGACGAGATATGTTGTTTGTACAAGTGTAAAACCATAAATGAGCTGTCAGGTAATGTTTTGAAGATTTTATGCTCATCCAGTGGGGGCTTTGCCCATCTGTGGACCACGTGGCAGCTGCATTCCGAGGCCTGGTGTATTATGGACTCTCCATCTATGGGAGATGTATGTAAAAGGATGAACAGAATAAATTTTAACAGGTCAGTTTTAAGACAGACAATAAAGAAATAAACCCTCTTACATTTTTCCTCAAGAGAAAATATTTCCTCCTCTTGCGAGCATCACCATTCTTCGAACAAGAGGTTTACAAAAAGTGTTTAGTTGTAAAAAGTTCTCTGTCTCCACCCTCACGCTCTTTCTCTCTCGCTCTCTATATCTCTGGGGTCCTTGAGAAAAAGATAATAATAACTTTAATAAATCACTGTTGTTTTAAGCGAAAGCGATGATTCAGTCAGTTTTTCTTTTTTAATAAATCTGCAAAAATGTCAACAATTCTGTTTTTCTGTCAATATGGGGTGCTGTGTGTACATTAATGAGGAAAAAAATGAACTTAAATGATTTTAGCAAATGGCTGCAATATAACAAAGAGTGAAAAATTTAAGGGGGTCCGAATACTTTCCGTACCCACTGTATAATAACTTTGTTTTGCAGTGTAGACAGCTTTCTTGATTATAAGGTGAGTTGAAGCAGCACTGCACAGACCGGTCTGTTACTGTGAGAGCGATTCAGAAGCACACAGAGCCGTCTACTCTCTAGCTCTCACGGTACATGTCATACACCGATCCGCAGCACTGCTTCAAGCCAAACACAGCTATTCTGTTTGAATGAGTTTAAGTAGGATAGGCAGCAGCTTCACTATATTTGCAGCATTTTTGGTAAATATTAGTTGCATAATGTGACACATAACACATTATTTACTACTTTGACGACATGGCATTTTATTTTGAGGAGTGATGGAGAGAGGAGATGTTTTTCTTGTGTTTAATCCTCAGGTATTCCTTATAGCCATGTATATCATACTGCTTGGTGATCAGAAGTGACCAAACACCTTACAATTTACTATATTTTAGTTCAGTAATATTTTAGAAGATATTTTATGGAACTAAATAAAAACTTACCAGTCAGTGTGCTTTAGAAACACTGAAATGAATGCTTTATTTCTGGTATTATTTAGTGTTTGGAACTATTGGTTGACCCACAATATGCACTATTCCTGCATTCTTCAATTCCTGTGGGAGTGTTTGCAATTCCATGGCTCTGCTCATTTTTACAGTGTTAATGACGTTAATATTTAAGCATTTGAACAGAGACTGCATTTCACTATAAAGCAAATGTTCAGTTTTTTGGCAAGCACCACTAACTAGATAAAAAAGTTTGTCGAGACAAACTTTAAGTTGGCTTGAGAAAGCCGGACCAGAAAGTTTGAAAAAGTTTAAAAAGTTTAAGAAGTTTAAAAAAGTTTTAAGTTTCATGGTTTTTAGTATGAAATAGTTTGAAGTTTAAAGTAGTTTTACAAACTTAAGGCAATACAGTCTGACATAGATAGATAGATAGATAGATAGATAGATAGATAGATAGATAGATAGATAGATAGATAGATAGATAGATAGATAGATAGATAGATAGATAGATAGATAGAGTCAGATGATAGATAGATAGATAGATAGATAGATAGATAGATAGATAGATAGATAGATAGATAGATAGATAGATAGATAGATAGAAATAGTCAGATGATAGATAGATAGACTGATAGATAGATAGATAGATAGATAGATAGATAGATAGATAGATAGATAGATAGATAGATAGATAGATAGAGTCAGTTGATAGATAGATGATAGATAGATAGATAGATAGATAGATAGATAGATAGATAGATAGATAGATAGATAGATAGATAGATAGATAGATAGAGTCAGATGATAGATAGATAGATAGATAGATAGATAGATAGATAGATAGATAGATAGATAGATAGATAGATAGAGTCAGATGATAGATAGATAGATAGATAGATAGATAGATAGAAATAGTCAGATGATAGACAGATAGATAGATAGACTGATAGATAGATAGATAGATAGATAGATAGAGTCAGTTGATAGATAGATGATAGATAGATAGATAGATAGATAGATAGATAGATAGATAGATAGATAGATAGATAGATAGATAGAGTCAGTTGATATAGATGATACATAGATAGATAGATAGATAGATAGATAGATAGATAGATAGATAGATACAGTCAGATGATAGATAGATAGATAGATAGATAGATAGATAGATAGATAGATAGATAGATAGATAGATAGATAGATAGATAGATAGATAGATAGATAGATAAGAAACATTAGATAGATGAGTTTGAATGGATTAGAAATAGTATTGGATCAGTATGACCACAATCAACTTTCTTTAGTTAAAAAATGTTTCCCTTCATCTCAGTGGAATAAGATTTTGTGACTTTTCAACATTTTCTATCTGTATTCACATAAAAAAAAGTAAAAAAAAAAAAAAAAAAGGCTTGATTCGGTTGTTCTGAAGGCATGTATTTTTTTTTTTTTTTTTTTTTTTTACTAATATGGTCTTTGGGGTCAATATGATCCCAATTGAAAATGAATGGGAAATACGAAAAAATCTCTCTATATTTTTTGAATTTGTCAAAAAATAATAATAAATCCAGCAAAGGTCTGAAAATTTTCACACAGAAATGAAGGCCTGGTACTAGATCACAAATGCAATGTAGAAAAGACGCGCACACACACATACAAAAACACACGTGTGACTGCAACAAAGAGCATTTTTATAGAAATTGGCAAATAAAATCAATAAATTCTGCATAAATCTGAAAATGTCCACACAACAAAATTAAAGCCTGGTACTAGAGCACAAATGCAATGTGGAACGAGCATACTCACTCACGTACGTACACATGCACACACACACACACACACACACACACACACACACACATGCACACACACACACACACACACACTCTCTTACACACATACCCACCATTCATATCTGCTTATTGAAGTTGTTTTTTAGTTTTTTTTTGTTTGTTTTTTTTTTATTTTATTTACATTTATGTAAAAAAAATATATATATTTTACTCTTTAGATTGAAATAAATATGTACCTGCAATCAAGTTTTAGTGACAACTTGTGTGGCATTTCTGCAAATTTATGTGGCATTATTGCAAAAGCGAGCACTTATACAGTTTTTAATGTATTTTATAATATAATTACAAAATATATATCATAAAAATTGTGTATTTTTGTAATGTTTAAATATATAATTACAAAATATATATCAGAAAAGTTGTGAGAGGAGCAGTTGAGCACTTCCAGAAAAAAGAATGGCTCTCTATGGGCCTCTGCTGGATATATATGGACATTACACTATTCTTTCAAAAACTATGATTTCTACTATGAAGTTTTTCTCTAACCACCAGATGGCAGTATTGTACACCTAACACCGAGATCAATATCAAGAGACAATTTAAATTAAATTTAGATCATCATTTATGAGATTTATTCATAAAAATGTAATATTTCACATGCACGCTAATGGTGTAATTGAGGATTTTTGTGGTAAACAGGTACAAAAGTACTTCATATCTCCCAAAACACAGCATTAATGTATAGATGAGAAGTAAACAACAACAAAAAAAGATATATTATTTGTATGATTAAAAATTTATATTTTTTTTACAATTACTCTTTCAATTATACTCTTGATTTTGTCTTTCTTGATCATTTTATAACAAATATTGTGTAGATAGATAGATAGATAGATAGATAGATAGATAGATAGATGAGTTTGAATGGGTTAGAATAGTACATAGAAGGGAAGCTTGATTGAGTCTAATAGGCTTCAGCGTGTTTACATTTGAATGTTTGTCAGTTGGAGCTGGCAAGGTCTGGGCTCATCTGAACATTCCGTCACTGTAAGTCTATGGGATTTTTATGATTTTTAATCTTCATTTTTATGAAAACCGTAAGTCGGATCAGTTAGAAAAGATATAGCACGCTAAGTTAGATCAGTCTGAAGATCTGGGCTGAGTTTGGAGTTTGTAGAGTTAAAGCTCTAGGAGGAGTTAGAGTCAGAAATTTTAGTCTCAGAAGAATAATAATAACTAGATAAAAAAGTTTGTCGAGACAAACTTTAAGTTGGCTTGAGAAAGCCGGACCAGAAAGTTAGAAAAGTTTGAAAAGTTTAAAAAAAGTTTAAGAAGTTTAAAAAGTTTAAGTTTAAAAAATGTTAAACGTTTTAAGTTTGATGGATTTCAGTCTGAAATAGTTTGAAGTTTAAAGTAGTTTTAAAAGCTTAAAGTTTGATAGATAGATAGATAGATAGATAGATAGATAGATAGATAGATAGATAGATAGATAGATAGATAGATGAACAGAAAGACAGATAGACTTTAGATAGATAGATAGATAGATAAACAGAAAGACAGATAGACTTTAGATAGATAGATAGATAGATAGATAGATAGATAGATAGATAGATAGATAGATAGATAGATAGATAGATAGATAGATAGACAGATTCTAAGGACCTCAGAGTGGTTGCTAGGGTACTTAGAGTGGTTGCTATGATGGTTGCTAGGCTAACTCTGGTGGTTTCTAGGGTGTTGCTATGTGGTTGCTAAGGTACCGAGTGTGGTTACTAAGGTCTTGCTATGCGGTTTCTAAGGTACCAAGGGTGGTTGCTAGGGGGTTGCTATGCGGTTTCTAAGGTACCCGGAGTGGTTGCTAATGTGTTGCTATGCGGTTGCTAGGGTAATCAGGGTGGTTGCTAAGGTGTTGCTATGCGGTTGCTAGGGTACTTGCGGTGGTTGCTAAGGTGTTGCTAGGGTACTTGTGGTGGTTGCTAAGGTGTTGCTATGTGGTTGCTAGGGTACCCGGAGTGGTTGCTAAGGTGTTGCTATGCGGTTGCTAGGGTACTTGGGGTGGTTGCTAGGGTGTTGCTATGCGGTTGCTAAGGTACCCAGGGTGGTTGCTAAGGTGTTGCTATGCGGTTGCTAGGGTTTCCAAGGTGGTTGCTAAGGTGTTGCTATACGGTTGCTAGGGTATTCAGGGATGTTGGTAGGGTACCCAGGATGGTTGCTAGGGTGTTGCTAGGCAGTTACTAGTTGTCACAGATCGTTACTATGAAGTTTTATAGAGTTCTTAGTTTGAATTAGCACTTAGCTAATCACTATTAGCATGTAGCTATTCACCGCTAGCATGTGTAACATGTTTGGAAGTCCTATTTGTTAGCATGAGTCAAAAGAACCCAAGTCTATACGACATTCTGATGCAAAGATATAGGACTTGATAAATGGTTGCTAGGGTACTCTGTTTGGTTGTTAGGAAGTGGCTTGGCAGCTGCTAATGATAATGCTCCAAAGACTGCTTGCCAGTATGAATAATATAAACTAACCCCCATGTCTGTATGACATTCAGATTTGAAGATATGCCTGTTTGAGTTTGGGTTGCTAGGGTGCTCGACATTGGTTGCTAGGGAGTGGGTAGGAAGTGTCTATGGTGATTCATGGTTGACTGTTTGCTGCCCTGAGTCAAACGAGCCCACCCCCATGTCTCTATGACATTCAGATTTGAAGATATGCCTGTTTGGGTTTGGGTTGCTAGGGTGCTTGATAATGGTTGCTAGGGCGTGGCTAGGAAGTGTCTATGGTGATTCATGATTGGCTGTTTGCTGCCCCGAGTCAAACGAGCCCACCCCCATGTCTCTGTGATATTCAGATTGAAAGATATGGCCGTTTGGGTTTGGGTTGCTAGGGTGCTTGATAATGGTTGCTAGGGCGTGGCTAGGAAGTGTCTATGGTGATTCATGATTGGCTGTTTGCTGCCCCGAGTCAAACGAGCCCACCCCCATGTCTCTGTGATATTCAGATTGAAAGATATGGCCGTTGGGGTTTGGGTTGCTAGGGTGCTTGATAATGGTTGCTAGGGCGTGGCTAGGAAGTGTCTATGGTGATTCATGATTGGCTGTTTGCTGCCCCAAGTCAAATGAGTCCACCCCCATGTCTCTATGACACTGTGATCCGAAGATATCCATTTGGGCTTTTAACATGGCAGTCTATGGGATCAGTTGCTAGGGTGCTCTAAATGGTTGCTAGGGCGTGGCTTGATAGCTTCATAATGATCCTGAGAATATGATTGGTTGGCTGAGTAAAATGAGCCCACCCCCATGTCTCTATGATATTGTGATGCAGAGTTATGTTCAATGCAAAATTCCAATGTAAATTACCATAGTAGGAAAAACGTGTGCTGTTTCATGGGCCGTCCCTCACCATGTTATGTCAATGGGGCAATTTTGGGGCGCTCTTGTGCCCCAGGGGTACAACTTATACCCCATTGCAGGGTATGTTCTCGCACAGCTTGATAGCCTCTCTAAATGTGGTGATTCATATGTTTCTACGAAATTCTTGCTCTGAGCTACGACTCGTCAAAGTTTGCCGCAATGTTAAGTCTATGGGATTTTTCGGCTGATTTTTCGCCCACTGTACGATTATCGTACGCCCGATCGCTTAGAAAAGATATAGCACACCCGGCGAGATCAGTCTGAAGATCTGGGCTGAGTTTGGAGTCTGTAGAGTTAAAGCTCTAGGAGGAGTTAGAGTTGATAGTTTAGGATCAGAAGAATAATAATAATAACGAGACAAACTTTAAGTTGGCTTGAGAAAGCCGGACCAGAAAGTTAGAAAAGTTTAAAAAGTTTGAAAAGTTTAAAAAAAGTTTAAGAAGTTTAAAAAGTTTAAGTTTGAAAAATGTTAAACGTTTTAAGTTTGATGGATTTCAGTCTGAAATAGTTTGAAGTTTAAAGTAGTTTTAAAAGCTTAAAGTTTGATAGATAGATAGATAGATAGATAGATAGATAGATAGATAGATAGATAGATAGATAGATAGATAGATAGATAGATAGATAGATAGATAGATAGATAGATAGATAGATAAGAAACATTAGATAGATTAGTTTGAATGGATTAGAAATAGTATTGGATCAGTATGACCCCAATCAACTTTCTTTAGTTAAAAAATGTTTCCCTTCATCTCAGTGGAATAAGATTTTGTGACTTTTCAACATTTTCTATCTGTATTCACATAAAAAAAGGGCTTGATTCGGTTGTTCTGAAGGTATGTTTTTTTTTTTTTTTTACTAATATGGTCTTTGGGGTCAATATGACCCCAATTAAAAATGAATGGGAAATACGAAAAAATCTTTTTTTTTTTTTAATCTGTCAAAAAATAATAATAAATCCAGCATAGGTCTGAAAATTTTCACACAGAAATGAAGGCCTGGTACTAGATCACAAATGCAATGTAGAAAAGACACGCGCACACACACACATACAAAAACACACATGTGTGACTGCAACAAAGAGCATTTTTATAGAAATTGGCAAATAAAATCAATAAATTCTGCATAAATCTGAAAATGTCCACACAACAAAATTAAAGCCTGATACTAGAGCACAAATGCAATGTGTAACGAGCATACTCACTCACGTACATACACACACACACACACACTCTCTTACACACATACCCACCATTCATATCTGCTTATTGCAGTTGTTTTTTAGTTTAGGTTTTTTTTTCCATTTTGATTTTATTTACATTTATGTAAAAAAAAAATAATAATTAATTTTATTTTACTTTTTGGATTGAAATAAATATGTACCTGCAATCAAGTTTTAGTGACAATTTGTGTGGCATTTCTGCAAATTTATGTGGCATTATTGCAAAAGCGAGCACTTATACTGTTTTTAATGTATTTTATAATGTTTAAATATATAATTACAAAATATATATCATTAAAGTTGTGTATTTTATAATGTTTAAATATATAATTACCAAATATATATCAGAAAATTTGTGAGAGGAGCAGTTGACCACTTCCAGAAAAATGAATGGCTCTCTATGGGCCTCTGCTGGATATATATGGTCATTACACTATTCTTTCAAAATCTGTGATTTCTACAAGTTTTTCTCTAACCACCAGATGGCAGTATTGTACACCTAACACCTAGATCAATATCCAGAAACAGTTTAAATTAAATTTAGATCATCATTTAAGAGATTTATTCATAAAAATGTAATATTTCACATGCAAGCTAATGGTGTAGTTGAGGATTTTTGTGGTAAACAGGTACAAAAGTACTTCATATCTCCCAAAACACAGCATTAATGTATAGATGAGAAGTAAACAAAAAAATGATATATTATTTGTATGATTAAAAATTTATAAATGTTTTACAATTACTCTTTCAATTTTGGGGTCATACTGATCCCAAAGGACACAGGTGTAAACAGGAAAAAACAGGTCTTATGACGGTTAAGAAATAATGCTAATGCAAATGCGAATAAATGCAGTGTATATATTAAAGCTTCATATTTTCTGACTATTTCTTGTGTGCGTGTGTTTGTGTGTGTGTTAAATAGGGAAGGTATGTGTGTGTGTGTGTGTGTGTGTGTGTGTGTGTGTGTGTGTGTGTGTGTGTGTGTGTGTGTGTGTGTGTGTGTGTGTGTGTGTGTGTGTGTGTTAGATAAAGAATGAATGGAGAGTGAATGTCCTTTAGATAGATGGATAGATAGATAGATAGATAGATAGATAGATAGATAGATAGATAGATAGATAGATAGATAGATAGATAGATAGATAGAGTTTGATTGGGTTAGAAATAGTACATAGAAGGGAAGTCTGATTGAGTCTAATGGGCTTCAGTGTGTTTAGATTTAAATTTTGACAGTTGGAGTTTGACGGAATGTTCAGATGAGCCAAGACTTTTCAATGTAAGTCTATGGGATTTTTTATGATTTTTAATCTTTATTTTTATGAAAACCGTAAGTCCGATCAGTTAGAAAAGATATAGCACGCTAAGTTAGATCAGTCTCAAGACTTGGGCTGAGTTTGGAGTTTGTAGAGTTAAAGCTTTAGGAGGAGTTAGAGTCAGAAATTTTAGTCTCAGAAAAAGAATAATAATAACTAGATAAAAAAGTTTGTCGAGACAAACTTTAAGTTGGCTTGAGAAAGCCGGACCAGAAAGTTAGAAAAGTTTAAAAAGTTTTAAAAAAGTTTAAGAAGTTTAAAAAGTTTAAGTTTGAAAAATGTTAAACGTTTTAAGTTTGATGGATTTCAGTCTGAAATAGTTTGAAGTTTAAAGTAGTTTTAAAAGCTTAAAGTTTGATAGATAGATAGATAGATAGATAGAAAGACAGATAGACTTTAGATAGATAGATAGATAGATATACAGAAAGACAGATAGACTTTAGATAGATAGACAGATAAACAGAAAGACAGATAGACTTTAGATAGATAGATAGACAGATTCTAAGGACCTCAGAGTGGTTGCTAGGGTACTTAGAGTGGTTGCTATGATGGTTGCTAGGCTAACTCTGGTGGTTTCTAGGGTGTTGCTATGTGGTTGCTAAGGTACCGAGTGTGGTTACTAAGGTCTTGCTATGCGGTTTCTAAGGTACCAAGGGTGATTGCTAGGGTGATGCTATGCGGTTGCTAAGGTACCCGGGGTGGTTGCTAATGTGTTGCTATGCGGTTGCTAGGGTAATCAGGGTGGTTGCTAAGGTGTTGCTATGCGGTTGCTAGGGTACATGCGGTGGTTGCTAAGGTCTTGCTAGGGTACTTGTGGTGGTTGCTAAGGTGTTGCTATGCGGTTGCTAGGGTACCCGGAGTGGTTGCTAAGGTGTTGCTACGCGGTTGCTAGGGTACTTGGGGTGGTTGCTAGGGTGTTGCTATGCGGTTGCTAAGGTACCCGGGTTGGTTGCTAAGGTGTTGCTAGGGTACTTGGAGTGGTTGCTAAGGTGTTGCTATGCGGTTGCTAGGGTTCCCAGGGTGGATGCTGAGGTGTTGCTATGCGGTTGCTACGGTACCCGGGGTGGTTGCTAAGGTGTTGCTAGGGTACTTGGAGTGGTTGCTAGGGTGCCCGGAGTGGTTGCTAAGGTGTTGCTAGGGTACTTGTAGTGGTTGCTAAGGTGTTGCTATGCGGTTGCTAAGGTACCCGGGGTGGTTGCTAAGGTGTTGCTAGGGTACTTGGAGTGGTTGCTAAGGTGTTGCTATGCGGTTGCTAGGGTGCCCGGAGTGGTTGCTAAGATGTTGCTAGGGTACTTGTAGTGGTTGCTAAGGTGTTGCTATGCGGTTGCTAGGGTACCCGGAGTGGTTGCTAAGGTGTTGCTACGCGGTTGCTAGGGTCCTTGTGGTGGTTGCTAGGGTGTTGCTATGCGGTTGCTAAGGTACCCGGGTTGGTTGCTAAGGTGTTGCTAGGGTACTTGGAGTGGTTGCTAAGGTGTTGCTATGCGGTTGCTAGGGTTCCCAGGGTGGTTGCTGAGGTGTTGCTATGCGGTTGCTAGGGTACCCGGAGTGGTTGCTAAGGTGTTGCTATGCGGTTGCTAGGGTATTCAGGGTGGTTGCTAGGGTACCCAGGATGGTTGCTAGGGTGTTGCTAGGCAGGTACTAGTTGTCACAGATCGTTACTTTGAAGTTTTATAGAGTTCTTAGTTTGAATTAGCACTTAGCTAATCACTATTAGCATGTAGCTATTCACCGCTAGCATGTATAACATGTTTGGAAGTCCTATTTGTTAGCATGAGTCAAAAGAACCAACTCCCAAGTCTATACGACATTCTGATGCAAAGATATAGGACTTGATAAATTGTTGCTAGGGTACTCTGTTTGGTTGTTAGGAAGTGGCTTGGCAGCTGCCAATGATAATGCTCCAAGGGCTGTTTGACAGTATGAATAATATAAACTAACCCCTATGTCTGTATGACATTCAGATTTGAAGATATGCCTGTTTGAGTTTGGGTTGCTAGGGTGCTCGACATTGGTTGCTAGGGAGTGGGTAGGAAGTGTCTATGGTGATTCATGGTTGACTGTTTGCTGCCCCGAGTCAAACGAGCCCACCCCCATGTCTCTATGACATTCAGATTTGAAGATATGCCTGTTTGGGTTTGGGTTGCTAGGGTGCTTGATAATGGTTGCTAGGGCGTGGCTA
>CM056141.1:37346202-37463702 GCA_029620275.1 Acrossocheilus wenchowensis | reverse complement strand
AATAGAAAAAAGCCCCGCTTCGCCTCCAGAAATAAAGTTCAGGCTCAGGATTTTTTTTGCTTTAACCCCTGTACACTATACCATTCAAAAGCTTTGAGTCCGTATAATTATTATTATTATTATTATTATTTATTTTTTTTTTTTAAAGAAATGATATAAATGAGTACTTTTATTTAGCAAAGATCCTTTAAATTGATCAAAAGTGATGATAAAGACATTTATAATGTTACAAAAGATTTCTATTTCAGATAAATGCTGTTCTTCTGAACTTTCTATTCATCAAAGAAACCTGAAACAATTCTACTCAGCTGTTTTCAACATCATCATCATAATAATAATAAATGTTATTTTGAGCAGAAAATCAGAATATTAGAAGGATTTCTGAAGGATTGTAATGATGCTAAAAATATAGCTTTGAAATCACAATAAATTACATTTTAAAAAATATTCAAATAGAAACCAGTTATTTTAAATAGTAAAAACATCTGTTCTGCTGTACTTTGGATCAAATAAATGCAGGCTTGCTGAGCAGAAGAGACGTCTTTAACAATCGTACTGTTCAGAAACGTTTGACTGCTAGTGTACAGACAACTTTACATTTACACTAAAACTAAAAAATATAACTAAAAATATAATAAAATACCTAACTACATAATACTACTATTGTTAGAACTTGAAACTTTTGAACTGTGGGTTTCGTCTGGTCAGAGGAGAACTGGCCCCCCGACTGAGCCTGGTTTCTCCCAAGGTTTTTTTCTCCATTCTGTCTCAGAGGGAGTTTTGGTTCCTTGCCGCTGTCGCCTCTGGCTTGCTCAGTTGGGGACACTTAATTTCTAGCGATTATCGTCGATTTGATTGCTCATATACTATTTAAACTAAGATGAACAATCGTTTAGAATTGTAGGTTAATGTTTTAAAAATTAAATGAATCTCCCACTTCCTTTTTATAGTAGACACCGGTCACGTGTTTCTCACAGGACACTCCTCTTAAAGGGGCACTACACTATAAACTGCTATTTGCAACGTATACAATTTTTATACATTGATAAACATTGGATTAAACAAAAATCTCACAAATGACCGAACTCCGCAGAAAACACAACACCTCCCACTTAAGTTCCTGATCTTATGATCCAGGGAACTTAACAAAATCACTCAAAGGACCCCTCTTAGTGACACCTTTTTTTTTTTTTTTTTTCACAAGAGGGCCCTTTGCTTTGCACAATGTCTTTGTGCCTAATGCAGGCACAACCGATGGAGGAGCAGCTTAGTCCAATGTCCAAGTCAATCACATCCCTTTGGCAGGTGTGTGGTATACAGCCCGGGTATGCGAGGTATGGGATGTGCATGCTCTTACTTCATGTATGTGCAATGTGATGGGCATGGTGGCAGCGTTAGGCATGCACCAACCAGCCAACAGGGGTAAGGATGATGACAGAGTGACAAAGGTTTGGGCCAGAGGAAACGGCGGTGTGCAGAATGAGAGGGTTTCAGGAAGAAGCAGGTGTCATGGCGGCTAGGGTGGATGAGTTTTTTCCTCCACCGGAAGAAGGACCACTAATCTTCTCACGTCTCTTCTGATAACTGTCCTGGGTAGTGAAAAACTCCTCTTCTTCTGACCACCCACCAGGGAAACAGGAAGGCCAGCACATGTCACGATGTCAGCATCCCTGACAATTCCTTTACTGTCAGGATATACTGTCAGTATCCGACCCAGACGAAACTGACCTCTCAAAGTATTTGGGTCAGCAACCCAGACAAGATCGCCGACTTTGACGTTCCTCTCTGTCCGGTGCCACTTATGTCGAATGAACAGATTTGGGCCAGCTAGTTCTCTCCACTTTGCCCAGAACCGGTCCATTCCGATTTGAATGGTCCTTAAACGACGCCAGGGATGGGTTTCTAGGTCAAGCCCGCTGGTGTCTCATCCAATCGATGCTCGACCCAGTATAAGGGAGTTAGGTGTTAAGTCCTTGACCCGCGTCCTCCTGTTCTTGAGCGCTGGCATCGATTGGGCGTTCGTTTGTCAGGTTGGCTGCCTGATAGAAAAGAGTTTGAAGCTCCCCCCATGTGAGAGACCCTACAGCTCCTCCGAGGCTCATGAGCGCCCTCTTCAAAAGCTTCACAGCAGCCTCTGCAGCTCCATTCCTGTGGGGTGCGTCTGCAGGGTGAAAGTCCCACTTCCACTCAGTCCCATTCTTAGCAGCTACATCTCCTATGGACGTAGCCTGCAGGCAAGCCAGATGTTTATACAGCTCACACAGAGCAGACTTGGCGCCAACAAAGTTGGTGCCTCTGTCGGACCATAGTTTCTGTGGATGCCCCCTCAGAGCAACAAAGCGGGAGTATGCTTGGAGGAAACTTTCTGCCGATTGGTCATCGGTGAGGTCCGCATGGACGGCTCTCGAGGCCATACAACAGAAAACAATACCCCAGAGCTTCTTAATTATTCTTCTTTTAACAGCGTCTTTCACCTCGAAGGGGCCAAAAAGGTCGAGGGTTGTATACTCGAATGGACTTGCTCTTTTGGTACGCTCTTGAGGGAGATCACTCATTACTTGCTGACACATCTTGGCTCTTTGCTTTCTGCAGGTGACACAGTTGTTCAGTGCCTTCTTAACTGTTCTTCGTCCCTGCATGATCCAGGCTTTCCTTCATGTCTGTAGAAGGGTAGAGGCAACACCTTCATGATTTTCTTCATGTGCCTCCCTGGCCAGTAGGGTAGCGAGCCACGATTGACATGGGATTAGCGGTACAGCCACTCTATCCTCATTCCAGCGTTGGATTCTCCCTCTCCGCAGAGCAAAAGTCCTGTCTTTTCCTCCTTCTGAACAACTAGGCGATCCAAGGTTGTATCCCGGAACTCGACACCATCTTGAGCTTCGAGGGCTAGATCTTTGAAAGCTGTTGCTCTTTTTTCCACAGACAGGTATGGTCTTGCCTCCCACTTTGACCGAACTGGGGCAGGGCTGTTGCCTAGCCAGATTTCTGCTGCCTGTCTCATCCAAGCGATGGTCCCGCATAACCGTGCCAGTGAACTGAACCTTCGGGGGTCCACAAGGCGCACAAGTGCAACACTGGTTGGGCCTGACCATTTTCTGGGCTGGGCTCCTATTGTAACCAGTGCTGAGAACGCCTTCCTCCGAAGTCCCCCGATCTCTTCGACAACAGAGGGGTTAATCTCACCGGCAGTTTTCACAGGCCAATCTGATTCAGGCAACTTCAAAAATTCTGGGCCTTTCTGCCAGACTGATCCTTCAGCAAGCTCCTCAGGGGATGCTTCTCTTGTGAGGAGGTCAGCGACATTCTGTCTTCCTTCGACCCACCTCCAGCTATCCACTGATCCGGCCTTATGGATTTCTCCAATCCGGTTTGCAAAAAATGTCTGATAGCCATAACTATCCTTCTGGATAGCTCCCAGGATTGTCTGACTATCGACAAAACGGATCCACCGATCGACCTTGATGTAGCAGTGC
Organism: Acrossocheilus wenchowensis; assembly: GCA_029620275.1. Taxonomy (NCBI): domain Eukaryota; kingdom Metazoa; phylum Chordata; class Actinopteri; order Cypriniformes; family Cyprinidae; genus Acrossocheilus; species Acrossocheilus wenchowensis. Next base: position 37,460,226 of record CM056141.1, on the reverse strand, counting down.
TTCTCGAAGTATGTCTTCAGGCGGGATGCAAAGACAGCCCCGCACAGCTCTGCTTTAATGACATCACCTTTCTGGTCTAGAGGGGTGAGCTTGGCCTTTGATTCAACCAGCTTCACTACGACTCCATCTTCTGTCTCCCACCGTAGGTAAAGAACGGCTCCGTAGGAAGCTTCACTACCATCAGAAAACGTAATCCCCATTGGGCGACCTATAGCTCCAAGGGGTGTGAGACTCCTGTCAAATTTAATTTGGCCAAGCCTCACATTTTGTTCAAAGAGTTTTATTGCAGCCTCTCGAAGACGTGGCGAAAGAGGATCGTCCCAGGTGTCCTTGGTGGGATGGTCTCTTCCTGCTTCCTGAAAGGACTTTCTTATGAGCATCACTCCTTGTTGCTTGGCAGGTGAGGCCAGGCCGATGGGGTCATAGAACCCTGCAATCTGTCTCAGCAGCATGCGTCGGGTGAGAGGGTCGGGGGTGCTGCCTCTGATCTCATCCTCTCGTAGATCCAGACCAGTCCTCATCTTTCCTCGCCTCTTTGAGAAGTTCACTGACGTCAGCACTCGGAGTTTATCAGATTCAGGTTCATATCCCAATCCAAATGCCTTGTTCTCCTCTTCCCGCATCTGGTTGGGAATTATCAGAGTCTTGGGCTCTGTTGACCTGACATTGCTGGGGTCAATGGGATTTTCACTCCTCCCACATTGGCCTGTCAGGACCCAGGGCTTGAGGGCGAAGTCACCTGCTTTTAAGATCTCTTCCACTCCTTCGGTCATCCTAATCAGAGTTTGTAGATCATCATGCGACGTCAAGATGTCGTCCACATAACAGTCCTCTGTCAGGATCCGACGTTCTTCAACCATGGATGTGAACTGAGGCAGGTTTGCCGTCTCTCTCATGGCAACCTGAGCGATGCATCCAGCAGGCTTGTCACCGATGTTAACTCTGACAACGGCAAACACACTGATTTCATCTTCGGGGTTATCCCTCCAGAGGAATCGATGGAGATGGACCTCCTCGTCCTTCAGCCACACGGAATTATACATTTTCTTTACATCGCCAAGAGCAGCATACAATCTCGGTCACATGTTTCTCACAGGACACTCCTCTTAAAGGGGCACTACACTATAAACTGCTATTTGCAACATGTATACAATTTTTATACATTGATAAACATTGGATTAAACAAAAATCTCACAAATGACCGAACTCCGCAGAAAACACAACAGTGTAGTTATGCATAGCTATGGCATATGAAAAAGCAAATTACATTTTGCTTGTTTTACTAAAAAAAATAATTATTGGTCAGCATTTATCATTATTATTGTTCATAAGTGTTGGGCTACCACTGCTTTCCGAGGTAATCTTATTTTCTAAGTAGTAATACTCACATTTTTCGAGTAAAATCAACAGTCTTCTCCAGAGATCTACTGAGCTGATCGACGTCTCGTTTGTGCAGATATTACAAACATTGCACACATGGAGGAAACTGTACTAGGTAGGGTTGTGGATTTATAGATGCTATGAGGTGTTTGTGTGCCTGTCGCTCTTATTTTCCTTTTATTATTACTGAAGAACATACAAGCTCAGGGAAATATGGTAGTATCTTTAACAATGAACAATCATAATGACCAAAAAAAAAAAAAAAAGAAAAGAAAACATAACTATAATGGGTTTGCGTACATCATAGTATAATATACACAGGGGAAAAAAAGGTTGAATATCTTTGAATAATCATAAAATTCATATAATCATATAATGCATTAAGATTGCATTTGTTTTTGTTATTTATAAGCCTCAGGGATGAAACAAGAGAGATATTCAACCAGAAAAAGAGGAAAACAAGGAGATTTAAGCCAGTTTTACGTGTGGGTGAACTATTTTGCACATGAAATTAAGAAATTAATAACATATTCAAGAGATAACGATTTATAATTTATTTTTAATAAAAATATCTTTAAGGATTAAACTGTGGGTTAGTCTATATTAGTAGTTAAAAATATAAAAACTTAAATCAACCCCAAATTTATTGGTTATAGCCTACTACAATCATAAGGGCAGCTGTTTCTTCAACAAGACCAAAAATGAGCAAATTTCATCAACATCAGAATTTACAGATAGATGAATTAAGCCTGTAGCTCATATCTTTTAAGTTTGTGTTTGCGTTTGTTATAACGTCATAAATCACATGATGATGTAAACATGGCGGACCGCATTCATACTCAACCAGATTTGGCTGTAGAGTACGTACTCTTTTAGCATCCTTTAAGTAAGTACTTCTTGAAATTAAGTACCAACTCATTGAGTATGCGGTTTCGGATGCAGCCTGAGTTTCATTCACAGTGCGTTCCTCTCGGAGGAAGTCGTGAACATCGTTTGGGGCGAAACGAAACGGCTCTTTTATTCCCTGAAGGATGATGACCGCTACAGATCTGGGGGTTGGCTCTGGGCGTCCTGTCCGCATCTCTGGGAAAATACTGAATATGCAATATTAGCTTCTAGGGACGCACAATACTGGATTTTGCCGATATTCAATATGCTGACATTTTTAAAATCGTTTTGGCCAATAGCTGATATACATTTCTTTTGTTTTGAAACAACACCAAGACTCTCCTGTGCAGAGATCATTAACAAATTATTTTTTAATTTGTTAGAACTATTTATAGCCTTTTATATCACTGCAAAAATTTGCATTTCATATGTACATATTCATTATGGCTATCAAAATCACCTAAATATCAAGAAAATCATATACAATCGTAATGGTTTATTATTATTTGTTTATTATTTGTATATTTCGCGGGTACAGAGGTGTCTCTGTGTCTGCTGTGGTCAGATATCAACACGGAAGCGTACAGGAAGTGTGTGACAGGAACAGACGGGGCGGGGCATGAGACACAGTGATGATTGACAGGCGATGGACGAATCAGGTCTCAGGGAGTCACAGCCGTTGCATTTTGGTTGAAAATGAAAATCGGGTTGCATTACATCCCTGTTGAAACTGGCCATTACCACATTTGTCTTCAACCTGTGACCACATAACACATTATGAACCGCTTGTTATAGTTTTTGTTGAGTTTGTGATGTCTAATGTAGAAGTCACATTGGGTCTACTGTGGTGCTGGATGGAAGATCATGGGTCCACACAAACTGCTAGGGTTTTATCTTCTGGAGACACAACTGATATCATGCAGTTTCAAAACCTAAAACCTTCCTGATGTTGATGCTAAAAGGCAGTGAGGACGTGAACACATCTCTTAACATTTACTTGGGTCTGTTGCATGTACACAAAAGAGAGAACAAAGAACAACTGACTGAGCAATTTATGACTATTATATGGTACCAAAAGCAATGTTTTGGGATATTTCACACAATGAGTTCAGTAATATCCGCAGTCTGCCATAATTTTACAAGAAGTTGGCAACATTAGCACATATTTGCAAACAGGGCTTGACATTAACATAGAATCGTCCCGTATTTAAAGTCTATGAATGGTATTCCACATTACATCAATATGAGCGTGGTTTGTCCCATTTTTTAAAAATGTACTTCAGTTTTATGGTTTTTGTTTGGCAGCCGCTCCTGCCAGTCATTGGACTCTTTCTTTGTTTTTTTTTACAGTGCAAAACTGTTATTTTATGGATTTGTCTTAGATTATTACTGACAAATTCAATAAAGTGACATCACTAAACACTGTACAGAGGAACACTATCGTTTTACAGATGTTTCCTAGATTATTATGATCAAACGCATTCAATAAAGTGCTGAAAGCACTAGCCCAAAAGTTCTGCAGAGAAACACTTGTCATTTTACAGGTTATTAAAAAACAAACAAAAAACTGAAAGTGTTAAAGCATGCTCAAGATTGCGAATTAAATGTTTTATTTTGAAAGACAAAATACAAAGTCTGTACATATACTGTACAAAACTGAAAATGTAATCATTCAGTTTTTGAAGAAAAACAGTACAAATTTGAAAGGAAATACATTTCAACATTTACAATGCTGTACCAATTAACAGAACAGTTTGATCAGAAGTTGAATTAAATATTCTCAAAAGAAGAAATACAAAACATCTACAAGACTGCCACTGTTTCAAATGACTGTTAATTCTAAAGGCTGGAATACACTACATGACTTTTGAAATCTGAACAGATTTTTAAAACACTAGGCATCATACATATACTGACAAAGGAAAACTGGGCATCATACACTACATGACCGAGGATCATACACTACCAGACTTTAAAGTTGTTCCGATCACAACAAACTCACTCAGAAACATGAGCCGTGTTGCTAGGAGACGCATGACAAATGAAAACAATATGCATTGTAAAATCGGCTGAAAATATCAAACGTTTGATATCCTCCGACTGGATAGAATCAGAGTCTGAAGCTTAAAAAACCGGAGTCTGTGACCATCATACACTGTGGAATCTGTCATCTCAAATCTGCAGACTGGCTCTGACTTTCGGCAACTAGCGTCAACTTCTCCTGACTGTAAATTGGTGGAAAATCAGGGCAAAAATCGTGTAGTGTATTCCAGGCTTAAGTGTATGATGCCCAGCTTTCCTTTGTCATTATTTACAAAGTCAGTAAGTGTATGATGCCTGGTGTTTTAAAAATCTGTTCAGAATTCGTGTAGTGTATTCCATGCTTAGAACTGTTTCATTATTTAGATGTAAATTTATGTAAACTAATTCCTGAGGAGGAGTTCTTGAGGAGCAATTGAAAAACTAAACATTACATTTTTATCTTAAGTTAGGGTTATAGTATCATGATTTTTTCTTTGAAAAAGATTGTGCAGTGAACTGTATTTTAGCTTGTATTTTCCCAGTCAGGTTTATAGTGTTTTTTCTCAATATTTGACTGACCCTTTTGGATTCCATATAGCTCTGATAATATATTGTGACGAGTATCCCGATTGCTCATCAGCGTTGCCCTGGAGACAAAGGCGGAACACCTGCGCCGCCTCATCAGGGCTGGGCCGGTCGCACCTGAACCTCATTAGGTTCCACCATATAAGCCGGACGCGGCTGGGTGAGAGAGGAAGACGCCAGGCTTCTGTCCCATGAAGGCTTATGTGTGCACTCTCTATTTTTGCGTTGCAGAGACCAGCGACTAGGCGACTGAACCAACCCCGAAGAACCGGAGCCGAAGATTGTCACAGCACGACTGGATCCACGCACGGAGAGCACCGCACCGCAGCCACCAACCACCTTGCACCTTGCACACCACCTTTACTAATAAATCCGCCCTCCGGGGTATTTATTTTGAGCTCTCCTTGTCGCGTGATTCTTCCACCCCGTCACAATATGTGGACAAAAATTACATTGTATTTTAATCCTGAATACTAGCTACACAAGTGTAATAATAAGTAAAATCAAAACACACAAATAAAGGTCCATGATTCTGCACCAGAAGTGACAGTCACAGCAGATAAAGAGCAGTCCTGAAGTAATCAGCTGGATGCGTGCTGCATCTGGGGGTAAAGAAAATAAATCCTTCGGATGAGACGTTAAACCGAGGTCTTGACTCTCTGTGGTCACTAAAAATCCCTCGAAAAGAGTAGAGGTGTGACCTCGGCATCCTGGTCAAATTCGCCCATTGGCCTCTGACCATCATGGCCTCCTAACAATCCCCATATCTGCTGATTGGCTTCATCACTCTGTCTCCTCTCCACCAGTAATCTGGTGTGTGGTGGGCGTTCTGGCGCTCTATGGCTGCCGTCGCATCATCCAGGTGGATGCTGCACACTGGTGGTGGATGAGGAGACCCCCCCCCCCCCCCCACACACACAATGTAAAGCGCTTTGAGTGCCTAGAAAAGCACTATATAAATGTAAGTAATTATTATTATTATTATTAAAAAGACAGATTTATTGAAAAGTACTTAAAAAGGAAGATTTCATTTGTGTACCTTTTCTTTAAACAACATTTGACATTATGAGACATTCTGGCTAATTTAATGATCTAGTTGTGACCTAATGGTTAGAGAGTTGTAACCTGAAGGTCATGGGTTCGAGTCTCAGTACTGGCAGGAAATGTACAGTCGTGGCCAAAAGTTTTGAGAATGTCATAAATATTCATTTTCACAAAGTCCGCTGCTTCAGTGTTTTTAGATCTTTTTGTCAGATGTTACTATGGTATACTGAAGTAAAATTACAAGCATTTCATAAGTGCCAATGGCTTTCATTGACAATTACATTAAGTTTAAGCAAAGACTCAATATTTGCAGTGTTGACCCTTCTTTTTCAAGACCTCTGCAATTCGTCCTGGCATGCTGTCAATCAACTACTGGGCCACATCCTGACTGATGGCAGCCCATTCTTACATAATCAATGCTGGGAGTTTGACAGAATTTGTGGGTTTTTGTTTGTCCACCCGCCTCTTGAGGATTGACTGCAAGTTCTCAATGGGATTAAGTTCTGGGGAGTTTCCTGGTCATGGACCCAAAATTTCAATGTTTTGTTCCCCAGGCCACTTACTTATCACTTTTGCCTTATGGCAAGGTGCTCCATCATGCTGGAAAAGGCATTGTTCGTCACCAAACTGTTCTTGGATGGTTGGGAGAAGTTGCTCTCGGAGGATGTTTTTGTGTCATTCTCAAAACTTTGGTCTCCTAAAGTTGATTCAGCTGTGGGATCAGGGCACCTCCAGTGCAGAGCTTGCTCAGGAATGGCAGCGGGCAGGTGTGAGTGCATCTGCACGCACAGTGAGGCCAAGACTTTTGGAGGATGGCCTGGTGTCAAGAAGGCCAGCAAAGAAGCCACTTCTCTCCAAAAAAAACATCAGGGACAGATTGATCTTCTGCAGAAAGTATCGTGAATGGACTGCTGAGGACTGGGGCAAACTCATATTCTCCGATGAAGCCCCTTTCCGATTGTTTGGGGCATCTGGAAAAAGGCTTGTCAGGAGAAGAAAAGGTGAGCGCTACCATCAGTCCTGTGTCATGCCAACAGTAAAGCATCCTGAGACCATTCATGTGTGGGGTTGCTTCTCATCCAAGGGAGTGGGCTCACTCACAATTCTGCCCAAAAACACAGCCATGAATAAAGAATGGTACCAAAACACCCTCCAACAGCAACTTCTTCCAACAATCCAACAACAGTTTGGTGAAGAACAATGCATTTTCCAGCACGATGGAGCACCGTGCCATAAGGCAAAAGTGATAACTAAGTGGCTCGGGGACCAGAACGTTGAAATTTTGGGTCCATGGCCTGAAAACTCCCCAGATCTTAATCCCATTGAGAACTTGTGGTCAATCCTCAAGAGGCGGGTGGACAAACAAAAACCCACTAATTCTGACAAACCCCAAGAAGTGATTATGAAAGAATGGGTTGCTATCAGTCAGGATTTGGCCCAGAAGTTGATTGAGAGCATGCCCAGTCGAATTGCAGAGGTCCTGAAAAAGAACGGCCAACACTGCAAATACTGACTCTTTGTATAAATGTCATGTAATTGTCGATAAAAAGCCTTTGAAACGTATGAAGTGCTTGTAATTATATTTCAGTACATCACAGAAACAACTGAAACCAATATCTAAAAGCAGTTTAGCAGCAAACTTTGTGAAAACTAATATTTATGTTATTCTCAAAACCTTTGGCCACGACTGTAGATGAGTGAATGAGCGCTAGTGTAAATGGGGCCTGAGGGGCCCTTGAGCAAGGCACGTTACCCACAGGGGCCGCACAGTAACAATGGCTGACTACTGCTCTGGGTGTGTGTTCTCTACGTGAGATGGTAGTTATAAAGAAATTAGTATTCACAACAATGAACAACTTTTCTCAGATGTATCATAAAGTAAATACATTTCAATGGACTCTGAAGAATACTATGCAAACCACGCTTTTGTATCTACTGTTAGGTTTTTGTAATAAAGCTGGTGAGTAGGCTACATTTTTGTAAGCACATGTCTCTGTCAGTAAGTCAACAATTAATATTGTTTTATTAAACCTGTTAATATTCATTTGTGTGTGTGTCTCATGGTCCAGAGGTTTTGGGATTGAAAATCTTCTGCCACATGATCTTCCGTAAAAAGGAGTATTCATATCATACTAACATTAATACTTTAAATGATAATGTGTCGTTATATGCAGGGGTTAAAGCAAAAAAAAATCTTTTGACAGAAAATGTTTCCTCGGTCAAACCCCGATCCACAGCCATACCCGTCACACACCCCGTTTAAGAGCTGTGTTTGTCTTCTTGTAATTAGGAGCGCTTGTCCTCCTGTCCTCCGAGCGAGTGATATATTCCATCTGAATCTGCGGGAATCTGCAGAATGATTATTACGGTAATAGCCACAATTCTGCTCTGTTCTCTGCTAATAACCCGGCTGTGAGTGATGCGAGCGGCATTACTGTGTCAGTGAGAAGCTGCAGATGTCCTTGGTGTGCCGGCAGAACAACAACAACAATGCGATACATGTTTCTTTCTTTTCCCTGTTATCCCTGATAACTAATGCAGTGAACACGGAGCAGTTTTTCTGTGAGCGGGAGCAGAAACCTGGAGTGGATCTGGAGCGGAGTAATTACAGAACGCTTCGAGCGGAGAGAGGAACGTGCTTTCACTCCACTCCAGGCTTTGATCACATCCCCCTCAACAGGCTCAATACACCTCGGCTTTCTTGAAATGTAAGCCTATTTACGGCCTTAGAATTATGAAAAGTGAATTCAAGACATTAAGGACAGGCGGGAACCCTGCAACTGATGGAAATCCATCACAGTGACGGAGAACTTTAATCCCTGTTATCATTATAGGGTGGTTGTGTACACCAGTGGTTCTCAGGTCCAGTCCTGGGACCCCTGCTCTGCACATTTAGCATGTCTCCCTTACTTAACACACCCGATTGAGATCATCAGCTCATTAGAAGAGAGATCCATGAACTGAACTAACGAGCTGATGATCTCAGTCAGGTGTGTTAAGTAAGGGAGACATGCTAAATGTGCAGAGCAGGGGTCCCAGGACTGGACCTGAGCACCACTGGTGTACACACACCGCTAACACACATTTATGTTCAAACAACTTGTGAAAGTGCATGTCGCATCCGATGACCCCTTTAAGAGTACAGCAATGAAGCTCACACACTAACACAAAATAAATAACACACTTTTTATTTTTAACCAGATAACCATGAAATTTGTGTGTCATAATTTTGGTATAATATTTAAATGAACACATTAAAAAAAAAAAGTACACTCTCATATATATATATATATATATAAGACCACGTCAGTCATCAAGCCGTGGAAGACCTCTCCCTTCCCCTCTGACAGATGCTCTACAGACGCCGTAGTCCCACAGGAGTTCCTCACTGACAGCAATGTCTCGTAGAGCACAGAACAGAACACATTCTCTGGGTCCTTCAGGACAGTTTAAGGAAACTCTCCGAGGCCGCACATTACTTCTCCTTCGGGAATGATTCATCCTCCTCCCAAACGTTTCTTTGTCAGGGTGGCAGTCACAGGGGAACTTCTGTGCATCGATGCAGAGAGGCTCACCACCCTTGCCCTTAAAGAAAAACAGGTATGATGGCCCCCCAGTGAGGGTCTCCAGCCTCCGCTCCCCTTCCTGCTTGGAGACTTCTTCACCGTGGTAGTCACACACGACCTGGTTCTTCTGGAACTTCATGGTGGCAATGACTCCTGCACAAAGGTAAATGAACATGCTTTTGAGCAAACAGCTTCCCTCTCCCTGTTCCTCTAAACAACTACAAATGTGGGTAGTCACACCTTTGCCTTTCCCCTCGAAGTGCTTAATGGCCAGACCTTTCCATTTCTGATGGACCACAGAAGCAATGAGGAGAGGGTGATTTGCGACAGGGGACGGTTCCTGGCAGGGCACCCACGCTAGCAGAACACTGTCCACAGACCGCACATTGTTGGTCCACGTGGTCTCCTTGGCCATGGCATGCTGGACACGAGACGCTGGGGTTTTTTGGCCAGTCCTGTCAGTGGACTGCTCTGGGGGAAGACCTCGGGTGAGTTTTAACCAAACACACCTTAAAAAATGTTGACTGTAAAGTGACTGGCATTACTGTAAGCTCTTACCAAGAGTATACTGTACACACAACTTGTACTGAAGCCTCCTCCAGTAGTGGTAATAGCTGCGGTCCTCAAATCCTGCCTCTGCCGCCTGCGCCTTTGTGGGAGGCGTCCCATGAAGGGTAACGGGAAACAGGTCTTCAAAAGCTCCCCAAAACCTAGGAGTTGGGAGCGGCACCGCTGGGGTAGGTGGAGATGCCCTGTTAAAAAAAAAATAATAATTATAATAATGATAATAATACTTTACTTAATTTAGAGCACAGTGCCTTTATGAGTTGTGTTGACAAACGTCTCTTTTTATCTCTCTCTTTTAATAATTCCAAAACCATCTGAAAGTCAATAAGTTTCAGTTCCAATAATGATTGGTGTGCCGTGTGGCCAATGCATCTGTGATGCAGCCCTTCTGTGATTACAAAAATACACTCAAATATTCATGACTTTGAAAGGTTAGTTGTTGCTTTGTATTTGGAAAAAATAATCAATTTTACACACTGTAAATGGTGTTGAATTTGTTGATGATATGGATCTTATGATCTGTTGTCAGTGATGAATAAAAACAAAGAGTGTACATGACTTTCCTTTCTATTTTTTTAAACGAAACAAAAAATTTAATCTGAATCATTAGGCTGAATAGGAATCTGAATGACGAGTGGATCATTTCTTACAATTACCTACCCTCCTCATGAGGGTCACCTTAACGAGGTGAAGTCGTTCTGTACCTCTCCAGCGTCTGTGGTGGCTCCTCCTCAGCAGCTGACCGGGGCGGATTGACCACCATTCCTGCCTGAGGCTCTGCTGGTGGCGTAGGTGCCTCCTGCAGCCTCGTGACATACCTGTTGACATGCATCGGAGGGAGAAATGAAGGCAAGATGTCTGTCATGAAACTGAACCGTGTGAACCACTGACTAGAATACTTGCTTTTCTCGTAGTCGCTGCACATCGGCTGTTGGGTTACGAAGAGGAAGTCCTGAAGCTCCCAGGAAGAACCGGTCCCCGTCGTCTCCCTCCGGAGGTTGAGCCTTTAAATAATCTGGCCGGATGTACTTGAAGTAGCAGTCCAACCACTACAGCAAAGATTTGTGCATAGTTCACAAGTGTTAGCTGTGACAAAGACTGTTAATGAACTAATAGTGTGGCGTGTAGAGGATCGTCTTACATGTTCTTCTTTTCTATTCAATCTTATGCTTCCTTTGGACAGCTTTACAATGACTCCGTCTCCCTCCGTCACCCTGTCGTTCCATTCCTGGACCTGTGCGAACATTCAGACAAACATTATAAAGTTCACACTCATTCCTCCACCTCACAAGACCCAATGTATCTGTGTTTGAACAGGTCTAAAGTATGTCAGCGTTGAGCTCACCTTGAACTCTTTAATGCTCGTAGGACCCAGGTGATGGACCCACATCATTGTGGCGAGGCAGAAGCTCCGGAAGACCATCCTGGTCTTTGCAGGGACCCCTTTATGTTGGCGGAGGCGGCTGGACACCTCTCCCATGTCCTCCTCTGTGAGAGCCAGAATTTCAGACTCCTGGATGGCAGCACTAGGAGACGAAGGGACCATTACTGTGGTATGACCAACACACCCTTGTACAGTGCATTACTCACATCAGAAATGACTTACAATGCCTAGTTCCCTCTCCATTCACAGACCTCCCTACCTGTCATGCTCCTCTTTGATGAGGAATCCCTTTGCCTGGAAGTACTCTGCCAAGGAGTCACAAGACGGGTCCTCCCTGACCAGTTTCCTGACCGCAGACAAATTCATAATCCTCCCCTCTCTTGTCCACTTCTCTTGTGCCTCCTTGGCCCTCGAGACTTCTTCCTGGATACAGCCATCCTCCGCATCCCGTAAGCACCTATTTCTTAAATGGTGTTCAATGTTGGTCTGGGGCTCATGACAAATCAAGCAGTGGACCAGCCTTGAAGGATTCCTGCCCACATCTAAAGAGCATCTAGGTGAATTCTCAGTCACATGACTCAACGCACTGTATGCTACAATGACTTTTACGTTACAATACAGATATGCATATCTACATTTTGTCCTGATTTCTTCACACATTACTTATTGTTTGTCCTGTTGGTCTCAGGCTAACGAGACCACACTTAAACCGCTTAGATCGGTTTATAATCAGGCGTTAAAGATGCTTGACAGAAAAGCCCCTCGCTATCATCACTGCAATATTCTCAGTAGTTTTGACTCTTTAATTCGATATACAAATCTAAGAACCGTTTTCAAAATTATTAATAACATTGCTCCACCCTCAATGAAAAAAAATCATAAAACTTTATTCTGAGCAAACGAGCCGAACATCTCGCTCCACTGCTCACAGAAACTGTGCTGTCCCGAAAAGATTCTCTGCCTTTGCACAGACAGCCTTCTCATTTAAAACCATTAAACAATGGAATCAACTTCCAGGCAGTTTAAAGTTGTCTGTAGATTTGAATAATTTCTCTCAAAATTTAAAGAAATATATCCTTGATAACCAGCTGTGTCAGCATCACACAGAATTTCCTCAATATTGTACATATTTTAGGTTGTGATGGCTTTTTGATTAGTTTTTCATTTGAACATTTGATTGGTTTTAAATGATCACTGTTCAATTAATATTGCATGTATTTGTTAGTACTATTGACAGTTATTTGTAATGTAATGTTTTTATAGTATGTGCACCTGCCCGGGGGCTGCAGATGGAAATTAGCATTCGCTAACTCTGGTACAAAGCATCTTTTCGTAAGATTAATGATTTTTGTACATTGTCCCTGATAAATAAACTAATAATAATAATAATAATAATAACTTGCAGCTATGAGAAACAGCCATGTTGAAGGGGTGTACACACATAAGAACATAGTAACCACAATATTAAACGCCCCTGTTTGTTTAAAAGTTTGTTTATTTTAATGTTGAATTTAAACTTTGAATAACAGATTTACATTGCGGCCTACTGAATAACACTGTATGTGTGGAATGTTAAGAACTTTGTATACCATCTTAAAAGTAAACAGCATTTATAGCGGTAACTAATGTATGGCAAAGAAACCCAAACACAGAATAAACTGCTGTGATGCACTCAACAGCGTAGCGTGACTGAAGCTAAACGGACTTGACCTATGTGAAAGCACGGTTCAGCATTGATCCGAAACGCTGCGCACACGCAGCGGGTGCACGAATGGTTTGCAGGAGCCACGCGCATCTATAGACTAGTGCAGGTTCATTCTCACTGTTAGTATATAGTAATAGTAATTTTTTAGGCGAGAATGTGCTTGCTTGGACTTCAAATATGCGTTTTGTTAATAAAGATAATTCATGTTGGGTAAATCTAATGGCCAGTCTTTGGTCTCATTAAACTATTATTTGTTCCAGAGAAAATAGTTTTGGCAAAATATTATCATGTTTATTCAATGCTGTATATCGCGCTGTCTTTGTACGGTTGGCTGAACTGCCTAGCAACTTTTATGATGGCTGTTGTTGTTTATTAAAGTAAATATGATTATCCAATAAATAATATTTTATATAAATAATAGTATTTAATAACAGTGTTTAGTACCGACGGTGACTTTTACTTTGAAAAATAAACGCTTTTGAGAACAGAAGTTATTTTTACTTTCAACAACAACGCGGCTAACAAATGAGCAGTGCTGTCATCACAAATCACACTTAACGGATGAAAGGATATTGACGATGAGATGACGCTTTCCTCGGTGGACATTCAGACTTATTTTTTATTCTCTGTAGGAGATGCTGTATCAGTCGCTCAGTCCATCTCTCTCTCATAATACAAGCTTTTACTACAGTAATACAATAAGTTTTCAAAGAGGAAACTCAATGTTCCTTTTTTACTAGCTCTAAAGTGATGTTTTGGAATTAGTAACGGAGGCTTGGGCTCAGCTGTTAAAGGAACACTCCACTTTTTTTGGAAATAGGCTCATTTTATAACTCCCCTAGAGTTAAACAGTTGAGTTTGACCATCTTTGAATCCATTCAGCCGATCTCCGGGTCTGGTAGGAGCACTTTTAGCTTAGCTTAGCATAGAATCGATGATCGGCTATAATCGGCTTAGTATCATTGAATCGGATTAGACCATTAGCATCTCGCTGAAAAATGACCAAAGAATTTTGATATTTTTCCTATTTAAAGCATGACTCTTCTGTAGTTATAAACAGTCAGGCTAAGCTGAGCTCCTCTAACACTGACCAGCAGGAACGCACTGATATGACCACTGACTCTCTCACACACTATTATACCCATGAAGCCTTTCTCTCTGGTTTTATAACAGCTGTACTTTTATAGTTAGAACAGATAGCATTAGAACATTACAATCTAACACTGCTCTTTAAAGCATTAACAATCACTAAACAAAGTTACAATCACTAAATTAGTTCTCGTTTCGAGAGGAGAAATCAATCTACATATAAAATATTGGCCAGATTATTGGTCTTTATAAGTAATAAAAGTGTAGTGCATCCAATAGTCATTATATATAAACAAATCGTTTTTTACTGATGCAAATGTGTTAGAAACGATACATTGCGATACAAATGCCAACTTGTATCCGATGCACACTTTTTAAACCGATGCAAACTTTTTTTGCCGATGCACCGAGCGAATTGGGGAATCTTCCCAACCCTAATATATATACAGTGCCTTATGAAAATATTCACACCCCTTCATATTTTTTTTTTCTCATGTTTTATGTTTCTGCCTTATGTTAAACTGCTTTAAATTACTTTTTTTCGACATCAATCTACAATCTATACACCATAATGACAAAGTAAATAACAGGTTTTTAACATATTTGCAAATTTATTAAAGATAAAAAACTTAAATGATTCCATTGCATAAGTATTAATACCCTTATCTGGGACAGCTGGAATTTAGCTCAGGAGCATTCATATTGCTTGTAGGTGACACTAAACTTCGATTGAAGTTATCCTGTGACAAATTCAATTGAATGGGTATGATTTGGAAAGGCACACACGTCTTAATAAAAGATCTAACAGCTGATAATGCATATCAGAGCAAAAACCAAGCCCTGAGGTCAAAAGAACAGTCTGCCCTTACGAAAATTAACCATGGTTTTACTATAGTAAAACTGTAGTTAACCATGACTGTAGTACCCGTGGTTTTTTGGTGCGATCCATGGTTTTAAAAAACCATGGTTCTGATACCACGGTTTTACTACAGTTATATTGTAATAATACTATAGCAAAACTGTAGTTAACCATGACTGTAGTACCCGTGGTTTTTTGGTGCGATCCATGGTTTTAAAAAACCATGGTTCTGATACCACGGTTTTACTACAGTTATATTGTAGTAATACTATAGTAAAACTGTAGTAAACCATGACTGTAGTAACCATGGTTTTTTGGTGCGATCCATGGTTTTAAAAACCATGGTTCAAGTACCACAAATTAACTATGGTTGTATTACCATAGTTTAACCATGGTTTTACTAAAGTACCTCAAATTACATTTAAGCCAGTTATTCAACAAACATCTACAAAATAAAAACAGAATGACAAGTTACTATTCTATGATACAGGCTTTATTATAGCAGTTGCATCATCTGAAACAAAATATTGTTGTCACATGACAAAATGATTCAGAACTATGAACTATAACTTTATTTAAAAAATAGTGATAAAGCACTGCAGTGGTAGAGATGGTTTTCTGCTAAATTACAAAATAAAAATAGCAAATTGTTTCACTGTAATAATGCATTAACTCTATATAAATTAATTACATGTTGTACAAATAAACATGACTTAGTGTTCACACACAATATTATACCTCCTACCTCTAACAATATCTTATGTAGGGCTGCATGCAACTAATGTTTTTTTTTGATAATCAATTTATTTGTAGATTTTTTGTAATTAATATTAGTAATTGGATGAAAAAAAAAAAAAAAAAAAAAAAATATATATATATATATATATATATATATATAATTTTTTAATTAAAATAATTTTAATTCATTATTTTAAAGAATGACATTTCACTTCCTGCCTATGAAAACAAATATAAAGAATGTATCTATGTAGGCTCTGCTGTACATTATAAGCATTGAATATTAAAATACAAACATTATCTTCTAAACCTAAAAACAACAGATTGCTTGTTATTTTGAAACAGAATTTAAAACAATTTAAACAAAAAAACACAATGTTAACTTGTAAGAGGTACAAGGAACAAACACAGTCATTCGTCTGAACAGAGTAATTATATTATATTATATTAATGGACAATTCCAACAATAGTGCCTTTACTGTTACTGCTCTCTTAAATATGATTACTTGTGTTACATGTAGGGCTTTAAACCTACACTTAATTTCTAACAAAAAAATATTTGAGCAAAATGTGTATTTTAGTCAGAATTATGAGCGGTCTGTTTGTTTTGATGCACTATTCAAATTCGTTGATGATTATTTTAATTATCGATTAGTTGTTGCAGCCGGGCCTAGTTTTATACGACCTGTAAACATGAGCCCAACACAGATGTGTGCAGTCCATAGCATTAACAACCTTGATTACAATATCAATGAAGGTAAAAAAGGTTCTTTCAGTGGAAAAGTTTTACACAAAATACATTCACAAGAAAAGAGAAGTACTTTAAAGAATGTTTAAAATGATATCAACTCACATGAGAAGATTTTGGTCATTTCAAGCCTAAAGCAAGCTGATTTATTCTACATCGAGTCACCTCATGGGGGCGGATGAAGGCCAGATGAATCCTCCACACTTTCACTTGGTGAAGGAAATGCCCCTTTTTCCAAAAACTTTTGATGCTGCATACATGGCAGTAGTGGTCAGTATGAAGTCTATCATATAGTCCAGTAGGTTACAGTCCACCTTTGGTTTGGTTGTCTTGATCTTCACCCCATATGGTTTCAGGACCTAAAAATGAGAAGAATATATACACAGTATTAATAAACAACTTGCTGGAATACTCAGTTGTTATTTGTCAGTTGCACACTCATCTACACTCTTAAAAAAAGGTGACAGAAAGAACCAAAAAGGGGGTTTCGTGGCGATGTCACAGAGGAACCTTTTTTGGCAGGTTAATGTCAGTACCTCATCATCCACTACTATGCCTTCTTTCGTCCCGTGGAAACTGCCACTGGTGGTTCAAAGAGTTCCCGCTTTCACAGTCCTTCTGATGAATGGTTGAGGCTGGGTACATAGGATCCTGTAAAAAAAAACAAAAAAAAAACAACCTTTCATTAGTTTCTTAATTTTAATAGGTTTAACACAGGTATAATGATGCAAAATGACAAACAACGATAATGGAAAGGTGTTTTTAAGCTGAACAGCAGTCAGAATAGAAACAAAATCTATTCACTCTCCAAACCACTTATCCTCTCTAGGGTCTTGGGGGCTGAAGCCTATCCCAGCATCGTGGGCCACAAATCCATCCAATTAATGGTATTTAAGAGCCTGTCCTCCAACAAAAAATGACCCTATCGGTCGTTTGTGCAAGCCCTTATTACGACCTATATTTACGTTTTAAAGTTAAGCTAAGCACCCTCTAGCACGCCTAAAAATAATGACAGTCTCACGTTGCGTCTATCGTCATGAAATGACGTATGACTGTCATTACCAATCAAAATGCGTGTTTATTTAAATGCAATATGTGGACTTTTTACACCGATCTCACAGTATTCGTACATATTTTACTAGGTGGCTAATTCGTACGAATGACCACACCTAACCCTACCCCTAAACCTACCCCTTACAGGAATCATGCAAAATCCTGATTTTTAGTGCACATTTTATGAGGGCATGCTTTCTCTGGGATCGAACCCATGATCGCATGATCACATAATTACATATCGTCATATAACGCAATGCTCTACCAACCGAGCTACACGAAACCCGAACTATGGCGCAGATAAAAGAATACAAAACATTAATATGAAAATGTCATGTTGCCGATAGGGGCACAATTGTAGCATACGCTCTGATGGGTCATACTTCAGGGATTTGGACAAACGACCTATACGGGCGTATTGGTTGGAGGACAGGTTGGTATTTAAGCAATATAGTAACAATTGTTATACAGTAACTGTCAAGATTTTGGAAACATTACAGTGTTTTTTGGGAAAAAAATAGTAATATTGCAAAATATAATTACACGTTAAAAAGAACTGTTGTCTATTTTAATATATTGTAAATTGTAATTTATTCCTGTGATCAAAGCTGAAATTTCAGCATCATTACTCCAGTCTTGTTTCTTGAGCAGCAAATCAGCATCTTGGAATGATTTCTGAAGGATCATGTGACACTGAAGACTGGAGTAATGATGCTGAAAATTCAGCTTTGATCACAGCAAAATAAAATTACATTTTAAAATATATTCACATAAAAAAGTGGTATTTTAAATGATAATATTTTATATTTCTGTTCTTACTGTATTTTTAATCAAATAAATACAGTAGTGGTGAGCAGAAGACTTACTTAAAAAACACATTCAAAAAAACATTTTAAAAAATCATACCAACCTCTAACTTTTGAACAGTAGTGTCCTGTATGTTTGAGGTTTTACTTACTAGTAACATGGTTCATAGCGATGTTGTCCGACAGGAGACTCTGCTGCACGGTCATCAGCATATAATCTAGAAACATAATATGCAATTTATCACAGAGCCAACGATATTTAGCTTTATTTAAAGGAAGCAAGCTAGAGCAGAAGTGAAACGCAGAAAAGAAAACGGTACATGCACACACACATACACAAAACATTTCTTAAAATAAAATTATTAACATTCATGTATTTAGGTTTGTGTCACTACCTGTCAAAACCTTCCTTTAATGAACTGTAATATAACAGATGCATGGTGATATAAGAAAATATGGTGAAAAAAAATGCATATGAATGCATATTTCTTCTATGCTCACCTGTGTTTTCTGCATTTCTGTCAGCAGCTCCCTTCAGACATTTTGAAATCTTGGGAGCTTCTCTTCCTTTGTAGAAAGATTATGTTATCACTCCTGAAACCACAGAACAATTTTAATTTATCAATATTTGTTTACCATGAAAGATCAAAGCACTTTTGAACTAATGTTAGATTCAGTTAATTCGTGCTTCTGTAAGTGACGTCACCCATTAACAGTATACAGCACATATTTTAGGTTAAATAACTTAGACAACTTCCAATAAACCATTGACAAACTGACAGCAAACCCTTTACAAAGCTAGCAAAACCTCTCATCTACACATAAAGATGTGATTAAAAACCCAAACTTTCATAAACAAGAGCTCAAGCTTCAGAGTTAGCCTAACATACCTCGTCTGAAAACAGATGCTAGCGGACTTTTTTCGAAGACTGTAAAACATTTCTGTAAAGTAAATATTCAACATAAACATGTCAGTTACATGTAAGAAAGTGTCTGGAACAGTTGTATGTGATATTTGTGTGATTTTAGGGACTAAACTCACCTGAAAGCAGTGAAAGCAGCAGCGAGAGACAGAGATTTACTGTTCGTCAGTTACAGTGTTGCACACCGTTTCCATGGCAACTCCCTCCGCTCCAGCGTTTGAATGAGCGCGCGAATTCAGCGCGCGAGTCCATTTAAACACGTCAGTCATGCAGCATTCATAAACCTCTTAAAATCTTTCTTTAAATCGCGAATTTGAAACTCATTTTGTAGTTCTACGACCAATTTGGTGCAAAATGTATAATAGTGAGATAAATAAAAAAATAAATACAAATAAATTATATTTTAAGATTTGTATCACTCAGCCTTTTTATTTCATTTTAAAACATGATTTTTATACTAAACTTTGCTTTTGCTAAATAACTAGCATAATACATTTTTTTTGAGTAATGCAAAACAGCATTAAAATAGGAGTAAAAAGTATAAAAGGACTGATCTACTGGTCTTTTTTTTATTAAAAAACAAAACACCACAACACTATTTATAACTAAAAATTAATACTTTATTGAGCTTTAATTGAACACAACTAAAAGAAAATGAGTCTGGAATGAGTTCTGGACCAGGCAGCTAGGAACATTTAGCTCACTTGATCTCACTTTCCAGAAAAAAAATATTTACAAAATGTTGATTGTGAAGAACCATTATATAGTCTAAAGAACCTTTTGTGCAATGGATAGGTTCTTTTGGATATTAAAGGTTCTTCATGGAACCATACACCCTGCCAAATAACCATTTTTTAAGAGTGTATTTTTTGTAATAACTGACACCACATTTGCCAAATTTGATTGTTTCATTTTCAGAAATCATGAGATTAATTATGATTAATTTATTGAGCCCTGATTTTTTTTTTTTTTGAAGAGTAAGAAATAACTAAATCTGTAGTTTATTTTGTAATGGTTCTACTAAAAATGCTGTGGTTAACCATAGTTCATTTTGCAATTACTATGGTTTTCTACAAAAACAATAGATAAATCATGGTTACTGTAGTAAAACCATGATTAATTTCGTAGTTACTATGGCTTTACTACTAAAACCATAGTTAAACCATGGTTTATTATGTAGTTACTATGGTTTTACTACAAAAAACATAGTTTAACTATGGTTACTGTGGTAAAACCATGGTTCATTTTGTAGTTACTATGGTTTTACTACAAAAACCATAGTAAAACCATGGTTTATTATGTAGTTACTATGGTTTTACTACAAAAACCATAGTTAAACCATGGTTTATTATGTAGTTACTGTGGTTTTACTACAAAAAACATAGTTTAACTATGGTTACTGTGGTAAAACCATGGTTCATTTTGTAGTTACTATGGTTTTACTACAAAAACCATAGTTAAACCATGGTTTATTATGTAGTCACTGTGGTTTTACTACAAAAACCATAGTTTAACTATGGTTACTGTGGTAAAACCATGGTTCATTTTGTAGTTACTATGGTTTTACTGGAAAAACCATAGTTAAACCATGGTTACTACAAAAAAACCATGGTTAATTTTCGTAAGGGTGTAGAGCTCAGAAACAGGTTTGCGTCAAGCCACACATCTGAAGAAGAAAAATCATGGTTCAGAAAAAAAATCATGGATTTTCTAAGCGGATAAAAATGACGACTATAATTATGGGTGGGCGATATGACCAAAATCTTATATCACGATAATGATATATATCACAATACAGTAATTTTTTTCTTTTAAAAAGGTTTTTATGATATTAAAATCTTTGATACCATAGCATTTTCATAATCCTTGTCACCAATGTCAATATCAAACTAATACAAGCCTTAAAAAAAAAAAGAAACAAGCTCACTGAAAATAAATAAACAGTCAGTGATGAAATAAGTATAAGAAACTAATTGCAAGCAATAGGACAAAAAACTACAATAAATAAGAAACACTACATACATTCTGTAAATTAATTAGTCTTCACTGAGTTAATTATATCTATCTATCTATGACAGATATAATTAACACGTGTACTATGTATTGATTCTATATACATCTCATTATTATTTTTTTATTATTATATCTTTTATTAAAGTTACAAAAGTGATTTAGTCAAGAGCAGTGAGAGATTTTCTAGCAATGTGCTATGATTAATATGAATGGCAGACAGAACGAATATTGGACAGCTTCCCCTTTAAGACCGAAGTCCGGATCCAATATACTGTTACATATGCGTTTTCTCCTTCAGCTGTTTACTCTCTCTTAACACCTAAATCGTTGTCTTTATGAGGATACTTGCCAAGACGGGGATTCTGAAGCATATAAGTATATCACTACTTAGACAAAGACAAAAATTGTCTTTTTTTTCGAGCGGAGCTCGAAAGAGTGAGCATATTACCCCTATCCTTCAGTCATTGCATTGGTTACCAGTGTGCTACAGGATCCAGTTTAAAATGCTCTTACTGGTTTTTAAGTCTTTAAATGGTTTAGCACCCTCTTACCTCTCAGATCTGTTGATAGACCACCAACCTACAAGAGCTCTTAGGTGATATTACATAGCGCCTGAAAGTAGTCCCCAGCTATATTATAACTAGTTACCTAGCTGGGGACTACTTTCAGGCACTGCGTAATATCACTGCGCCTGCTGCGGCCATGTTACGGCAGCAAAGTTCGTTAATTATTACGCCGGAATGAGAGTATAGTTCCTAGCCAAATAGGACTAGAAAATCACAACTTTTCATTTTCCGCCGATCTTAGTACACGATATAACTACAGAAGAGTCGAGTTTTAAATAGGAAAACTATCGAAACTCTTTGATAGTTTTTGAACACGATGCTACTGGTCTAATAGGATTCAATGATCTATGCTAAGCTATGCTAAAAGTGCTATCGCCAGATCCGGAGATCGGCTGAATGGATTCAAAAACGGTAAAACTCAACTTATTAACTCTGGGGGAGTTGGAGAATGAGCCTATTTCCAAAAAAAGTGGAGTGTTCCTTTAAGATGGTTTAGATCCTACCTGTCTGATCGCTACCACTTTGTTTATTTAAACGGGGAGTCATCTCAACTATCACCAGTAAAGTATGGAGTACCACAAGGATCTGTCCTAGGCCCTCTGCTATTTTCAATATACATGTTGCCCCTTGGTGATATTATTAGAAAATACAGGATTTGTTATCACTGTTATGCTGATCATACTCAACTATATATCTCAACAAGACCAGATGAAACTTCTGAACTATCTAAGCTAATAGATTGTGTTAAAAATGGGAGAAGTACGATTTGTCACCAGAAGAGACGGACGGCAGCGCGTAAGTGTTTTAATACTTGTTCTTAGTTCTGCTGTTTATATTAATTACTTGCTGCTAGGAAAGAATACTTGGTTTCCTACCTATTTCTATTCTGCTTTTTCGTTGTGGTTTATATTTTTGATTGCACTTACTGGTCATTATAATAACTGGCCCTTTAGCTTAAACTCCTTCCTGCACTTAAGTGAGAAGTGTTAGTTTCGATTTGAGCAATTACCCTGCGATTGGCTGGTGGTTGGGCTAATTAAAAGCGGCCACAGCTTTTTTTCACTCTAGACTGTGTATTTGTTTGAGGTCTGTGCGCTGACGCTGAAGCATCTGCGGGAAGCGTTCAGCCGTCGTGTTCAGCCTCCTCGTGTGAAGACCGACGAGTGTAAAGACCTGCGACTTTTTCCTGTGCGAGTTTTACCGAGCAACGACACCGAGCTACACACTTAAGTATCCTTTTTTTCCTTCCTCACACATTCTGCTTTCCTATCCTCTTTCCTTCTACCTCTATCATGTGTCTCCAAACATTCCGGTTCTCTCTTGACCACGCTCTAACATCACACGCAGACGGCAACGTAATCCTGCTAACCTACGCCCTATCTCTACATCTTCCACTACACCTCTGGCTTTCTCTGTGGGTCTCTGGAATTGTCAGTCAGCCGTCAACAAAGCTGATTTCATTTCTGCCTTTTCCTTAAAATCCACTCTCAGCATCTTGGGCTTGACTGAGACCTGGATTCGTCCAGAAGACTCAGCAACCCCAGCTGCTCTCTCTACCAATTTCTTTTTCTCTCACACTTCGCGTCAAGTTGGCCGGGGTGGGGGTACTGGCCTGCTCGTTTCAAACAATTGGAAATACTCAACCCGCTCTACCCTATGCAATTACAACTCATTTGAATCTCATGCCATTACTGTATCAGCTCCGATAAAACTCCAGATTGTGGTAATTTACCGTCCCCCTGGACAAATTCTAGCCACCTTCCTAGAGGAGCTGGACGGGTTGTTGTCCTCTTTCGTGGAGGATGGCACTCCACTCTTAGTCTTTGGTGATTTCAACATTCACCTAGACAAGCCTTATGCTACAGACTTCCACTCACTCCTAGCTTCATTTGATCTCAATCGCCTTACCACTACCAGCACGCACAAATCAGGCAACCAACTTGATTTAATTTACACACGCAATTGTACTGCAGATAACATTCTGGTACAACCGCTACATATCTCGGACCATTTCTTCATTACATTTACACTACATTTTGCTGCCCGTGTGCCAACAACCCCCCCTACCGGTTACTTTTAGACGAAACCTACGCTCCCTTTCTCCCTCCCATCTTTCCTCTGTAGTATCCTCCTCTCTTCCCTCACTAACACATTTCTCATCTCTGGATGTAAACGCAGCTACTGAAACCTTATGCTCTACCTTAACTTCTTGTCTAGACGACATTTGTCCTCTTTCCTCTAGGTCAGCACGGGCTGCCCCTTCTAACCCCTGGTTATCTGATGTTCTCCGTGAACATCGGACTAAACTCAGAGCGGCAGAGAGAAAATGGCGCAAATCAAACAACCCATCGGACCTGAGTAGGTATCAGTCTCTGCTCTCATCTTTCTCTGCTGATGTCCACACTGCCAAATCCTCACATTTCCACAACAAGATCAACAGCGCTCCAGACATGCGTAATCTCTTCAGAACATTTAATTCTCTCCTCTGTCCCCCTCCACCACTTCCATCACAGCTGATGACTTTGCAAAATTTTTTACAGACAAAACTAGATCGATCAGTGATCAGTTCTCACCTCCACGCACACAGGACTCCCAACCAACCACATCCACTGCTAAAACTCCCATCTTCTCCTTCTGTCCCCTGACGGAGGCTGAAGTATCCAAACTTCTCCTCTCCAACCATCCTACAACATGTCCTCTTGACCCAATCCCCTCACACCTTCTGCAAGCAATCTCTCCCACACTCTTACCGGCACTCACACACATCATCAACACATCCCTCCTCACAGGCATCTTCCCCACTGCGTTCAAGCAGGCTCGGGTAACCCCACTGCTCAAAAAACCTACATTAAACACTTCTCTTATAGAAAACTATAGACCGGTCAACGTGTTGTCTTCAACCAGGTCTCATTGTTTCTTTCACAGAACAACAAACTGGATGCTAAACAGTCAGGTTTCAAGAGTGGCCATTCAACTGAGACTGCGCTTCTCTCGGTCACTGAAGCCCTGCGAATTGCAAAAGCTGATTCCAAATCATCAGTCCTCATTCTGCTGGATCTTTTTGCCGCGTTTGACACTGTCAATCATCAGATACTCCTCTCCACCCTCTCATCACTGGAATTCCACTTCGCTGGTTTGAATCCTATCTCACTGGTAGGTCTTTCAGGGTGGCCTGGGGAGGGGAGGTATCCAAAGCACATACACTGGTCACTGGGGTTCCTCAGGGATCGGTTCTTGGACCCCTCCTCTTCTCCACATACACTACATCGCTGGGTCCCATCATACAGGCACATGGATTCTCCTACCACTGCTATGCTGATGACACACAGCTCTATCTCTCCTTTCAACCAGATGATCCAACGGTAGCTGCACAGATCTCAGGTTGCCTGGCGGACATCTCGGCATGGATGAAAGAACATCACCTTCAGCTCAACCTGGCAAAGACTGAGCTTCTTGTCTTTCCCGCCGCTCCAACTCTACAGCATGACATCACGATCCAGTTAGGTTCATCAACAATTACCCCATCAACTTTGGTCAGAAATCTTGGTGTAATCTTTGATGACCAGCTGACCTTCAAAGACCACATTGCAAAGACTGCTCGAGCTTGCAGGTTCGCACTACACAACATCAGAAAGATCAGGCCCTTTCTGACGGAGCATGCTGCACAACTTCTTGTCCAGGCCCTTGTCATTTCTAGGCTGGACTACTGCAATGCTCTTCTGGCTGGACTTCCATCAAACACAGTCAAACCTCTACAAATGATTCAGAATGCGGCGGCATGACTGGTCTTCAAGGAACCCAAAAGAGCCCATGTCACACCTCTCTTTATCTCATTGCATTGGCTACCAATCGCAGCTCGCTTCAAGTTCAAGACACTGATGCTTGCTTATAGAACAACCACAGGCTCAGCACCCGCCTACATGCACTCACTATTAAGAATCTACATCCCCTCCAGAAGTCTGAGATCTGCTAGTGAGCAACGCCTCGTGGTACCATCACAAAGAGGCTCAAAATCACTCTCCAGAACATTCTCGTTCACCATTCCTGGCTGGTGGAATGATCTTCCCACCCATATTCGGAGTGCTGGATCCCTGTCAATCTTCAAGAAACAGCTGAAAACTCATCTCTTTCGACACTACTTGACTTCACCCTACATATTAAAAAAAAAAAAAAAACTTTTCTCCTTACTTATTCCTTCCCCTGCTAGCTTGTACTTATTTAAACAATGCCTGAGACTTGGTGTTACAAGCACTTCGTTTGTCGGATTGCCTCTTCAAGATGAATCGCTTTATGTATTCCCCAATTGTAAGTCGCTTTGGATAAAAGCGTCTGCAAAATGACTAAATGTAAATGTAAAAATGTAAAAGATTGTATGACCAATAATTTCCTCCTATTAAATTCAGATAAGACAGAGATATTACTTATTGGACCAAAAAACAGTACACAGAATCTCTTGGATTACAATTTGCAACTAGACAGATGTACTGTTACGTCCTCTAAAGTCAAAAATCTGGGTGTTATATTAGACAGCAACTTGTCCTTTGAAAATCATATTTCCAATGTTACAAAAACAGCATTCTTTCATCTTAGAAACATTGCCAAGCTTCGAAACATGCTACCTGTTTCTGATGCAGAAAAGCTAGTTCATGCGTTCAGGACCTCTAGACTGGACTATTGTAAAGCACTGTTAGGTGGTTGTCCTGCATCTTCAATAAACAAGCTACAGATAGTCCAAAATACAGCGGCTAGAGTCCTTACCAGGTCAAGAAAATATGATCATATTACCCCAATTTTACAGTCTCTGCACTGGCTACCTATTAAGTTCCGGAACAGTTATAAAATATTATTACTTACCTATAAGGCCCTAGATCAGGGGTGGGCAAACTTTTTGACTCGTGGGCCACATCAAGTTTTCCGCACCAAGTGTGAAGTGTCTTGTCCCGCAGTTCGAAGAATGAAACAAAGACTTAGAGTTTTGATGCCAGAAGAAATTATAGGTTTTATTTCACAAACATAAAACCGAAGCCCTCTGCAGAAAAGCTTCCTGATCTTCCTTTAGCTCCAATATTTATACCAGTTTTGTTGGGAGGGCTTCCATACATTAAGCCCCCCTCTTATATATACAATTCTACATTCCACTTGCGTATGTATTTCTATCTCTCCTTTTTAGGAGAGAAGACCCTCTAGATTGTTATGGTTAGGGAAAAAAACCCTCCTCTTATGTTGCATACGTGTCTCTGCCACGTAGACACCTTAGCACACAAGGCTTCCAAAATATATTGAGAGATTAAATAGATACATTTTTGGCAAAATTCATCTTGATTATGTCTAAGTAATTCTGATTAATACAAATAAAAATCCTCTACATTCCTCCCTTTGAGACTTCATTAAGTCTCACCATTTGTTTATTTCTACCCAGAGTGCTACTTCATAATTCAGTCTTTTCAGCTAACACTATCTAGTGACTAAATGAGTCACACAGGTTTACCATCAACGACTAAATGATGCTGCAGCACTCTAGAGGAGAATCAGGACCAAACATCTCTCTTTCCACCCTTGACTTTAAAAGAGAGTAAAAGATCCCGTCTCCTTTCCCCCTTTATAGTAAAATACAATGTTAAAAGCATGAGCGTGCAATTTGTTCCGCGCTTGCCTGTGGTTGTCACAGTTATGTATATCAAACATATAAAAACACATTCAAAACATAATACATTGAATATTCCAAGAAACAATAGTTCGGATCCGTTGACCTTCAGCCCAGATACTTTGCGCATCGTAGAGGGCCATCCTTGGGCAGAGGTTAGGCTAGCACTTACACCCAGGATATGGCTCATCCTTACATCTCTTTTTCCTAGTCATCAGAGTCGCTGGATTCATTATCCAAAGTTTGCTCATTTAAGATCAGCTTGTTTAGCAATCCTTCATAATACTCGTCCAAGTTTCTTTCTGTGATTACTCTTTGATTGTTTGGGACTTTTATCATCTCCATTTGTTTCACAGTAGCATTGACGACCAATGTTCTTAGTATAGGTAATACACAACAAAATAATAAACCTCCTATTATTATAGCAACTCCTAAAAACATTCCTAGTTTAGCAAACCATGCTCCCCAAGCTCCCAACTTTAGATCAAACCAGTCCCACATTTTACCGTCTATTCCGGCATTCGTTTTAAGTTCAAGCCTTAAGTTTTTCAATTTGGCCATTACTTCTGTGAATGCTCCTTCTGGAGCAGTATTATTTGGTATAAAAGTACAGCATTGATCCCCAAACATAACACAGACTCCTCCCTTTTCAGCCAACAAATAGTCCAAAGCTATTCTGTTTTGCCATGTCATTCGGCTTGTTGCATCTAATTGCTCTCCTAAAAGTGATAAGGCGTCATCAGTGTAATTAATAAATCTTTGCTGGTTGTAATATATATAATTGATCCATTCTGTATTTTTATTTTGCGCAATCCAAATGAATATTGATTCAAATCCTGATTTAACTTCATCTCTTGCCTTAAATTCATAAGGTATCCCTCTTGGTTGACCAATAGCATCTATATAAACTGCAGGGTCTTTTTCATAAGCTCTTCTCGATCTAGATTTTTCTTCTTTTGTTTCTCCTTCATCTAACGAGATGTGATTCATTTTATGCGTCAACATAACCCTAGTGCATAATCCTGACCATTTTTCTGGCAATGTTGTCAAAAGGCCATATTCTAATCCACACATCCACCATATGTCTGCCAATGGAATATCAATATCATCAAATATAGGTGGTGGGCCCTCTTTTACCACTAAATAGTCAACTGTGCATCGCGGAATTTGCCATATTTTGCTACACTTTCCTTTGAATCTTCCTACGTCAACATTTCCCTTTTTCTCATAACATTCAAATTCCTGATCTGCCATTAATTGTATTCTTCCTTGCGGCTTTTGTATTTTTGTTTCTTGTATA
This sequence comes from Acrossocheilus wenchowensis, assembly GCA_029620275.1. Lineage (NCBI taxonomy): Eukaryota > Metazoa > Chordata > Actinopteri > Cypriniformes > Cyprinidae > Acrossocheilus > Acrossocheilus wenchowensis. The sequence continues at coordinate 37,431,346 of CM056141.1, read as the reverse complement.
ATAGGCCATTTACGGGTACGTTCACATTGCAATTCAGTAGCTTCTCTGTAAATCGTTGTAGATTGGAGAAACTGGCACCAATATGGGCAAAATGCCATTTTTTGGGTACAGTTTCTAAAGACATTTATCGCTTTACCTCGTTCCACAAAACATTTACCTCCCATTTTTACTACATCTAACCCCATTACGTTAGACAGTCCTGGACATGTCTTAAACCATTCCTCATGAAATATTTTGCAACTAGAACTGTGTATAGGTATTGGTACAATATCTAAAATTGGTCTCGCTTCAAGGCAAACTATGCAGTTTTCCCATTCTTCTTTTTCGGCTGTGTAATTTACCCATTTATACCAACTATTATCTTCTGCCTTTTCCCATAATATATCTGAATTGCCTTTAATATTGATGTTATAATTGTCATCTACAATATGTCTATTTTGTCTAGATATTATTTCCTCCTCAAATTGTGCTTGTTCATTTTGGATTAAGTTAAAGTCACTGCTAGATTCATTTGAGGGCTGAAAAGTCAATTCTTGGGAAGTCTGGTTGCTGTCGGTTACCTCTTGTGTTTGCAACTGTAGGGAAGTCTGATAGCTCTCTATTGGTGGAACTTGGATTAGCATTTGTTGAGAAGTTTGGTTGTTCTCTATTATTGGAGCTTGGGGTTGCATTGGGAGAGAAGTCTGATTGCTTTCCATGAGTTGAGCTTGGAGTTGCATTATTAGATACATTAAGCATAAGAGGATCTTCAAACACATTGTCTGTTTCGTTCCCTTCCCTCTCCTGTTCCTCTGACAGGACGACTGGAACTCCTTGTGAAACCTTTTCTGTGCTGTCTTTTGTTTGCTCTTCATCCTGTGTTTCAGGTGCCTCCTTGTCTCTCTCTGCCGCATTATCTGCCTGTCTGTTTTCCTCCCTTTCTGGCTTTTTCTTGGGAACTCTCGTGCAGTGGTTTAGATGATACCAAGTTGTACTGCCCTCCACTTGCACTGCTGTCGGAGTTGCTCTCACCACTGTGTACGGGCCCTCTCTCCTCGGCTCATTCCATTTTCTCCGGAACACCCTCAGATATACTTGGTCACCTGGAACAACTGGACACGTTGTCTCCGTTTCCTCGCTGGGATCCTTTCTTTTCTCCTGTGAATAGATAGCTTTATGTATGGCAGTTAGTTTCTTCATATATGAACGAAGTTCCATTTGTAACTGCTCTAGAGGCGGTCCTTTATAGGGACCTCTACAATGTGGCGATGGCATAGGCCGACCGGTAAGCATCTCATGAGGTGTTAAATGCGTGGTGCGGTTAGTTTGCATGCGATAGCTCATTAGTGCTAGAGGCAAAGCATCAATCCAATTAAGTTTAGTACTTTTACATATTTTGTTTATTTTGGCCTTGATAATTCCATTCATTTTCTCTACCTGTCCTTGACTTTGAGGATGGTAAATGCAACCTAGTCTTTGTTTTATTCTTAATTGTTGCAACACTTGTTTTACAGTTTTTTGTATGAATGCCGAACCATTATCTGAACTTATTTCTGATGGTATCCCAAATCTAGGAATTACTTCTCTTGTTAGAAATTTGATTACTGTCCCTGCTCCTAGATCTGCTGACGGTACTGCCTCCACCCATTTGCTAAATCTGTCAACAATCACCAGCATGTATCTTTTACCTTGTACCCGCTTTATCATGTCCACGTAGTCAATGACCAGATGTTTAAAAGGCCCTTCTGGTACCGGTATATGCCCTATTGGTGTCGTTATCCCTTTTCTCACATTGTATTTTGCACAAATTTCGCATGTAGACAAGAATTCATCTACTGTTGCATACAAATAAGGAGACCAATATCCTTGCTTTTTAATTTTTCTTACCACTTCCCCCCTTGCGCAATGGTCAAAACCATGCGCATCTGCGATAAGAATATTCAAAAGTGAAATTGGCGCCACCATGTGTCCTTCATGTGTGCGCCAAATCTCTTGTGAGTCTTTTTTGGCCCCCCTTTGGTGCCACATTGACTGTTCGTAGGGGCCTGCTTGTTGCTGAATTCGAATTATGTCATCCAATTGAGGTTGAGGTTCTATAAGTACTATAGGTGTTAATACTGCTATTTGACATCCAGCAGCCTTTTTAGCCTGTAGATCTGCTGCATTGTTTCCCTTAATGACATAATCATTTCCTTTTTTGTGTGCTTGACATTTGATTATTGCTAATCTTTTCGGTAGCATCATAGCAGAAATTAATTGCCCTATTTGATCACCGTGTTGGATGGGAGTCCCATCACTCTTTTTGAAACCTCTTTGTTTCCATACGGCACCAAATAGGTGACATACACCGTGAGCATATGCTGAATCAGTGAAAATGTTAGCAGTTTGTCCCTCTGCTAACTGACATGCAGCTGTAAGAGCTTTCAATTCAGCTAATTGAGCAGAACAAGGTTGCACACAATGCTGTGATATCACTGGTACAAATTCTTTTTTGTCTCTCTTCACTACTGAATATCCTGTATGATTTCCTTCATGGTCTCTAAAGCTAGAACCATCTACAAAGTAAGTGACTTCTGCTTCAGGAATGGGTGTTGACTCCAGATCTGGTCGCAATCTGGTAAATGCCAATGACTCATTCACACAATCATGAGGTTTTCCTTCAAAAGACAAAGGGATCAAATCTGCTGGATTGACTGTATGACATCGCTTAATAGTTACGTCTGGATACGTAAGTAATGAGGAATAGGCCACAATTCGAGCCTGTGTTAGAACAAATTTTCCCTGTTCTAATAATTCCACAGTTTTGTGATGAGTGTAAATAGTTACTGGGTACCCCATAGTTATTGTGGATGCTTTTTCATAAGCGTAATATACTGCCGCTAGGCCCTGTTGGTAGCATGGAGGGTATCCCTGTGGAACATTATCCAACTTTGTGCTGTAATAAGCTACAGGCTGTTTTTTCCTCCCACTACATGTTTCCTGCATTAATATAGCTGAAGCATACCCATCAGTTCTGTTAGACACATAGAGGTGAAACATTTTATTATAATTTGCTGTTCCTAAGGCAGGTGCCTGTTGTAATTCTTTTTTCATTGTTTCAAATGCCAGTATCGCATTTGTGTTCCATATTAATGGATTACTTAGATGCTGAATTCCTGCCTGTTTCATCATTTCTCTTAATGGTCCTGTTTTTACTGCATAATCTTCTATCCAGTCTGAACTAAAGCCAGTCATTCCTAGAAAAGTCATCATTTGTCCTACTGTTTGAGGCATCTGCGTTTTACTTATACCTTCTAATTGAGAGGATGCTATAGCCCGTGTGCCATAGGCAATCAATCTTCCTAAGTATTCAACTTGAGGTTGACAATATTGAATTTTGTCTTTGGACACTTTGTGTCCTCCCTGAGCCAATTTTGTTAAGACTTTAATTGAGTCTCTGTGACATTATTCTAATGAAGAACTACAAACGAGTAAATCATCTACGTACTGCATTAGCGTTCCATCTATTTCAAGATCTTCTAAATCGGCCTTTAACACTTGGTTGAATAAATGTGCCGAGTGCTTATATCCCTGAGGAATTCTTTTATATGTATATTTTTTTCCTGCATAGGTAAACGCAAACAGGTATCTACTTTCTTCTGCTAATGGCACGCTGAAGTAGGCAGAGCAGAGATCAATTACGGTAAAGTATTTAGCGTCAGGAGGGACGTTCGTTAGTAACGTGTGAGGGTTTGGCACATCAGCTGGTAAATCTTCAACTATTTCATTGATTGCTCGTAAATCATGAACAAGACGCCATCGGTTTTTGTCTGCTTTTAGTATGGGCATAATTGGAGTGTTACAGTAACTAGATGTTTCTGTTAAAACTCCTGCTTTCACTAAACCTTCAATATTGTCTTTTATGCCTGCCTCAGCCTCTGGTTTTAAAGGATATTGTGCTTTTCTGGGTAGTCGTGCATTTGGTTTGAGTTGGACTCTTACTGGATTAGCTGATTTTATTAATCCTACATCAGTATCATGTTTTGACCACAATTCAGTTGGTACCTGTCTCTCCATTTCCCTAAACAATTCAGTCTCAGTGTTATTTAGTAATTCAGATGTTGTGGTCATCTGTGTTAAATTCTTTTGACTGATTACTACTTCCTGTGGAATACCCAACAAACTGGTTGCACACAAAATTTTGATGTAATTTTTGTCAGCTGAATGAAAAATCAACGGATGTTCTGTTGATTCCCATTTGCTTTTTCCTGCTTCTCTCATCATTGGTCCTAAATCTTTTGTTTCCCAGTTTTTTCCTACATATATCGCAATATGTGGGACAGAGTCAGTTACATTGAACCATTTTTCAACAAATTCGATGTTTGGAATATTTAAAGCTGCTCCTTGCTTACCTATTATGATATACTCAGAGACTGTCTCGACTTTTTGACCTTTTGTTTCTTCCTGCCATTTCTGTTCTATTTTTTCATCTCTGTCTTGATCATAGATCATTGTACAATGAAATTCTGATTTTGTTAACCGTGCATCAGGAATCTGTGCTTCAATAAACTTTCCCCATTTGTTTACTGTCTGTCTCACATCTTGTTCTATTTGTCCTATCCAATAGACATTTGCTTTTGGCTCTGTCACTACCATTTGCATCTCTGTTCCTATTGCATCGATAAATATTCCTTCTGGAGAACACCAAATTTGTAACCCCAATTTGCATAATGCATCTCTTCCTAACAAGTTGATAGGAGTTTGATTTGATACAAGAATGGGCATTGTTATACTTTGATTTTTTGTTTGTAGACACACTGGAGCTGTCATCGGAATTAATTGCATTTGTCCCGAGAATCCTACTGTCTTTGTGAATTTTCCAGACAAGGGGAGATGTGAAGCATATTTTGAATTTAAGCAAGTAAGAATTGCTCCTGTGTCTAACATCATGGGTGTGTCTTTACCTTCTATTTTGATTTGCATAATAGGCTCTTGATCTGCTTTAGTTGTTAACATTGGTAACTGGTTCTCCCCTGTAGGATTCTCTGGGCACCCCTAGTATCCCTGATTTGGTCCCCTCCACGGATTAACAGGGCCCTCTCTTGTACCTCGAATGGACTGCTGCTAACCTTCTCCTCTGCCCCCTTGAGGGTACTGTTGGTATGACAAAGTGGGACAATTATATCGGATATGTCCTGGCTGATTGCAGATCCAGCATAAATCTGGAAGGCCAGTATAAGGTCTGCCTCTTCCTCTCTGGCCTCTCTGCATTGGTCTTTTTCTCCACCCCACTGGAGCTGGCTGTTGAGGGTAAACATTAATAACAGGTACAGGAAGCTGGTGTGTGTTCGGAGGGCCTGCAGTAGAAGGGTTTGGCTGAATAGCTGATTGTGGAGCGCTTACAGGAGACATAACTGTCATTTGTTCTTCTCCCTCTTTCATCATTGGAGCTTGAATCTTTCGTTTATTTTTCTGTGTCAGCTCTTCAAGCTGTAGTTGTGTTAGCTTGCGTTGTAGCTCTTTCTCTTGGGTTTTGAGCTTTAGTTCATTCTTTCTGTGTTGCTCCACTGCATGTGTCACATGATCACAAAATTCTTTATGAGTTTTTGAGTTCAAGCCAACAACATCTTCTAGCCTGCTCTTTACGGCTAGAGGCATGGCATCAATTACAGCTTGTCTAAATAACGTAGCCATCAGAGGATCCCCCTCGGGATTTATTTCAGTCTCTTGTTTCCAGTTTTTCAACTGTCTCTGGATATACACGGCTGGATTTTCAACATCACCTAGCTGGGATCCCCTGAGCATCTTAAGATCCAGTCGATTTGGATACTCCAGTCGCAATGCTTGCCATACTGCTGGACGAAATGCATCAAAGACCATTCCATCCATGTTGTGTGAGTTCACTGCTCTATCTAGAGCGGTTGCTTGCAAAATTTCATCCAGCTTTGCCCCTCCTATTATTTTTGCCAGCAATGCTTTAATGTCCCCCACAGCCAAAAGTTTGCCCATAGTTTCCTCCTCAAAAACTTTGATCCATCTGCCAGCCCCGTCGTTTATTTCTGGAAGTTTAGTCACCAGTCCTTCGAGGTCCTGAGAGGCCCAAGGGACGTATTGTCCCTGCGCACCTTTAATTAAAATTGGAAGTTGTGCAGCAAGTGTTCTAAGTGTTCCTTTTTCTCTGCCTTGTTGCCATTTGCTTGTATCAAATATTTCTTCTTCAACATTTATTTCCTCATTGCTGTCAAACAGCTTACTTCTCTGTCTCTCCAACTCATTTTCCTTTTGAATTTTTTTGCCTGATTCTCTAATTTTTTGACCCAACTCTTGTTCAATCATTTCTACTTGTGCTTTAATTTCACGATCTTTTCTCCTTAATCTTTCTAACACTTCCTCATATCTTGTTTTATCTTCCCAGTCTGATTTCATCTGGTTTAAAGCTAAACGGGCTTGCTCATAACAATCCATGGGTAAATATCCCTCCTTCTCTTTTTTCTGTTTTCTGCTCCCTGCTTTTACATCTGGTTCAAACTCAACTTGTCCTTCGACCTCCATCTCCCCCTTCACATCTACCCTCCCCTTGAGCAGCGGTAATAACCTTTCTCCTGACATATAAGGAGGAGGTTGAGAAAATAGCATCTCTTTTTCGCATGTTTCTTTATCTGCCTCTTTTAAAATTTTCCTGGCCTGCTTTATATTTTTTAAGGTGTTCTCACCTTCCTTTTTAAACATAGCCAACACTTCTTGTTCTTTCTCTCTCTTATTCTCTCTTTTTTCACGCTTTTTATTGATACACTTAGTTTTGTAATTTTTTATCAGAGTTTCCATTTCCTCACACAACGCCACATCAAACGTCCCTTCCTTTGGCCATTTTGTCATTTTATTTTTGTTCTCTTTTGCCATTTGTCTGAGATTTTGTTTATCATGTCTTTACACAGAGGATATTTTAATCCTAATATCTCTATTGGAGTAGCTGCCATATTTTGTCCTTCAATCTGTTTAGTTTTATTCGTTTTATACTATTTATTTTATATAAAATGTTGTCACTTTTTTCAGTTAATCTTATTCTTTATTTAATGACTTGCTCCTTTTATTTTAGTCTTTTATTCTATCAGATTTATATAGTCTTTCTTCATATTTTTCCTTTTCTGCTTTCTTTTATGATCACACAGTATTCACAAAATCTTTAATAATTATTCTTTATTTATTTCTATATTTTTCAATTATCTCTTGTCTTTATCCCTTTATTTAGTGCGCACTTATTATTTTTAATGTTCTTCATTCAACTTCCTATCTTAACCACTCCTTTTCCTCAGCACTGCTCTCAAAGAGTTTTCTCTCCCTCCTTTTTTCCACCCACACACACACACACCCAACATAAGATCTTGTAACGCAGCTGGATTCAATCTTTATTGACCCTATTTCCCTAGAAACATTCACACTTTTTAAGTCCCTTTATTTCTGTTAATTTATTTATTTATCATAGGGCTCATTAATTCACACTGTGTCCCTTTATCTAAGGGCTCATCAATTCACACTTTACCCCTTTAATTCTTTATAGGGTTTATTCTGTCATACAATCCCCTTGAGTGGGACAAGAGCGACGGCCGTTTCTCCACTTGGAAAAAAGGCACGCTTTTCTCCCCCAGTTCAAGCGGACTTTATTTGTTTACTCATTCGCTCTCTGTCTTTCACACCCACACGCATTCGGACACGGACACAGTTTCAAACATTCTTCAACACACTGCACATAACAAAACAAAGCTTTTTTCCTCTCGAGTATCCACCTGCTCCAAAATACTGGTTCTGTTACTGTAACTTCTCCTTAATCTCTCTTCGCAGTAAAAGAACAAGATTCTGTCAGGAATTTCTGCCTACCTATTCAGACCTTCGACCCTAATCGAAGCGGTATCCGTAGGTCTTGCGCGCTCACTTCCTCAAATCTGTATCGAATTTATTTCTGTCCCTTCAGGCCCAGACTAAATTAACACAGACCATTGCTAGCAATGTATTTTTGACTGCACTATCTCAGCTTATTTTAAGTTACTTATCAAGGCCACAAACAATAAACCAGATAATGCATGCAGTTATTTCTTCTGGAATAAAAACTCCTCTTTCCTGCTTTCTTTTCATTAAATTTAGAATTTTGGAAGAGCAAAATTTAAGTGACCTTACCACTAAGAACAGATTTTGCAAACAACACATTAATATATAAGCAAAAACGCTTACCTGATTAAAAAGATGTGTTGTTTGAAATCTGCTCCCAGCGGCGATGCACTCTGTGGCTCTTTTCCAGATCCTGTTCGTGACGCCAAAATGAAGTGTCTTGTCCCGCAGTTCGAAGAATGAAACAAAGACTTAGAGTTTTGATGCCAGAAGAAATTATAGGTTTTATTTCACAAACATAAAACCGAAGCCCTCTGCAGAAAAGCTTCCTGATCTTCCTTTAGCTCCAATATTTATACCAGTTTTGTTGGGAGGGCTTCCATACATTAAGCCCCCCTCTTATATATACAATTCTACATTCCACTTGCGTATGTATTTCTATCTCTCCTTTTTAGGAGAGAAGACCCTCTAGATTGTTATGGTTAGGGAAAAAAACCCTCCTCTTATGTTGCATACGTGTCTCTGCCACGTAGACACCTTAGCACACAAGGCTTCCAAAATATATTGAGAGATTAAATAGATACATTTTTGGCAAAATTCATCTTGATTATGTCTAAGTAATTCTGATTAATACAAATAAAAATCCTCTACATGTGAGGGCCGCATTATATGTTTGACAAATGAAGCTTTGATTTTTTTTTGTTTTTGTTTTATTAAATTGATACTCACTACTGTTCTATATGTATACTTGTACTTATATGGCAGTTCTATTCTTGTACCATCTCTGCCTTTTTTTATGAGCACTTTATGACACACAGATAAGTTGCATTGGGGTACAAGTCAATTGATGTATAAGACACATTTTATCATTTCATTCATAAATAATGTAAAATAAACTAAACGTTTACAAACGTTAGAAACATCTATTTATATTCCCTTCAATCCAAAAAAATCCTGTAAATTTAGCAGTGTTAATAACAGAAAACGGAATGAAAATAAGTAAAAACAAACAAAAATTACAGTGGCATTCACTATAAACATTTATTATAAACGCCCAGACTAAATATTTAAAGCAAAACTGAAACTAGCGGCACGGTAGTTACAGTGCCCGTGAGCAGGAGGCAACACTGGCATTTCTTCTCCTACTGGAAAGTGGGTTGTTGTCCCCCTCCGTACAGATCACGTTCCGGTAGAATCCCCCTCGGTCGAAATCGCGATCGCGTTATACTGTTTCAGCTATTAAAATAGTTCAGTTTTGTATGTAATGGCGAATTTTCGTTTTGTTTTTTTGTTAAGTTAATTTAGAAAAACGTTTGGAGCATTTTTTTGTTTGTTAGATAAGTTTATTCTTTCTTAAAGTAACGACCAAGCGGCCAGCGGCAGACCGGCAGGCTGATCATAGCCATGTTTGATCAATTTAGCCTTCTCAAATCATCACGACTTGCCTAAAATACAATCTATAGATATACTAAAACAGTTCAAGTACATAACAATGTTTAAACGTTAAACCTAGATAAATGTGTGCTGCATCCAGTAGTTTGTGGGGAGAGTCGAAGCTAAAGCGCAGGACGTGGAGGCACCAGCACAATCAATTGCATTTTTTTCAATGAAAACAACTTACGCCGTAATTTTTGCTCATAAAGGTAAGAGTAATACATCATTCAAAACTGTAAAGGGTCTACTTTTATTTGTGTGCACTCACAATATTAAAAAAAACTTTTTATAAAATAAATAAAACAATGATGCGCCGTCTCGTCTTGAACAGGAGCGCTTCACAAAAATGAACCGAAAGTCAGCGAATACATGGCTCACAGACATGATATATATATATATATATATATATATATAGAAAGCTTTAAATTACCCCTTAACGAAATAAATCAAATCGATAAAAAAAACCTCTTTCATTATAATCCGTGAGGATGCACTTCTCTCTAAAGGCGCGTCTAATGAGGAGATGGCAAGGCAGGATCATCATCTTTATCTTTGCAACACTGACACAGAAAACACTAGTTTATTAGTAAATAATTCAAATATCTCCTTACTATTTCCCCCCTGACACATTCATGGTAATTACTTTTACTGGGGCTTTGCAGCAAGCTTCAGCGTATTGCGTGTATTTGAACGCAGAACTCTTCATCTGTGCTGACGGCGCACGCGCTGCTGCTGCGGGACTCTAAACACCGTCGAGACGCTCTTCACAGCCGCGGCACGGTCTCGTGTTGTTTCCACCAGCGCGGCGATTTTTTTCATCACTAATTGATGGATGTCTAAAATATAAAAATAAAGAGAAGCCTAAAACAGGCCCGGCCCTCGTCTGAACTATGCCGTGAAAATTGGCCCGATCGAAGCCCAGGGAATGCAGGGCTCTAGCGTTCCCCTCGGTAGAAATCATGTTTCCCCCTGACATTGCATCAAATTAACTATTTTGGACCAACTGCCTCACGGGCTGGATGAAATCTCGCGGCAGGCCGGATGTGGCCCACCTCTGCCCTAGATGGTTTATCTCCTGCATACCTAACTAGTCTTCTATCACGCAACAATCCCTCACGCTAAGGTTGCAAAACTCTGGGCGATATCTTATCGTTTGCGATATACCGTTGAAAATTCTCCTCACGATAAAAATTTGTCTCCTCGCGATAATAACGATAAGTCTAGTTGATGACGTAGTTTTGTGCGCGACCGATTCACTGTTAACGTGCGGAGTGAAAACAAGCATGGCGGAAGGCGGACGTGAGGCTGAGGAGGAGCTTGTTGTTAAGCAAGGAGCTACCTCCACAATTTGGAACTGGTTTGGTTATAGAAAATCAGATGCAGAGTAGAGGCTGACATTTTTTCGGGAATCCCATGGGTCACAGGAATCCTGTGGGATGGGAAACAAAATCGCTACGAATCACGTGATTGGGACGGTACAGGAAAAAATGTCATCGGGAGTGGGCGGGACCGGGAATAGTAATGATACCCAACTTTATACACAAATATACCTTTTATATAAATAAACTATAAACTGTATATTTTAATTCGGAACTAGTTGCCCTGTCTCGCTCTCCTCCTGTTTGCTTTGGTGTGGCTGGTTAAGTGAATGACGCAGTCCGTGACGGACAGATCGTTAACGGCTGGTCTGTGTGGTAATACACACTATCGTTCATCGACCTCAAATATGGCTTTTCATCTGAAAGATGCATGTAGTAGCAACTTTACATGGCCGCTCAATATAATGTTAACCTAGAGAAATGTGCGCTATTGAAGTGTTTGTGTGGAGAGTGGAGCTGAATAGCGCGCTCACTTGCTCTTAAAATATCCGTAATTTTTGGTCATACAGATAAAAGTAGTTTAATACATCTTTCGAATCTGTAAAGACTCTACGTTTATTTGTATACACTCAGAATAACAACGAAATGTTGCGCTTTAAAGTAAACATGGTGCGCTTTAGGTCTCTGAGCGAGAAACTTCCGTCTTTGAAAAATATATCTATAGAGAGTGAAATGTCTACTTTCAAATGAAAAAACAAAATTCAAATAGAAAACGTGTGTGTTAGCATGGATGATTTACATAAAATGTAATGTGTGCAACGCAGCCTACACTTTGCATAAACTGGCTTTCAGTTCAATATAATAACAAAAAACTACATTTTGGGGTTTTATTTATTTTAGGTGGGCACGCTGTGATCTGTACTATATTTTTACTGTAACTGACAGATTTCGGCCAAAAATAAATTAATAAAAAAAATTAAAAAAAAAAAAAAAAAAACGGGAGTGGGAGGGAATGGGAGTAATTCTTCCGGGAGTGGAACGGGACCGGATTTCCCCCAGTTAGTATATATATATATATATATATATATATATATATATAAAAATAATCATCATTGGTATCGTTATCGCAATAAATACCTGAAATTATCGTGATAAATTTTTTAGGCCATATCGCCCATCCCTAGTACCTAGGATAGCAAAGTCCACTAAAGGAGGTAGAGCTCTCTCACATTTGGCACCCAAACTCTGGAATAGGCTTCCTGATAACGTTCGGGGTTCAGACACACTCTCTCTGTTTAAATCTAGATTAAAGACACATCTCTGTAGCCAAGCATTCACATAATGCATCTTATAATCTTGTACTGCATTTATATCTGATCAAATGTACATTACAATTCTTTAGCTTGGATTGAACAAATAATTTTTGCTTGAATAGAACAGCAGCTATGCTAATTATGTCTTTATCTGTTTCTCTGATTCTGCCACGGGATTAACATCCCGAGGTAACTAGGAATTACTGAAGCGTCAGTCTGGATCCAACCCTTAAAAAGATCTGAGATAACCAAACACCTGAGAAGAGATGATGGCAACACCTCAGAGGACCACGGAGGATGCCAACCCTCAGACAACACATTACCAAGTTAAGTCTGTCATAACTTAAATATATTGGGTTTCTGCTGTGTATATGTATGTGTGTATATATGTGTGTGTGTGTGTGTATGAGTATGAATGTGCATATATATATATATATATATATATAGTAGAAACTTAATTTCCTGTAAATCTGCTTCAATGATTGTATGGTAAAAAGCGCTATACAAATAAACTTGAATTGAATTGATGTTAGTATCTGAAAAAATAACCAAACTGGAACCAAAAACTAACGTTAGGGAAGTTATACAAAATACTGTAACAATTTAGTACCGCGGTCAAGTGAGCCGCCATGTGAACACCCAGTCAAGTGAGCCGCCACCTGGATTCTGCTGCACGTCTATTTGTGGTATTACGGTACTGAGACACGGAGCGGCCAAAAAGCTGACGAAGACATATATTTCAGCGGTTATGAATTAAATGTGCCCCAAAACACAAAAAAATAAAAGATAGTTATATTATGTTCAAATATATTATACTGTGGAGTTTTCCATAAGAAAAAAGTCTGTTAAAATACATTATAGCACTGATTATTTCCGACTATTTTCTACATGCATTATTCAAATTAGTTAATACAAAAATGTCAATAAATTATTTTTCTGAACGACCAACTCTCTATCTGTGTCAACTTTCCTGGGAGATTTTACTGTAGAATTTGGGAGAAAATGAATGCCAGTCTGACACAATGCATTATAGCACACCTTCACATTTAAACAGGAATTATTAAAATTCTTTCAGAGTTAACAAGAAAATTGGAATTAATTCTTCTTCAGGACACCCAAGACTCTGTCTGTGTTAAGTTTCATGAGATTTTACTGTAGAATTTGGGAGAAAATGAATGCCAGTCTGACACAATGCATTATAGCACACCTTCACATTTAAACAGGAATTATTAAAATTCCTTCAGAGTTAACAAGAAAATTGGAATTAATTCTTCTTCAGGACACCCAAGACTCTGTCTGTGTTAAGTTTCATGAGATTTTACTGTAGAATTTGGGAGAAAAAGAATGACAGTCTGACACAATGCATTATAACTGTAATGTTACAGAAGCAGGAACTGCCAGACTATAGACTGAAATCTTGAAGGTTGTCCTTAACAGGGCTAGAACCCATATCTCCTGGACATAGAGCTGGTGTTCTTCCTAAGTGAGCTAAACCAAAGTTGAGGATTTTGAGACCCAAGTGCAGAGGAATAATAAGTGGGAGACGAGAGGTATAAACTTCAAGTGGCTTTACTTGTAGAAGATCCAAAAAAAGACAAGGAACAAAGTACAAACAAAACCAGAAGCAAAGCTTCCAATGATTACAAAAAAGGGAAAACAAAACAAGCACAATGGCTTACAAAAGACTCACGGACTGCAACAGGATACACAGGCAGGTAGGCTCAAGATTGAACAAAAAACAATGGCTAAAGGCAAACTTAAATAGAGCCCTACACAGGGGAGTATCATCAACAATAATTGCTAGTCACAGTTCTTGCCAATGGTTGCCCCCTGGCAACTGGGAGGAAGATTGCAGGCAACAGACATCCTGCGCCCCCTTGTGGCTGGGAAAAATACTGCTCGTCATGGCAGAAGTATGACCCCTAGTGGTTGGAGGAAGTATTGCTGGCTAAAGTCTTACAGGAGCCCCCTCTTGATGAACGGCTCCTGACGTTCCTTTTAGTGCTGTTTGACTGTTGTCGTTGGAAGTCCCTGATGAGCTCTGGGTCCAGTATGTCTCTGGCTGGTACCCACGAGCGCTCTTCTGGACCATAGCCTTGCCAGTCAACCAAATATTGGACCCCTCCCCTTACTTTGCGCATGTTCAAAAGTCTCTCCACGGAGTAAGCTGGTTGCCCCTCCACCATCTGAGGAACTGGAGGTGGTCTAACTGCAGGAGACAAAGGAGAGTAGATGACCGGTTTGAGACATGAAACATGGAATGTGGGGTGTATGCGCATAGACCTGGGCAGTAGGAGTCGGTAAGAGACTGGGTTTATTTTCTTGAGAATTTTGAAAGGTCCAATGTATTTAGGACCTAGTTTCCGTGACTCGAGGCGCAATGGGAGATTTCTAGTCGAAAGCCACACTCTCTGCCCCGGACAGAGTCGCGGACCGATCCGCCGACGTCGATTGGCCTGTTTCTGCGGTTCCCGGGATGACTTTAACAGGGCTGCCCGAGCTCTCCGCCAGACCCCCCGGCACCTCCGGACTAACTTGGCCGGTGCTGGAGCCTGTGCTTGAAGGTCCTGTTCAGAAAACAGAGAGGGGGGGAACCCAAACTGGCATTCAAATGGGGACATACCCAATGATGAGTGATGGAGAGTGTTATGGGCAAATTCTGCCCAGACCAGCTGGGAACTCCACGTACTCTGGTTGTTCGAGACCAGACACCGGAGGGTCTTTTCAATCTCCTGGTTCACTCTCTCTGTCTGGCCATTGGACTGGGGATGGAACCCAGAGGACAAACTGATGGTGGAACCGATTAGACGTCCAAAAGCCTGGGAGGTAAACTGGGAACCCCTATCAGACACCATATCCTGAGGAAACCCATGAATCCTAAAGACATGTTGCATGAGAAGTTCTGCCGTCTGACCTGCTGTAGGAATTTTAGGGGTGGGAATGAGATGACATGCCTTAGAAAATCTGTCAACTACAACAAGTATCACGGTGTTACCTTGAGAGTTGGGTAGGCCACGAACAAAATCCATGGATATGTGAGACCAGGGTCGTCTCGGGATAGGGAGGGGATGTAGTTTACCTTGAGGGAGGGCTCTAGGTTCCTTATTTTGGGCGCAAGTGGAACAAGCAGCAACCATTCTCCGGACATCAGTTCCCATGTTGGGCCACCAAAATCTAGACTGGATCCGCCTCAGGGTTCTTAGGACCCCTGGATGTCCAGATGATGGTGCGGCATGACCCCACTGCAGTACTTCAGACCTGATGGTGTTAGGCACAAAGAGACGCCCAAATGGGCCGTTACCTGGGTCAGGTTGATGAATTTGGGCGTTACGTACTGCTGTCTCCAAGTCCCACTGGATGCCTGCCAGCACCCTGTACCTTGGTATGATGGGCTCTGACCTGTCCTCCTCTTCCTGGGACTCGAACTGCCTTGACAGAGCATCAGGCTTAATATTCTTGGAGCCAGGTCTGTAAGAGAGGACAAAGTCAAAACGGTTAAAGAGAAGGGCCCACCGAGCCTGCCGAGGATTTAACCTTTTGGCTCCCTGGATGTAAGTGAGGTTCTTGTGGTCCGTCCATATCACAAATGGGTGTTTAGCACCCTCCAGCCAGTGCCTCCATTCCTCCAATGCCAACTTAACGGCCAGCAACTCCCGATTCCCAATATCAGTTCTTCTCTGCTGCTGTCAGTCGACATGAAAAGAAGGCACAAGGATGGAGTTTATTGTCCTTAGTCGCTCTCTGGGACAAAACTGCTCCCACGCCCACGTCCGATGCGTCCACCTCGATAATAAATGGTAACTCAGGATCTGGTAGGGTCAGTATGGGAGTGGAAGTAAACAGCTGTTTGAGTCGTTTGAACGCTTGGTTAGCCTTTTCTGTCCACTGGAAGGGTGTGCCAGACTTCCTGGTGAGAGCTGTGAGAGGTTCTGCAATGGAACTGAAGCCTCAAATAAATCTCCTATAAAAATTGGCGAAACCCAGGAAGCGTTGGACTTGTTTCAATGAATCAGGGTGGGGCCACTCCAGGACTGCACGAACCTTGCTGGGATCCATCTGTACACTGACTTTCTTGGGTTTCATCCTGTCATGTGGCACTGTAGTGCTGTGGAACTCACTTTTCTCTAGTTTGACGAAGAGGTTGTTCAAGAGCAGACGAGAGAACCTGCCGGACATGTTGAACGTGGTCTTCGTAACTCTGGGAAAATATTAAAATATCATCGAGATAGACAAACACACATTTGTTAAGCATCTCTCTCAGAACATCATTGATAAGGGCTTGGAAGACGGCCGGGGCATTAGCTAGCCTGAAGGGCATCACCTGATACTCGTAATGCCCTGTAGGGGTGTTAAAAGCCGTCTTCCATTCATCCCCCTCCCGGATTCTCACCAGGTGGTACGCATTCCGGAGGTCTAACTTAGTGAAGATGGTAGCGCCCTGGAGAAGTTCAAAGGCTGTGGCCATAAGTGGTAGTGGATAGCGATTCTTCACTGTGATGTTATTTAGGCCACGATAATCAATGCATGGGCGAAGACCTCCGTCCTTCTTACCTATGAAAAAAAACCCCGCCCCTGCCGGTGAAGTGGAAGGCCGAATAAATCCATTCTCCAGTGCCTTACAAATGTAATCGTCCATTGCGGACCTCTCTGGAGCCGACAACGAGAAGAGTCTACCTCTTGGAGGGCAAGTTCCTGGCAGCAACTCAATAGCGCAATCATAGGGTCGGTGAGGAGGAAGAGTATCGGCCCGGGATTTACTAAACACATCCTGGAGATCGACATATTCCTGGGGGACTCGAGAAAGGTCAGAAGAAGAAACAGTCACAGCAGGAGGTGTTAGTTTGACTTGAGAAACGGCTAGTACCTTAGTTCTTGGTGTATTTGACTCATGCTGGTTCCAGAGTTGTCGTTTAGGCCCCCAAAAAGACTCAGGAGATGAAATAATTCCATCCATTGGACATGCACATCTCCATCTGGTGAAACGGCTAGTTGGCCAGTCAATTTGGGGATTGTGAAAAACAAGCCAAGGGTAGCCAAGGATGACTGGGAACTCGGGTGTGTCTATAATGAGAAAAGAGAGTGATTCTTGATGTGAGTCAATTTCAACTGAAATAGGAATGGTACTGTGTGTTACCTGGCCGGACCCCAGAGGTCTGTTGTCTAGAGATGTTATAGTGAACTTATCCTGGAGAGTTATTAGTGGTATCCTCCAGCTCTTGGCCAGAGTATGGTCCATGAAATTGCCAGCAGCGCCCGAGTCAATGAACGCAGAACTCTTGTGCCAACCACTGCCCCAGGAGAAATGCATCACTGTCGAAAATCCAGCTGAAGATCGGGGGTCAGTTATTTCTCTCGTCTCAGCCCCCCGCTCTCTGGACGAGAAATCTCTTTTCCCACAAGTTCAGGGCAATGATTTCGAAAATGTCCTATTTCACCACAGTACAGACAATGCCGCTCCCGCATACGTTTGTCCCGTTCAGATTGTGATAAGCGATTTTTCCCAAGCTGCATGGGTTCCTCTGTGGAAAGAGGCTGGAAGGCAGGCTGAACTGGACTGATGTAGCTTTGGGCTGCGAGTCGGCCTTGTTGTTTCTCGGACCTCCTATCCCGAATTCGGTTATCCACTCGAATGGCGACATCAATAAGAGAATCCAAGTTAGGCGCAGGATCTCGGAAGGCCAATTCATCTTTTAGCTCAGGTGCAAGAGCCTGATGAAATGCTGCTTGAAGAGCCTGTTCATTCCAGCCACTCTCCGCTGCCAGAGTACGGAACTCAATAGCCATTTCTGCTACACTGCGTGCTCCTTGGGTGAGTTGAAGTAATCGTTGGTCATTTCCTACTCCTCCTCCTGGATGATGGAAGATCCTCCTCATCTCTGCTAGGAATTGCTCAGAACTAGAAGTGAATGGTGAACAATGTTCCAAGAGCGCCGTAGCCCATTCCAAAGCTCTTCCAGTTAATAAGGTGATGATATAAGCCACCTGACTGCTCTCTGTAGGAAAACTACTGGGTTGAAGTTGGAAAGCTAGAGAGCATTGGGTGATAAAGCCTCGACAGCCCCTGGTATTTCCATCATATCTCTCAGGAGGTGGTAGTCTGGGCTCAAGAAGAGGAACCGCTGGGATTGGTTGAGGTTGAGGAAAGATGGGTAACTCAAGAACCTCCGGAGATGGAGGATTTTGGGGCAAAGCCAGAGAGTTCAAACGCTGAAGTATTTCTGTGAGTATCTGTTCATGATGTTGAATAGCGGTAGCTTGATTGGTGAGCTCGAATAATATTCTCTCCACATTTGACAAAGGGTCTTGACTCTCTGCTGGGTCCATCTTTTGGTTCAATCTTGCTGTAATGTTACAGAAGCAGGAACTGCCAGACTATAGACTGAAATCTTGAAGGTTGTCCTTAGCAGGGCTAGAACCCATATCTCCTGGACATAGAGCTGGTGTTCTTCCTAAGTGAGCTAAACCAAAGTTGAGGATTTTGTGACCCAAGTGCAGAGGAATAATAAGTGGGAGACGAGAGGTATAAACTTCAAGTGGCTTTACTTGTAGAAGATCCAAAAAAAGACAAGGAACAAAGTACAAACAAAACCAGAAGCAAAGCTTCCAATGATTACAAAAAAGGGAAAACAAAACAAGCACAATGGCTTACAAAAGACTCACGGACTGCAACAGGATACACAGGCAGGTAGGCTCAAGATTGAACAAAAAACAATGGCTAAAGGCAAACTTAAATAGAGCCCTACACAGGTGAGTATCATCAACAATAATTGCTAGTCACAGTTCTTGCCAATGGTTGCCCCCTGGCAACTGGGAGGAAGATTGCAGGCAACATCCTGCGCCCCCTTGTGGCTGGGAGAAATACTGCTCGTCATGGCAGAAGTATGACCCCTAGTGGTTGGAGGAAGTATTGCTGGCTAAAGTCTTACAATAACACACCTTCAAATTTAGACAGGCATTATTCAAATTCCTTCAGAGTTAACAAGAAAAATGGAATTAATTCTTCTTCAGGACACCCAAGACTCTGTCTGTGTTAAGTTTCATGAGATTTTACTGTAGAATTTTGGAGAAAATGAAAGCCAGTCTGGCACAATGCATTATAGCACACCTTCACATTTAGACAGGCATTATTCAAATTCCTTCAGAGTTAACAAGAAAATTGGAATTAATTCTTCTTCAAGACACCCAAGACTCTGTCTGTGCCAAGTTTCATGAGATTTTACTGTAGAATTTGGGAGAAAATGAATGCCAGTCTGACACAATGCATTATAGCACACCTTCACATTTAAACAGGCATTATTCAAATTCCTTCAGAGTTAACAAGACAATTGGAATTAATTCTTCTTCAAGACACCCAAGACTCTGTCTGTGTCAAGTTTCATGAGATTTTACTGTAGAATTTGGGAGAAAATGAATGCCAGTCTGACACAATGCATTATAGCACACCTTCACATTTAGACAGGCATTATTCAAATTCCTTCAAAGTTAACATGAAATTTTCAATGCATTCTTCTTCGGGACACCCAAGACTCTGTCTGTGTCAAGCTTCATGAGATTTTACTGTAGAATTTGGGAGAAAATGAATGCCAGTCTGACACAATGCATTATAGCACACCTTCACATTTAAACAGTCATTATTCAAATTCCTTCAGAGTTAACAAGAAAAATGGAATTAATTCTTCTTCAGGACACACAAGACTCTTTCTGTGTCAAGATTCATGAGATTTTACTGTAGAATTTGGGAGAAAATAAATGCCAGTCTGACACAATGCATTATAGCACACCTTCACATTTAAACAGGCATTATTCAAATTCCTTCAGAGTTAACAAGACAATTGGAATTAATTCTTCTTCAAGACACCCAAGACTCTGTCTGTGCCAAGTTTCATGAGATTTTACTGTAGAATTTGGGAGAAAATGAATGCCAGTCTGACACAATGCATTATAGCACATCTTCACATTTAAACAGGCATTATTCAAATTCCTTCAGAGTTAACAAGACAATTGGAATTAATTCTTCTTCAAGACACCCAAGACTCTGTCTGTGCCAAGTTTCATGAGATTTTACTGTAGAATTTGGGAGAAAATGAATGCCAGTCTGACACAATGCATTATAGCACACCTTCACATTTAAACAGGCATTATTCAAATTCCTTCAGAGTTAACAAGACAATTGGAATTAATTCTTCTTCAAGACACCCAAGACTCTGTCTGTGTCAAGTTTCATGAGATTTTACTGTAGAATTTGGGAGAAAATGAATGCCAGTCTGACACAATGCATTATAGCACACCTTCACATTTAGACAGGCATTATTCAAATTCCTTCAAAGTTAACATGAAATTTTCAATGCATTCTTCTTCGGGACACCCAAGACTCTGTCTGTGTCAAGCTTCATGAGATTTTACTGTAGAATTTGGGAGAAAATGAATGCCAGTCTGACACAAAGCATTATAGCACACCTTCACATTTAAACAGTCATTATTCAAATTCCTTCAGAGTTAACAAGAAAAATGGAATTAATTCTTCTTCAGGACACACAAGACTCTTTCTGTGTCAAGATTCATGAGATTTTACTGTAGAATTTGGGAGAAAATAAATGCCAGTCTGACACAATGCATTATAGCACACCTTCACATTTAAACAGGCATTATTCAAATTCCTTCAGAGTTAACAAGACAATTGGAATTAATTCTTCTTCAAGACACCCAAGACTCTGTCTGTGCCAAGTTTCATGAGATTTTACTGTAGAATTTGGGAGAAAATGAATGCCAGTCTGACACAATGCATTATAGCACATCTTCACATTTAAACAGGCATTATTCAAATTCCTTCAGAGTTAACAAGACAATTGGAATTAATTCTTCTTCAAGACACCCAAGACTCTGTCTGTGCCAAGTTTCATGAGATTTTACTATAGAATTTGTGAGAAAACGAATGCGAAAGTCTGCCACAATGTATTATAGCACTGACCATTCCTTGACATTTAAACAGGCATTATTCTAATTCCTTCCGAGTTAACATGAAATTTTCAATGCATTCTTATTCAGGACACCCAAGACTCTGTCTGTGTCAACTTTCATGAGATTTTACTGTAGAATTTGGGAGAAAACGAATGGCAAAATCTGCTATAATGCATTACAGCACTTACCATTCCTTGACATTTAGACAGACATTATTCTAATTCCTTCAGTGTTAACATGAAATTTTCAATGCATTCTTATTCAGGACACCCAAGACTCTGTCTGTGTCAAGTTTCATGGGATTTTACTATATTAATGTGTAATATTCAAAAAAGACATAAAAATGTGGTCCAAAACACTAAAAAACTATTAACATGCATATTAATAATGGACATTATAAAAGAGACAGTTATATTATCTTAAAATATATTATACCATGGATATGGAAGATTATATGTTGTATACTTAAATGAGATTAATGCAATCAATGCAAAAGTAACAAAATTAAAAAACAAAATTATATAACAGTCCTCTCTTCTGATCATTATTGATCACTTTTAATGATTAAATGTAGATTTTTTTTTTAAACACATTACCCTTATAGTTTACATCAAGCGTGTAAATTCACTAGGATTCAAAACACACCATCACACTCATAAGGGTGAAAAGAAGCATTTTGCATTGTTTTTATTAGCATGTCAAATTCCTAGGTGTCTCTTTTACAGAGTGTGGTTAAGCAGTCTCCACCACATATTGTTTGCTTACAAATGTTGAGGGTCTGAGTGGTCAAGCCAGTGCTCATCTACTGTCTTTACTTCTCTGACTTGTGTTGTAGATATTTTTCTCTTTAATAAAGAACACGGTCAGAGACAGAGTCTTTTGAGATTTTATTCTTGCAAGAAGGTCAGACAATACAGCAGTGAGCTCTGCAATATGTGTGACAAAAATAAGTGAACATCAGAGAACCTGCTTTTATACCCCTTTTCCCCATGTTTTCAGTTGCTATCTCCCAATATGACTATATGGCTAAGCAAGCCTCATGAACACATTCGATATGTTTCATTCCTCACGTCGCGGCTTCCCAAAATCATCATGATATCCTGTTTTTCCTAAGCAAGCAAGAATAAGCAGGTTATTGTGACATATTCTCGTGCAAGGCAAAGAAAGGCAGAAGCAGGCCTCATAGGCCCTGTGCTCAAACAGTTATATGATGTTATATGATTACTTGTGATATAAAAGAATATTGGAACATATGAATATGAAATATATATGAGTAAATATGAATAATATGCATATAGTAAATATATGTAGGCTATATATGATAAAATTATACATTTCTCACACAATTTCCCCCTTTATTCATTCTTTGACAAGTTTAAGGATACATATTTATCAGAACATCGAGTGTATGCTCCTTTAAGGCTTTAACATACCCCTTCATTAGCTGATAAGTGAAAAAGACATCACAAGCTTAAGGCATTTTTTGTGTGAAGAAAATTATATAAATCTCCTGACACATAGTCAAAGCAAGCAAGAGGGGAATCTCATCTCTTCATCTCTTCATTAACCTTCTGTTTACAGTACCTCATACCATGGATACAGTCCTGCTTGTACCCCTTTCATTAAAGAAATTTCTGTTTACTCAGTCTCAGAATCAGTAAAATAAATAGTCATGCATAGGTGGTTTTGGTACAACGCTTGACCAGCCGCAACATCAGCTTAACAGTTACTGCAAAATTATTATTTACCACTCGTTGCAGAACACAATCCCTGTTCCCTGCATCTCCCTCCTGCATAATCTGTTTTTCTTTTTGTAGCTGGAAATCAGCGCACATACCATTTGCGGGCTATATTTTTTTTAATACTTCCAGTCTCTCTCTCGAGAACAACGGGCTGATGCACGCAAGGTTCTCGCGTTATTTCCTTATCACTTCTCGCGTGGGTTTTGTTGTGAAACGTAGTTTGCGGATCAGACAGAGTTGTCGGCGATTCTTCCTATTGTGAAATCGTGGAATGTGAAAGCCCCTGTCGCCGATCCATCGTGCAATGTGAACACAGCAGCGACTGAATGCTACCCCAGATAGTCACACAGTGTGAAAACAACAGCGATCCGACGAGTTTGAAAATCGTGCAGTGTGAACTCGGCATTAGAAAATTTGTCCGACTTGAACCGGCGCCGACGCCACGTCGCTGTCACGTGTGGCATCAAAGTACCGCGAGAGCGTTTGGAGAGCAGCCGGCTGACTCAGACAGCGCAGTTTCTCCAGAGCGACTACGGGAGCGCTGATGACGACACAGCTGTTTCATGATTGGCCAGATTCACCACATGACAACAATGACGTGTCTCTAACATCTTCAATTCCAATACAGTTCACAAATATTATTTTACTAGGAAAATATCACAATCGTGGGAAAAAATGGAAGCTAAGCCAAACTTTGAACATTTTATAAAAAGAGATTAAACAAATGGTACTACATTAGATAAAATTAAAGGAACACTCCACTTTTTTTGGAAATAGGCTCATTCTCCAACTCCCCCAGAGATAATAAGTTGAGTTTTACCGTTTTTGAATCCATTCAGCCGATCTCCGGATCTGGCGATAGCACTTTTAGCATAGCTTAGCATAGATCATTGAATCCTATTAGACCAGTAGCATCGCATTCAAAAACGATCAAAGAGTTTCGATATTTGAACTATACTCTCATTCCTGCGTAATAATCAAGGAACTTTGCTGCCGTAACATGGCCGCAGCAGGCGCAGTGATATTACGCAGCGCCTGAAAGTAGTCCCCAGCTAGGTAACTAGTTATAATATTTGATTATTACGCCGGAATGAAAGTATAGTTCCTAGCCAAATAGGACTAGAAAATCGCAACTTTTCATTTTCCACCGGTCTTAGTACACGATATAACTACAGAAGAGTCAAGTTTTAAATAGGAAAACTATCGAAACTCTTTGATCGTTTTTAAACGCGATGCTACTGGTCTAATTGGATTCAATGATCTATGCTAAGCTATGCTAAAAGTGCTATCGCCAGATCCGGAGATCGGCTGAATGGATTCAAAAACGGTAAAACTCAACTTATTAACTCTGGGGGAGTTGGAGAATGAGCCTATTTCCAAAAAAAGTGGAGTGTTCCTTTAAGAACAAAAAAGCAAGTAAGACCTATGAAGCTTTTTGTTACTTTAAATTGTTGTAATTTTAACCCTGGCATGAATTGTTTCACGTTACATATTCTTATGAATGTTTATTTGTTTTTGTACTTGTTGTGAGTTGTATATGCTTGTACAAACCTTTGTATAATTTTTGCATAATAATAAAAAAAAAAATACTGCCCACAAATCTGTTTTAGAATAGTAAAAGCTTTTTTTTTACTGTATATTCACAATGTTATATTGAGTCACATTTAATAATAATAAAAAAAACACTGATAAACGGTTATTGGTATTTAAATAGTATATGTATATGTTGAACTTAATTCTTGAACAGATGGCCCTGTATTAAGCAGTATATAAAAAGTGTTTCTGTTGTTCATGAAAACATTTCTGAAACATCCCTGGATTTGACAAATATAGCATGTTATTCACTTCATCTGTAGTAAGAGTATGCAAACACCGCGAGAGCATCACTATCGGGAGCAGAAAGAGTCCGACTTGACGTCTCCGCTTTCAGTTCCACCCCCGACTGCAAGCGGCTATTCTCGCCGATAGGTCTGTGCAGCGCTGCATGAAGTCCAACACACCTAATGTTTCAGAGTAGTATGCTTAATTGTCACATGACAGACACAAACATTAATTCAGCACAGCTGTCAAGGTTGTTACCTTACAAACAAACGTGCTAACTATTCTTTTTACAAAGGCTTGTTAAGAAGGCTTCATATTAGTAAACAATGCTATATTGCCCAATTGAACTCATTTCATAATTGAAGAACTTTACACAGGCTATTGGACTGAACTGAATCAACACTGAGCTGTCTTTAACTGAACATTGATATTTTTGTTAGTTACACTAATTGGAAAAAGTGATATATTCTAGTTACACTAAGTGCAACTAATGATAAATTCTGTTTACACTAAAATAGCAGCATGTTCTTTAGCAACAGGTGTGTAAATAATAGTTAGGTGGCAGATATTTATACTTCAGTACCGTAGTACATTATAAAACAGTGTGCAATAACTCATTGAGTGTAAATTATCATACATTTTATTTGATGAACGCCACTTTACTGGGACAACCTACCTACAGCTTAAAGGAACACTCCACTTTTTTTGGAAATAGGCTCATTCTCCAACTCCCCCAGAGTTAATAAGTTGAGTTTTACCGTTTTTGAATCCATTCAGCCGATCTCCGGGTCTGGCGATTGCACTTTTAGCATAGCTTAGCATAGATCATTGAATCCTATTAGACCAGTAGCATCGCGTTCAAAAACGATCAAAGAGTTTCGATATTTTAACTATACTCTCATTCCTGCGTAATAATCAAGGAACTTTGCTGCCGTAACATGGCCGCAGCAGGCGCAGTGATATTACGCAGCGCCTGAAAGTAGTCTCCAGCTAGGTAACTAGTTATAATATAGCTGGGGACTTTAGCAGACTAAATAGTGCGGTAAGATTACATTTATTTGAATGAGCTGTTGAGGAGACAGAGATGCGTGTGTTACTGTCTCTGCTGAGATATATACTGTAATGTAGCAGCTCAGGTGTTTTATTCAGCCGCAGGCAGTATTATGTGCTCCTGATTATTCAGACACGGTTGGGTGGACAAATGTTATTTATTTGAATGAATTATAATAAATAGTTATTAGGCAACAATAGTTCTTCAAATACGTCAGTTCTCCCCATTCAAAATAAAGACAAATAAATAAAGCAGTGCTACATTATGTTGAATGAAATGCATTTAATTAGATAAAAACGAGAAATAAATAAATAAAAAAGCCTAGCTGAAAGTTTTGGCTGAAAGTTTTTTTTTTTAATTTTATTTTTTTTATTAGTGTAGCTACTTAATGGATGTTGAACTCCACATTTCCATTGATAGTGAAATTAGACATGGTAAAGGGTGGGGTTACTGTAGGGTTAGGCGTGGAGGAGGATGGGTCTTTGCTTGTTGAGGCTCGAGAGGTAAGAACGTCACTCCTCTCTGACAAAGACGGAGCCCAATATGACCTCAAACTAGCCTCGCGTCGGTGGCCTGTCGCTGACATGATCCGGCGGCAGAGAGGCGACCGGCGGCGGTGCTCCGCAGACTGTGGTTTGTGTAAATATCAGTGATACCTTCCCCCTCAAAGACAATTTAGATTTGGAAAATATTACAGGTTACCTACAAACAATTTGAATTCATGGGGTGAAAAATGTAATGTCTATTAAATATATTAGCTACCTCTTCACAAATATTTTGAGCATATTGCCGAGGTAGTTTCCCATCGGCTCCCTGGTGAACCACACTTCAGTGTCCTCCAGTTTGCACAAAGGGATGCAGATAAAAGGCTCCGGAGTTGACGGGACACTTTGACAGGTATTTTTGAAGCTTTCCACGGGACAAAGTGGGTCACTGAGGCACTCAAACATAAATCCTCGTAAATTCTCTCTGTCAGACGCAGTAGGATCTTTGTGATTTTTTTGTTTCTGGGTTATGTGCCAAGGTTAGGTACTCCAAGCCATTCTCGTCTCGTCGGAGAACGAAAGCCTCTTTAAATAAGTAAATAGCATACAGCATACCAAATGTTAAGAAGAGACACATAAAAGCCACGACCAATCACTGGCAGTGACGGTTTCTTCCAGAAGTCTTCCATAGTCACATTCCCATTGAAAGCCTGTGGTGGTGGTTTGATATCACTCACTAACATACAGAAAGTCAAAATATGAATAAGATTATCTATATAATAGAAAACAGTAGATATACGCCTGCTGTGGCTAAATATGCACAAGCAGTGTCAAATCACCAGGAAAGTATTTTCCCAAAGCACAGAATATCAGTACGGTCCGTGCCAACATAGTTACGTCCATGATGATCCCCGCATGTCAGGCGAGAGTACCGGTGCTCGTGTCTCGTGAGTGTTTCGGTATGAAGCACAGGTTTGCTGCAGGAAAGTGTTTCTCTATGTGAGCTCCAGACACTGAACCACTCTCTCACCAGCGCTGTGGGCCTGTCATTAAAGATCACACAGATAATAACCGCTGTTCACTTCTTAAAATCCTGAAAAGCACTACTAGAGGAAATGGTAAATGATTTGATAAGATAGCCTGCAGCATGTTTTGAATATGTAGGCGTAGAGGGAGGTCAAGGATGACATCTTCCCGCTCTTGATAACTGTAGTGGATTCCACATGGGTGGCAACATCTGAAAAACACAATGTTAAAATTTCAGCTGTACTACAGTCCCATTGCAGATCTGGTGTTATTTGTATTTATTTCATAGATCCCTGTTAGAACCAGAACTACGTGGCATGGATAACTCTTGTATTTGTAAGAACCTTGATCTTTGATGTGATCAGAAGGGGGTCTGATCTCTGGCAGAACATCTCGTCAGGAATGAGCTTGATGATGAAGGCAGACGCAGCTGCTCAGGAAGAGCTGCAGGGATCATCATGTACTGAATCATAGATTCAAGCTCTTTTGTCGGGGGTACAGTAGGCCTACGTCATCTACAGTTTCATGAACTGGACGGGTCTGTTCTGTGCTCTGGACCGTCTGGAATAGCTGCTGCTCAGGCTGGAAAAGGTGCCGTTTTGCAGTGTATTTCTGGAGGCAGGATCTTCTTGATCTGGCACAAGGACAAGGTGTTCTGCTTTACATCATATGTGACCATCATTCTTCCAAGCTGGCCATAATACGCCGCATGTGGCTCATAGACCGAAACACACCTCTTTAAAGATGGCGTCGTAGCCACAGACAAGGGTTTGTTGTCTTGGGTGGCCAGGCTTTGTCTTTGTAGGCAGTCTATCTTTCTTTCCCTGCCACACCATTTTAACCCAACCATGTCTGTCTGAGTACAGATTACTATCAAATGGAGAGCACCTCAAATAGAACCAACAATTAATCACAGATCAACATCACAATTAACATAATAATGTGCCAGCAAACAATTAAAATACTCTTTCTTAACTTTATATTAATAAAACAAGATACACCATAAATAATTGAGCACCAACAATCACAAACATGATAAAAACCACATGAAGTTCAAATAAATCTGAGCCAGACAAACCATCCACCTGACCGTCAATACTGTCTTTGCATGTTAATTATATAGATGTCTGCTGACATATTGAAATGAACTGACAGCACGATTGCTGAACAACAATAACTTTAATGAGTATTTAACATGCCTCTTTTTGGTGTTGCTTGTAGATTTGGTTTGGTTTGATTCCGATGGCTCATATACTGTGCAGACGCATCAGGAACAACAGGGGCGTAAACTGTCTGAGCCGTAGATCTGATCTACTCTAAAAACACTCAAATACTAAAACATGCGGCAGCTATATTCTCATATGAAGGAGCTGAAAGGAACTGCCAATGAAAGAGCACATGAGATTCTGTCTTTTTGGGTGCAGAAACCATTCATACCAGGGGTTGGGACGTTTTTAGTTTGTTGATAACCACAGTATTCAGGGGGAAAAGCTGGGCAGCCCTGATGTAAATGTTTATGACCTGCTATCAGAGTTCAGCTCCAAGCGGGATTAAATTCGTGTTAATCAGGGTCTTCAGGAGGTATAATGCGGTTAAATCACAAGATAATAAATCTCTGATATATCGTACACTAGAGGTGTGTGGGATGGAGATATATGCAATCCGCTGTGACGTCACAATCGTGTTTCACTGTGCTGTTTGGGTCAATATCACCATAGAGTGCCTTTCACTCAAAAAAATTGTTTTTAATTTCCCTTTCGCTTTATGTCACGTCATAAATAGTAGACACTCAAGTACTATAGTAACATATTAGCTGAGCTCCCACACATTTTATTAGATACTGTAATTATGGGCCATTATTCGAAGCATAAACCATAAGATATGTCCGCCCTGTCATGGACATACTGTATATTACTGTTGCACACGTTTTCATTGCAAAATTACATTTACATTCAGTCATTTAGCAAACACTTTTATCCAAATGACTTATAAATGAGGACAATAGGAGCAATCAAAACCAACAAAAGAGCAATGATATGCAAGCGCTATAAGTCTCGGTTAGCCTAACGTAGTACACGTAGCAAGGTTTTATTTTTTTTATTTATTTATTTTTTAAAGAAAACAAGTAGAATATAAAAGTAGAAAGCTAGTGTTAGAGGGTCAGATAGACACAAAGAAGACAGATACAATAGAATTAGAATAGAGAGTGAGTGCTTAAATTAAGATGCAAATTATATTTTCTGAAAGGTATGATGTCCCTTTCCTAAACAGTTATTAAAAATAATAGTATAATAATAATAATAAATAATATAATTAAATCCTCAATCACATTGATATACCCCCCCCCCCCCCCCTTCATTTTAGTTTTTAGCAATATTAACTACAAATGAATGCTATGTCCACCTGTCATGTTTATGTCCTCTCTATCGAGTCTAAGAGGCCGACAGGGTGGACATTTTGAGCTTCAGTTAGCATATTAGCTTACAACAAACTGTGACTAGTTAAATAGTTAGTCTGACTGTAAAAGATAATTTGGTATATTTAAATGTACATGTTTTGAAAATACTGTATTCGAATCACTTCTGGCATATTTTATGCTGACAGGGTGGACATGTTAAGCTTTGGCAAAGCAAGAAAGCAAACTCATACGAAGAAAATTTGTCAATTGAAAAGTCACCAGCTTGCTCACCTCAGCGGTTGATTCCCGCCACTGAAGAGACCAAACATCTGTTGTCCTGATGTCACTAAAGGGGACGGCCTCTTCTTAAAGGGGCGGAGTCCCCAATACGACAGGGTGAATGAATGAATGAATTCTACTCTCATTCAAATTTACAGCTTTCCTGTAGCTCAAATAGTAGAGCATGGCACTAGCAACGCCAAGATCATGGCTTCGACTTCCAGGGAAAGCAAGAGCTGATCAAATGTAAAAACTGTATGCAATTGTGAACGCAATGTAAGTCGCTTTGGATAAAAGCGTCTGCTAAATGCATAAATGTAAATGTAATGTAATGAGCAGTGTATGGGACAAAACAAAATAACATGCATCCTCTTACGCAAATCTAGAAAATGTATCTAAAGATCTAAGTGATGCTTTTGCTATGAATATAAAAACTTAGCCTAATATAACACACCCTTTCATAGTCATTTTTATGTTAAGTTATCATGGCAAATGAGTTATTTATGTACAGGACACCAAAAGGCACCCTACAGTGATATTGACCCATAATGCAAAGTATAGTGTTATAAACGCACATACATTTTAAAAAATGAAAATATAGAAAAACTATGAAGGATGTCTGATGTTGATGACCGTTGAAATGGTCACAGCGCGAGACCTGTTCTAGCGTTAGCTATGTTATCACTATCTAGCCTACCTGTAATGTTTATCGACACGGGCATTTCTGTCGTGTCTCTTTTAAAACCTTGAGATTTTTTCCACATGAACCACAGAACTTTGAAACCTTGTCATATTTTATTCCACAGAAAGGGCAATATTTATATTGAGCTACTTTAAAAACATCTCTGAACTGTCTACCGCTGGCCTGCTGAACTTCCTCTATACCTTGATTGACAGATGTTTCGTCCAATCAGCGGTGAGTAATCCATTCTCAAACTATACCTACCTCTTCAGCTTTGTCTGATTTGTCGTTGTGTTATCTGAATTATCTTGTTTTTAGATTTGCATTTGCAATTTGTAATTTTGTTTTCAGAATTGTGATTTGTTTTGCACTTCTGAGTTCGGAAGACAGCGTTCACATCATCCAAACATCCCAAACTCTAACAGGTCGTTCTCTCAATAAAGATGAATTAAATAATGCAGTGCAGTGTTCATAATTGCATTCCTTTTATTTAGAATTGTTCATTTACATCGTGCCATTTCACATCAAGACACAAATTTTGATTCGGATATATCAATATATGGAATGGAGTGATGCCTCAATACAAACTAGAGTTACTTGATGATTAAAACTATAGCAAAAAGGAGATGGTCAAGCACGGCCACAAGTGTTCATTATGTACATGACAAAAGAATAAATCTAATGAATGCATGAAGGATGCAAACAGAACAAATGAACATGGCTGAATCACTGCTCATCTGGCCACATTTAAACAGCCTCATCAAAAAAACATCTGGGCCACATTCAGCTACGGAGTGAACGAAGCCTTAATTTCAAACAAATCCGTATTTTCTTGTGCCATTTCAGATTGCTAGGCCACTTGAAACGCTTTCCACACGCTAAGCACAAATACGGTTTCACATAAGCATGGGTTTTCATGTGTATCTGTACATGTGATGGCAAAATAAAGCCTTTATTACACTGATCACATGGGTATGGCCTTTGTCCAGAGTGAAAGCGCAGATGATTGTTGAAGTTGCTCCTTCTTCTGAAGCTCTTGTCACACTCAGAGCACTGCAGTTTCCTTCCAGAATGCGTTTGCACGTGGCGTTTCAGGCATCGCGGATACGCGAAGCTCCTTTCACACTGATGGCACTGGAAAGCCTTCTCTCTGGTGTGAAGCTTCATGTGATTCTTAAAGGTTTCAATGAATGGGAAAATCCCTCCGCACAGGTGGCATTTGAGAGGTTCCACTCGGGAGTGATTTTTCATATGCATCTCAAAGCGATTCATTTTATGGAAAGTCTTTCCGCACTCTTGACATATAAAGCGGTTCTCTTTGGAGTGAATCCTTGTGTGTCTGTTAAGGGTTTGTTTACGTCTGAAACTCTTTCCACACTGATCGCAGGTGAACGGCTTCTCTCCGGTGTGCTTGTGCATGTGATACTTAAGGCTGACTTTGTTAGTGAAGACCTTCCCGCACTCTTTGCAGGTGAAAGGGCTCTTGCCAGTGTGACTGATCATGTGGGAGTCGAGAGCTCTTTTATAGGTGAAGCTCTCTCCGCACTGACTGCAAGTGTAAGGCTTCTCTCCGGTGTGAAGTCTCATGTGGATTTTGAGGTTTCCTTTCTCAATGAAACTTTTCCCGCACTGTTGACATGCAAAATGGTTTTCTCCCGAGTGAACCTTCAAGTGGTTATCAAGACTTACTTTATGTCTGAAACTCTTCCCACACTGAACGCATGTGAACGACTTCTCTCCGGTGTGAATGAGCATGTGGTACCCGAGGTTAACTTTGCATTTTAAGACCTTGCCGCACTCTTTGCAGGTGAAGGGGCTCTTGCCTGTGTGACTGATCATGTGAGAGTCCAGATCTCTTTTATATCTGAAACTCTTTCCACACCGATCACATTTGTACGGCTTCTCTCCAGTGTGAGTGCGAGTGTGATTCATGAGGTTCCGTTCTGTTTTAAAGCTCTTCTCACACTGCTGGCAGGCGAAAGGCTTCTCCACACTGTGAACTGTCATGTGCCGTTTAAGGTTTCTATTTTGAGCGAAACTCTTTCCACACTGAGAGCAGGTGAAATGGCCGCTAGTCTTCTGAGCTTTTTTTCGTATCTTTTCAGTCTGTGAGCTCCTCAAAGATTTTTCTCCAGTTATGAAACCATGGCTCTTAAACTGATCGTTCTCTTCCCTTTCATTCAGTACTTCACGCTCCTCTTTCAGCGGCTTCAGATCTAAGGCAAAAAGACAAATAAAAATGAACACCAGTTTAATGGCACAAAGCAACAGACATCCAAACATTTAAAGAATCCAAACCAAAACACATCATTCAAACTAGAAACATGTATGATAATATACTGTATACTACTAAGATCCATACCCACATTTTTATTTAGAGACTGATCTTAAATACACCATTCATGTCTAAAATATTAGGAAAATACTATCCTTTCAACTGTGCTCAGTTTTACAGTATCTCTGAGAAAATTAATTCAGTATTTAATCCCCACTGTAGCACAGAGATTGTGCTAATTAACGTTACATCTCTCTCTACATTAGATCTTGTCACCACTACATTCTCTTGTGTAGCTTGACAATTATGTTGGCATTTGTGGACAAGCATTAGTATAGTTTAGGTCCTGTCTATGTAACCGATACCACTTTTGAAGAGACGCCCCATCTAACACAAGTATGGTGTGCCACAGGGCTCAGTATTAGGTCCTCTGCTTTTCCCCTTGAATGTGCTTCTCCTAAGAGACATTATCATTCGATTTCGCTGTTATACAGATGACACTCAGTTTCATGTTTTTCCACAACAAAACTTCCTAACTCTCTCAATCAACAGAGTGTATTAATGATATAAAGCATTTCTCTTTTATTAAATTATGCCTAAACACAAGTGTTAATTATTGGATCAAAAACCTTCACACACAAGATTCTAGATCTGAAAGGATGTGCGGTTATGTGATTTCCCACAGCTAAGAACACAGGTGTTGTGTTGACATTTAACATTAATGTCTTATCCTGCATGATCATATTCTAGATCCCTTAAAGGAACACTCCACTTTTTTTGGAAATAGGCTCATTCTCCAACTCCCCCAGAGTTAATAAGTTGAGTTTTACCGTTTTTGAATCCATTCAGCCGATCTCCGGGTCTGGCGATAGCACTTTTAGCATAGCTTAGCATAGATCATTGAATCCTATTAGACCAGTAGCATCGCGTTCAAAAATGACCAAAGAGTTTCGATCGTTTTCCTATTTAAAACTTGACTCTTCTGTAGTTATATCGTGTACTAAGACCGGCGGAAAATGAAAAGTTGCGATTTTCTAGTCCTATTTGGCTAGGAACTATACTCCCAGTCCAGTGTAATAATCAAGGAACTTATCTAGTCATCCTTACCATGAAAAAATAAAGTTTTTACCAAAAGAATAAAACCCTGTTTAACTTGTGCATTTAGGTCTGTGTTTTACTGCATTAACATGCTTTAATACAAATTTGAATGAAATCGCTATGTTTATCGACCACATATGAGGGGTGCACCTAAAGTAAAATTACATTTTCATTCGACTGTATTTCATGTTTTCAAATGAGAGATCAAAGACTGACCATTTTTTAATCTGTGTCAACAGTAAATATTCTGTAGAAAGATGAAGGTCTGTCTGAAAAGTAAATAAACTCAAATTGTCTAAAATTCTTGGATTTATGAGAGCTAGATATCATTTATGAGGTCAGGATGCTTCAGTGCTGTGTCACGTCTGTAACATTTTATGGATTAAGTTTATATCATATAATAATTATTAATGCAATTGACTTGAAACTTTCTCTTTATTTCTCTTTATTTATTATTTACAGATCCCACACTCGAGTTAACTTAATGCAAATGTGCTCTAGGCTATTATTCATATTCAAATGCTTGTAAAATTTAAATGTTGCTCTTAATGGAATGACCAAAATATACTTTGTGGTAAACAAACACTTGCGTAAAATAATATTTAAAAAAAAAAAAAAAAAAAAAAACATCAAATCCCCATTATAACCAGCAGATGGCAGCAGAGGAGCACTACAGGAATTACATATTAGTCATTCATACTTTTCACTTTATATTTTGAAATCAAAATCACTATTATAAAATATCAAATCAGGATTTTCAAATCAGATTTTGTCAAAGTTGTGCACTTTTTTTGTGTATAAAGTAAGAAAAGTCACAAAGTTCCTTGAAAGACTTTTCTTCAGTTTGTGACTAAATCACACATAAAGTGATCCTTTTATATTCTCTGAAGTTATCGCTCAGTTAGATATAATACTACAGAAGAATAACGGTACTTTTAATAAGAGCAGAATAACCTATATTTGTTTTCTATATAATAATTTTGAACATGTTCATGTTGTTAATAAAAGTGAATGTTGTGTGCTTCCCGACTGCAGCTCAGTGCTTTACTGTCACATGTGCATCACCCAGAAATAAACACGTAATATTATTAGTAACTGCACTTATTCATACAGATCAACAGTGAATTATCTATATTTCATCTGCAGAACTTCGTGGCGCCTCTGGAGCCCTGTTTATCTCACGATTCTTCAGAAACACCACTGGTTTCTGCTGGACACTGGACACAGAATCTAATCAGATCTGAGAGAGACTGACCCGTCTGTTCCTCCGTGTCTTCCTGCTTCAGACTGAACACTTCCACGATCCTGATGTCTTCGGTCTCCTCTTTAATAAACGCCATCTGTGCAGCAGTGTGAGCCGGTCCTGTCTGAGAGGAGAATAATTCACACACAGACTAATAACTACATCATCTGCAGAACATGTTTAAGAGACTGCATTATCACGAACACACACGTGCGGTGGGTCGGTAAAGCTGTCCTCATCATCACACAGACGTGTTTTACTGGGTTTAGTGCGGAGACTCCAGCCAGCTCCTTGAGCAGCGGCACAACACTGAACAAATCAATCCTCGTACTCAGACAAATTAAACTATATATATATGTATATATATTATATGTACTGAGCTACTGAGCTCTGCTTTGATTCAACCTCACAACTTCTCTCTTTTATCAAAATGTGCTTGTTACCTTGGACTGTGTAATAACTTCAACTTTATCTTTAACAGCATTCGAGATGTTTCTAACATTTCAAAACACATTCTGGTGTTAGAGACAGATTACACGTGACCAACAATTCCTCAACAAATATAAAATATCATAATCAAATATTATCAACATATTCCTCTGACGGTGGTGACAAAACCTGCATTTGTAGTCATTTTAACTATCAAATACACTGAATCAATCAATTACTGTATTAAAACAAACACAACCAACAGTGAGCATGTTATTGTTCATAAAGCTTTTATTCAAGAGTCACATTTAAGTATTTCTGACAAATTTGGCATTTCTTTCACAAAACAAATGGAGTTCAATTTAGTTTTTTCTGTGAATGGAAGAGGATAATTGTGTTAAATACATTCTATTATTAATCCCCATAACATTTAGAACTGAACATATGTAATTATTTAAACCTGACAGTTGCTGGACATGTGTCCGTCACAACACAGAGAGAGATGACACGCTATATTCATGCTGGCATTAACAGTAATTATGTTATTAGCATCGCGTGTAAAAGCTATAAAACAGACCGTTTATATCGATGTAAACAATGTCTGCACAAACCTTTCCTCCGCCGAACCACAACAGAGACGCGGGCGCGCGCGCGCAGACCTGTGACGTCACGCCGCCGCACCAAAACAAAAGTCGCGTTCACGCGCCAAAAACGCATTAAATGCGCATAACTTCACCAGAACACAATAATAACAGATCATAGCGCAGTATTCAGAGTTATATTCACCAGAACACAATAATAGCAGATCATAGCGCAGTATTCAGAGTTATATTCACCAGAACACAATAATAACAGATCATAGCGCAGTATTCAGAGTTATATTCACCAGAACACAATAATAGCAGATCATAGCGCAGTATTCAGAGTTATATTCACCAGAACACAATAATAACAGATCATAGCGCAGTATTCAGAGTAATATTCACCAGAACACAATAATAACAGATCATAGCGCAGTATTCAGAGTTATATTCACCAGAACACAATAATAACAGATCATAGCGCAGTATTCAGAGTTATATTCACCAGAACACAATAATAACAGATCATAGCGCAGTATTCAGAGTTATATTCACCAGAACACAATAATCCCTTGTCAAAAAATCCTATAGGATTCCAATAGGACAATTGTATAGGATTCCAATAGGAATTTCTATCGTATTTTGGAACCATTCCTATAGGATTCCAATAGGAATAGTCCTATAGGACAAGACATAAATATCCTGTAGGAACCGTTCCTATAGGATTTTAATCCTATAGG
This sequence comes from Acrossocheilus wenchowensis, assembly GCA_029620275.1. Taxonomy (NCBI): domain Eukaryota; kingdom Metazoa; phylum Chordata; class Actinopteri; order Cypriniformes; family Cyprinidae; genus Acrossocheilus; species Acrossocheilus wenchowensis. Next base: position 37,394,411 of record CM056141.1, on the reverse strand, counting down.
ATTTTTTTTAATATTCTAAAGGTGCACTTTTCCACTGTATTTGTAGTACTTACACTGTACTTGCAGTTTGCTTAAATTCACCCTGATGTAGAATGTAATGTAAAAATTCTAAGGCACTGATAATTGATTGATGACACACACACACACACACACACACACACACACACACACACACACACACACACACACACACACACACACACACACACACACACACACACAAACAAACACACACAGTATTGCCACTAGACCAGTTCTAGACTCTAGAAGATTTGGGGAGAAAGATATGAAGCTTATACCAGGAGACCAGAAGTTGAATATAAAAAATAACACTTTTTTACTGTAACAACAACAACAATAACAATAATACTAGCAAATACAATCACATCACAACACAGAGCAATAAAACATCAAACAGTAAGTAGAATTTGATATCGTAAATCAGTTTAATTTCCCTTTGAGGTGTATAATACTGTTCATTTCATGCGATAAATGTAATAAAGTTCAGTTTGTGTTTAATGTAAAAAGAGAGAGAGAGAGAGAAAACACCAATTCAGTTAAAGGAAAACCGGGGAAAGTATGAAAAATACTGTATCCAATATATTTCAAAGCAATCACTAATGCTCTGTCAATTGACCATATGCACAATTACTTCCTGGTTTTAGATGAGCCAGCTCAGTCATTTCCAGTCAATTGTGCTGTAAGAGGAGCGCCCTTTGCTTAGTTTCTGTAAAAAATCCATTCACAATTTGAAGAAAATTTTGGTTTATCCAAGAGGACCAAACATCCACGTATACCATTTCAGGAATGACAAACGCGGGTGTTAAATATTACACGGGTAAATCTGCTAAATTGTTCAGGGACTCATTGCTATGATTGACATTGATAACGGAAGACAAGCCAATGTCAAAATATAGCTGTGCATTAAGTGATTCAGACTAAATTTAGAGTAGCAAAACTACAACAGTAACATGTCTGTGTTGACTGAATATATTTAGCAGCTTTTACAGTTAAAGATAAAACTTAATAAATGTAGTTACTAAATTAAATCTAAAAATATTTCAAAATATTTAATGCATTATTTAATTGTTATACCATTAATAATGAACTTATTTCATTTGTAGTTAACTAGTTTAAATGATTCTCCCTTATACGCTGTTGGTGTCGGGGCATATTTATTTATTTATAAAATGACATGAGACTTTGTGATTCCTGCTCTTGCTATACTTTATACTTCAGTACAATAAAAGCACACAAATTTGGAGTTAATATGGCAGCTGAGCTAATGAGTGATCCTCTGCTGCCATCTACTAGTTATAATGATAATTTAATAACATTTTCATCTTAAAAGTCTTTGTTTTTCGCTAGGAGACACGTTTCTTTCATGTCATCTTCATGAATGAAAAGTATATCTATAAAGTGAATTTTACTGCACAGCCAGAGTTGAGAAGGCAAATATTATAAGTTTTTAAAATGTGTTCATGACTATGAAGGTAAGTTATTGATTATCAATAATACCATCATGATGTCATTGGGGAGATAGCATCTCTAATGTTAAAGACATCATCTATCATTGTTGTTATGCTATCATTATTTACCATGTTGCAATTATTATAATTTTTTTCTCAATTTCTGACAAGCACAAGGCAGGAGAGGTTTATAAGGGTCTCAAGAGTCTCTAGCTATATAAACCACAACATTAAATCAGCTTTACCTGAAGTTTACGAGCTGGCTTGTTATAAAAGATGTATAAAGGATCATTTTAAATGCAATAATCTATCTTGTCTTTTTTTATTTTATTTTATGTACCATATGGGTTGTTTTTTTGAGTATATTATTTATGGGTTTTATTATTTATTTTTTCGACATATGTTGTAATTAATTACAACATAAATTAATTACTGTAATCAAAGTTTTTCTTTTAGTTTTATAAGTCTGTTTTTGTTTCGTTTCTTCATTGTTTAGGTGGAGGCTCTAAATAAGCCCTTTGGGTTTTCTGCCTCTCCTTGCACAGTATATGGATTGTGTATATATTTATATATATGTATATATATATATATATATATATATATATACACATATATATTTGTATCTATTTTACTCTTGTGCAAGAATAAACTAAACTAAAACTATGCGGAAGTTCAAAAGAGCGCTCTGTGCATATGGTCAATTGGTTACCAGGCAACGCAGCAGGTCCTGTAGCTGACCCCGGCTTGTCATGCACGTCTTCTCCATGTACGCACACATATCACGGGAGAATCGTTGTCCAATGTCAAACTTTTTAACTGGAACATAAAACCTGACCTGGACAACAGGCCATAAGAACATCTTATTAATCCATCAATGCAAATAATTAAAATAGCGCTATACAAAACCGTAAAGCACAACGTTATTCAAAACAGCTCAAAATGGTGGCTGAACATACATTTTGTACTCACTACTCCAGTGTTTTATATAATGACATTTTATTATAAACAGCATACATTAATATTTAATTAATATCAGTTGTTTAAAAATATCTTTTGCTATGTAACGGCGGACTCCTTTGCTAATCACATACAATAAAACCAGCTCAACAACTCACCGACGGATATTGTTAACCCAAGACTGTTCGTTTAGGATGCAGATCAGATAAGTATTACTATGTCTTCCTTTTTTAGCATCTTTAAATACATTTTAACAAGTTAAACAACGTTAATCACTGATTTCTCAGCTTCTTCTCCTCTTTGACCGTTACTGTTCAAAGTATGCGCGCTACAGTTGCACGCGCACTGCACTCGGATTTCTTAAAGGGGAAGCGTCAGGACAATACCATATATAGATGTTTGTGTTTCTATGAATTCCTACTAACATGTAATGCATTTTAACTTATTCAGACATTATGAAATGTCATACTTATTATCTTTGCCTTACTGTAATATTATGAATTTCAGTTCAGTTTCAATATTTGTGTGTATTCAGATAGGCTGCATTTTTATTGAGGGTTACAAGTACACACATGCAGTGTTACTTTTAAAAAGTAATTAATTAACAGAATCAAATACAGTGCCTTGAGAATGTATTAATACCCCTTTTTTAATGTTGCTGCCTTGTGCTAAACTGCTTTAAATTACTTTTTCCTCCCACATCAATATATACTCCATACACCATATTGACAAAGCAAAAACCGAATTGTCACAACTTCGTAAATTGATTAAAAATAAAAAAACTCAAATAAGTACATTGCATAAGTATTCATACCCTTAACTAAATATTTAGCTGAAGTACCTTTACAGCCTCAAGTCTTTTTTGTTTGATGCGACAAGCTTTGCTCATCAACATTTGGCAATTATCTTCCATTTGTCTCCTCACCTCTTCATGTCTCAAGCTCTGTCAGGTTGGATGGGAGCAGACGCACATTTTCAGGTTTCTCCAGAAATATTTGATTGGGTTCAATCCCAGGCTGTGGTTGGGCCACTCAAGGACATTCACAGAGCTGTCTAAGCGACTCTTGCTGTGTGCTTAGGGTCACTGTCCTGTTGGAAGGTGAACCTTCTGCCAGTCTGAGGTTCTGAATGCTCTGGACTGGGTTTTCTTTATATTTTGGTGCATTGAGCTTTTCTTCTACTCTGACAAGTCCCTGCTGCTGAAAAACAGACCCACAGCATGAGACTGCTACCACCACACTTTACTTTTGGCATGGTACTCTGCAGGTGATGATCAGAGCATGGTTTCCTTCAAACATGATGCTGAGAATTGAGGTTCATCAGACCAGATAATATTATTTTTCACAGTCTGAGGGTCCTTTAGGTGCTTTTTTTTTTTCTTTTGTCTTCACTGAGGAGAGGATTGAGTTTAGCCACACCGCCATAAAGCCCAGATCAGTGGAGTGTTGCAGTGATGTTTGTCCCTCTGTAGATTTCTCCTGTCTCCACATATGATCATGGAGCTCAAATAGAGTGACCATCAGGTTTTTCGTCACCACTCTAACCAAGGCCCTTCTCCATCAGTTGCTCAGTTTGGCCAGGAGGCCAGCTCTAGGAAGAATCCTGGTTGTTTCAAACTTATTCCATTAAGGGTAACAGAGACTACATGCTTTTGTGAACCTTCAATGAAGCAGAATTTTTTTCTGAACTCTTCCCCAGATGTGTTGCTTGGCACAAACCTGTTTCTGAGCTCTACAGACTGCTCTTTTAACCCCAGGGCTTGGTCTTTGCTCTAATATGCATTATCAGCTGTTGGACCTTTTATTAAGACGTGTGTGCCTTTCCAAATCATACCCATTCAATTGAATTTGACACAGGTTACCTTCACTCAAAGTCTAGTAACACCTACAAGCAATATGAATGCTCCTGAGCTTAATTTCAACTGTCCCAGATAAGGGTATGTGTACTTATGCAATGGAATCATTTCAGTTTTTTATTTTTAATAAATTTGCAAAGATGTTAAAAACCTTTTTTTTGCTTTACCATTATAGTGTATGGGGTGTAGATTGATGTGGAAAAAAAAGTAATTTAAAGCAGTTTAACATAAGGCAGCAACATAAAACGTGAAAAAAATTAAGGGGTATGAATACTTTCGCTAGGAACTGTAAGATCTTACAGGACAAAGTGAATTTCCATTTAAAAATCACAGTGTCCAAAATGATACAAATCAATAAAAGATCCTACAGGAAAAATTAAAATGCCATTAAAATAAATCAGAATGTCCAATAGGATAAGGATCAAATAAAATCCTATAGGACAAAGTGAAATTCCATTAAAATCAATGGGAATGTCCAATAGGATTCTAAGAATCCAATAAGATCCTATAGGACAAAGTGAAATTCCATTAAAATCAATGGGAATGTCCAATAGGATTCTAAGAATCCAATAAGATCCTAAAGGATAAACTGAAATTCCAATAGGATTTTTTGACAAGGGATAACAGATCATAGCGCAGTATTCAGAGTTATATTCACCAGAACACAATAATAACAGATCATAGCGCAGTATTCAGAGTAATATTCACCAGAACACAATAATAACAGATCATAGCGCAGTATTCAGAGTTATATTCACCAGAACACAATAATAACAGATCATAGCGCAGTATTCAGAGTAATATTCACCAGAACACAATAATAACAGATCATAGCGCAGTATTCAGAGTTATATTCACCAGAACACAATAATAACAGATCATAGCGCAGTATTCAGAGTAATATTCACCAGAACACAATAATAACAGATCATAGCGCAGTATTCAGAGTTATATTCACCAGAACACAATAATAACAGATCATAGCGCAGTATTCAGAGTAATATTCACCAGAACACAATAATAACAGATCATAGCGCAGTATTCAGAGTTATATTCACCAGAACACAATAATAACAGATCATAGCGCAGTATTCAGAGTAATATTCACCAGAACACAATAATAACAGATCATAGCGCAGTATTCAGAGTTATATTCACCAGAACACAATAATAACAGATCATAGCGCAGTATTCAGAGTTATATTCACCAGAACACAATAATAACAGATCATAGCGCAGTATTCAGAGTTATATTCACCAGAACACAATAATAACAGATCATAGCGCAGTATTCAGAGTTATATTCACCAGAACACAATAATAACAGATCATAGCGCAGTATTCAGAGTTATATTCACCAGAACACAATAATAACAGATCATAGCGCAGTATTCAGAGTAATATTCACCAGAACACAATAATAACAGATCATAGCGCAGTATTCAGAGTAATATTCACCAGAACACAATAATAACAGATCATACCCAGATAGCACACGTACGTCTGTAAGATGTCTGTTAAAGATCTGTTGATCTGGAAAGCATCTGCAGTCTACAAACGTCTGACAGACGTCTTTCAGATGTCAGTTTTACATACATTCTAAATCATAAACATCTTAAAGACATCTAATAGACGTCTATTTGACATCTAAAAGGAGACGTCCTATAGACGTATTGCAGATGAGCAAACACCCTAAAAAATACGTCTTGCAGATGTAAATGCAGAAGTCAAATAGACGTCTCCGAGATGTACTTGTGCTATCAGGGTAGCGCAGTATTCAGAGTTATATTCACCAGAACACAATAATAACAGATCATAGCGCAGTATTCAGAGTTATATTCACCAGAACACAATAATAACAGATCATAGCGCAGTATTCAGAGTTATATTCACCAGAACACAATAATAACAGATCATAGCGCAGTATTCAGAGTAATATTCACCAGAACACAATAATAACAGATCATACGGCAGTATTCAGAGTTATATTCACCAGAACACAATAATAACAGATCATAGCGCAGTATTCAGAGTAATATTCACCAGAACACAATAATAACAGATCATAGCGCAGTATTCAGAGTAATATTCACCAGAACACAATAATAACAGATCATACGGCAGTATTCAGAGTTATATTCACCAGAACACAATAATAACAGATCATAGCGCAGTATTCAGAGTTATATTCACCAGAACACAATAATAACAGATCATACGGCAGTATTCAGAGTTATATTCACCAGAACACAATAATAACAGATCATAGCGCAGTATTCAGAGTAATATTCACCAGAACACAATAATAACAGATCATAGCGCAGTATTCAGAGTAATATTCACCAGAACACAATAATAACAGATCATAGCGCAGTATTCAGAGTAATATTCACCAGAACACAATAATAACAGATCATACGGCAGTATTCAGAGTTATATTCACCAGAACACAATAATAACAGATCATAGCGCAGTATTCAGAGTTATATTCACCAGAACACAATAATAACAGATCATACGGCAGTATTCAGAGTTATATTCACCAGAACACAATAATAACAGATCATAGCGAAGTATTCAGAGTTATATTCACCAGAACACAATAATAACAGATCATAGCGCAGTATTCAGAGTAATATTCACCAGAACACAATAATAACAGATCATAGCGCAGTATTCAGAGTAATATTCACCAGAACACAATAATAACAGATCATAGCGCAGTATTCAGAGTTATATTCACCAGAACACAATAATAACAGATCATAGCGCAGTATTCAGAGTTATATTCACCAGAACACAATAATAACAGATCATACGGCAGTATTCAGAGTTATATTCACCAGAACACAATAATAACAGATCATACGGCAGTATTCAGAGTTATATTCACCAGAACACAATAATAACAGATCATACGGCAGTATTCAGAGTTATATTCACCAGAACACAATAATAACAGATCATAGCGCAGTATTCAGAGTTATATTCACCAGAACACAATAATAACAGATCATAGCGCAGTATTCAGAGTAATATTCACCAGAACACAATAATAACAGATCATAGCGCAGTATTCAGAGTATATTCACCAGAACACAATAATAACAGATCATAGCGCAGTATTCAGAGTAATATTCACCAGAACACAATAATAACAGATCATAGCGCAGTATTCAGAGTAATATTCACCAGAACACAATAATAACAGATCATAGCGCAGTATTCAGAGTAATATTCACCAGAACACAATAATAACAGATCATAGCGCAGTATTCAGAGTTATATTCACCAGAACACAATAATAACAGATCATAGCGCAGTATTCAGAGTTATATTCACCAGAACACAATAATAACAGATCATACGGCAGTATTCAGAGTTATATTCACCAGAACACAATAATAACAGATCATACGGCAGTATTCAGAGTTATATTCACCAGAACACAATAATAACAGATCATAGCGCAGTATTCAGAGTTATATTCACCAGAACACAATAATAACAGATCATAGCGCAGTATTCAGAGTAATATTCACCAGAACACAATAATAACAGATCATAGCGCAGTATTCAGAGTTATATTCACCAGAACACAATAATAACAGATCATAGCGCAGTATTCAGAGTTATATTCACCAGAACACAATAATAACAGATCATAGCGCAGTATTCAGAGTAATATTCACCAGAACACAATAATAACAGATCATAGCGCAGTATTCAGAGTTATATTCACCAGAACACAATAATAACAGATCATAGCGCAGTATTCAGAGTAATATTCACCAGAACACAATAATAACAGATCATAGCGCAGTATTCAGAGTTATATTCACCAGAACACAATAATAACAGATCATAGCGCAGTATTCAGAGTAATATTCACCAGAACACAATAATAACAGATCATAGCGCAGTATTCAGAGTTATATTCACCAGAACACAATAATAACAGATCATAGCGCAGTATTCAGAGTTATATTCACCAGAACACAATAATAACAGATCATAGCGCAGTATTCAGAGTTATATTCACCAGAACACAATAATAACAGATCATAGCGCAGTATTCAGAGTTATATTCACCAGAACACAATAATAACAGATCATAGCGCAGTATTCAGAGTTATATTCACCAGAACACAATAATAACAGATCATAGCGCAGTATTCAGAGTAATATTCACCAGAACACAATAATAACAGATCATAGCGCAGTATTCAGAGTATATTCACCAGAACACAATAATAACAGATCATACCCAGATAGCACACGTACGTCTGTAAGATGTCTGTTAAAGATCTGTTGATCTGGAAAGCATCTGCAGTCTACAAACGTCTGACAGACTTCTTTCAGATGTCAGTTTTACATACATTCTAAATCATAAACATCTTAAAGACATCTAATAGACGTCTATTTGACATCTAAAAGGAGACGTCCTATAGACGTATTGCAGATGAGCAAACACCCTAAAAAATACGTCTTGCAGATGTAAATGCAGACGTCAAATAGACGTCTCCGAGATGTACTTGTGCTATCAGGGTAGCGCAGTATTCAGAGTTATATTCACCAGAACACAATAATAACAGATCATAGCGCAGTATTCAGAGTTATATTCACCAGAACACAATAATAACAGATCATAGCGCAGTATTCAGAGTTATATTCACCAGAACACAATAATAACAGATCATAGCGCAGTATTCAGAGTAATATTCACCAGAACACAATAATAACAGATCATACGGCAGTATTCAGAGTTATATTCACCAGAACACAATAATAACAGATCATAGCGCAGTATTCAGAGTAATATTCACCAGAACACAATAATAACAGATCATAGCGCAGTATTCAGAGTAATATTCACCAGAACACAATAATAACAGATCATACGGCAGTATTCAGAGTTATATTCACCAGAACACAATAATAACAGATCATAGCGCAGTATTCAGAGTTATATTCACCAGAACACAATAATAACAGATCATACGGCAGTATTCAGAGTTATATTCACCAGAACACAATAATAACAGATCATAGCGCAGTATTCAGAGTAATATTCACCAGAACACAATAATAACAGATCATAGCGCAGTATTCAGAGTAATATTCACCAGAACACAATAATAACAGATCATAGCGCAGTATTCAGAGTAATATTCACCAGAACACAATAATAACAGATCATACGGCAGTATTCAGAGTTATATTCACCAGAACACAATAATAACAGATCATAGCGCAGTATTCAGAGTTATATTCACCAGAACACAATAATAACAGATCATACGGCAGTATTCAGAGTTATATTCACCAGAACACAATAATAACAGATCATAGCGAAGTATTCAGAGTTATATTCACCAGAACACAATAATAACAGATCATAGCGCAGTATTCAGAGTAATATTCACCAGAACACAATAATAACAGATCATAGCGCAGTATTCAGAGTAATATTCACCAGAACACAATAATAACAGATCATAGCGCAGTATTCAGAGTTATATTCACCAGAACACAATAATAACAGATCATAGCGCAGTATTCAGAGTTATATTCACCAGAACACAATAATAACAGATCATACGGCAGTATTCAGAGTTATATTCACCAGAACACAATAATAACAGATCATACGGCAGTATTCAGAGTTATATTCACCAGAACACAATAATAACAGATCATACGGCAGTATTCAGAGTTATATTCACCAGAACACAATAATAACAGATCATAGCGCAGTATTCAGAGTTATATTCACCAGAACACAATAATAACAGATCATAGCGCAGTATTCAGAGTAATATTCACCAGAACACAATAATAACAGATCATAGCGCAGTATTCAGAGTTATATTCACCAGAACACAATAATAACAGATCATAGCGCAGTATTCAGAGTTATATTCACCAGAACACAATAATAACAGATCATAGCGCAGTATTCAGAGTTATATTCACCAGAACACAATAATAACAGATCATACGGCAGTATTCAGAGTTATATTCACCAGAACACAATAATAACAGATCATACGGCAGTATTCAGAGTTATATTCACCAGAACAAAATAATAACAGATCATAGCGCAGTATTCAGAGTAATATTCACCAGAACACAATAATAACAGATCATAGCGCAGTATTCAGAGTAATATTCACCAGAACACAATAATAACAGATCATACGGCAGTATTCAGAGTTATATTCACCAGAACACAATAATAACAGATCATAGCGCAGTATTCAGAGTTATATTCACCAGAACACAATAATAACAGATCATAGCGCAGTATTCAGAGTAATATTCACCAGAACACAATAATAACAGATCATAGCGCAGTATTCAGAGTAATATTCACCAGAACACATAATAACAGATCATAGCGCAGTATTCAGAGTTATATTCACCAGAACACAATAATAAAGATCATACGGCAGTATTCAGAGTTATATTCACCAGAACACAATAATAACAGATCATACGGCAGTATTCAGAGTTATATTCACCAGAACACAATAATAACAGATCATACGGCAGTATTCAGAGTTATATTCACCAGAACACAATAATAACAGATCATACGGCAGTATTCAGAGTTATATTCACCAGAACACAATAATAACAGATCATAGCGCAGTATTCAGAGTAATATTCACCAGAACACAATAATAACAGATCATAGCGCAGTATTCAGAGTTATATTCACCAGAACACAATAATAACAGATCATAGCGCAGTATTCAGAGTTATATTCACCAGAACACAATAATAACAGATCATAGCGCAGTATTCAGAGTTATATTCACCAGAACACAATAATAGCAGATCATAGCGCAGTATTCAGAGTTATATTCACCAGAACACAATAATAACAGATCATAGCGCAGTATTCAGAGTAATATTCACCAGAACACAATAATAACAGATCATAGCGCAGTATTCAGAGTTATATTCACCAGAACACAATAATAACAGATCATAGCGCAGTATTCAGAGTTATATTCACCAGAACACAATAATAACAGATCATAGCGCAGTATTCAGAGTAATATTCACCAGAACACAATAATAACAGATCATAGCGCAGTATTCAGAGTTATATTCACCAGAACACAATAATAACAGATCATAGCGCAGTATTCAGAGTAATATTCACCAGAACACAATAATAACAGATCATAGCGCAGTATTCAGAGTTATATTCACCAGAACACAATAATAACAGATCATAGCGCAGTATTCAGAGTTATATTCACCAGAACACAATAATAACAGATCATAGCGCAGTATTCAGAGTTATATTCACCAGAACACAATAATAACAGATCATAGCGCAGTATTCAGAGTAATATTCACCAGAACACAATAATAACAGATCATAGCGCAGTATTCAGAGTAATATTCACCAGAACACAATAATAACAGATCATAGCGCAGTATTCAGAGTAATATTCACCAGAACACAATAATAACAGATCATAGCGCAGTATTCAGAGTTATATTCACCAGAACACAATAATAACAGATCATAGCGCAGTATTCAGAGTAATATTCACCAGAACACAATAATAACAGATCATAGCGCAGTATTCAGAGTTATATTCACCAGAACACAATAATAACAGATCATAGCGCAGTATTCAGAGTTATATTCACCAGAACACAATAATAACAGATCATAGCGCAGTATTCAGAGTTATATTCACCAGAACACAATAATAACAGATCATAGCGCAGTATTCAGAGTAATATTCACCAGAACACAATAATAACAGATCATAGCGCAGTATTCAGAGTTATATTCACCAGAACACAATAATAACAGATCATAGCGCAGTATTCAGAGTAATATTCACCAGAACACAATAATAACAGATAGCGCAGTATTCAGAGTTATATTCACCAGAACACAATAATAACAGATCATAGCGCAGTATTCAGAGTAATATTCACCAGAACACAATAATAACAGATCATAGCGCAGTATTCAGAGTATATCACCAGAACACAATAATAACAGATCATAGCGCAGTATTCAGAGTTATATTCACCAGAACACAATAATAACAGATCATAGCGCAGTATTCAGAGTTATATTCACCAGAACACAATATAACAGATCATAGCGCAGTATTCAGAGTAATATTCACCAGAACACAATAATAACAGATCATAGCGCAGTATTCAGAGTTATATTCACCAGAACACAATAATAACAGATCATAATATTCACCAGAACACATAAAACGATCATAGCGCAGTATTCAGAGTCACCAGAACACATAATAACAGATCATAGCGCAGTATTCAGATCACCAGAACACAATAATAACAGATCATACTGCACACGTCGTCTGTAAATGTCTGTTAAAGATCTGTTGATCTGGACATCTGCAGTCTTTCAGATGTCAGTTTTACATACATTCTAAATCATAAACATCTTAAAGACATCTAATAGCGCTATTTGACATCTAAAAGGAGACGTCCTATAGACGTATTGCAGATGAGCAAACAACCCTAAAAATACGTCTTGCAGATGTAAATGCAGACGTCAAATAGACGTCTCCGAGATGTACTTGTGCTATCAGGGTAGCGCAGTATTCAGAGTTATATTCACCAGAACACAATAATAACAGATCATAGCGCAGTATTCAGAGTAATATTCACCAGAACACAATAATAACAGATCATAGCGCAGTATCAGAGTTATTCACCAGAACACAATAAAACAGATCATAGCGCAGTATTCAGAGTTATATTCACCAGAACACAATAATAACAGATCATAGCGCAGTATTCAGAGTTATATTCACCAGAACACATATAACAGATCATAGCGCAGTATTCAGAGTAATATTCACCAGAACACAATAATAAACAGATCATAGCGCAGTATTCAGAGTTATATTCACCAGAACACAATAATAACAGATCATAGCGCAGTATTCAGAGTAATATTCACCAGAACACAATAATACAGATCATAGCGCAGTATTCAGAGTTATATCACCAGAACACATAATAAGATCATAGCGCAGTATTCAGAGTAATATTCACCAGAACACAATAATAACAGATCATAGCGCAGTATTCAGAGTTATATTCACCAGAACACAATAATAACAGATCATAGCGCAGTATTCAGAGTTATATTCACCAGAACACAATAATACAGATCATAGCGCAGTATCAGAGTTTATTCACCAGAACACAATAATAACAGATCATAGCGCAGTATTCAGAGTTATATTCACCAGAACACAATATAACAGATCATAGCGCAGTATTCAGAGTTATATTCACCAGAACCAAATAACAGATCATAGCGCAGTATTCAGAGTATATTCACCAGAACACAATAATAACAGATCATAGCGCAGTATTCAGAGTAATATTCACCAGAACACAATAATAACAGATCATAGCGCAGTATTCAGAGTTATATTCACCAGAACACAATAATAACAGATCATAGCGCAGTATTCAGAGTTTATTCACCAGAACACAATAAAAGACATAGCGCAGTATTCAGAGTAATATTCACCAGAACACAATAATAACAGATCAGCGCAGTATTCAGAGTTATTTCACCAGAACACAATAATAACAGATCATAGCGCAGTATTCAGAGTAATATTCACCAGAACACAATAATAACAGATCATAGCGCAGTATTCAGAGTTATATCACCAGAACACAATAACAGATAGCGCAGTATTCAGAGTAATATTCACCAGAACACAATAATAACAGATCATACCCAGATAGCACACGTACGTCTGTAAGATGTCTGTTAAAGATCTGTTGATCTGGAAAGCATCTGCAGTCTACAAATGTCTGACAGACGTCTTTCAGATGTCAGTTTTACATACATTCTAAATCAAACATCTAAAGACATCTAATAGACGTCTATTTGACATCTAAAAAGACGTCCTATAGACGTATTGCAGATGAGCAAACACCCTAAAAACGTCTTGCAGATGTAAATGCAGACGTCAAATAGACGTCTCCGAGATGTACTTGTGCTATCAGGTAGCGCAGTATTCAGAGTTATATTCACCAGAACAATAAACAGATCATAGCGCAGTATTCAGAGTAATATTCACCAGAACACATAATAACAGATCATAGCGCAGTATTCAGAGTTATTCACCAGAACACAATAATAACAGATCATAGCGCAGTATTCAGAGTTATATTCACCAGAACACAATAATAATCATAGCGCAGTATTCAGTTATATTCACCAGAACACAATAAACAGATCATAGCGCAGTATTCAGAGTAATATCACCAGAACACAATAATAACAGATCATAGCGCAGTATTCAGAGTTATATTCACCAGAACACAATAATAACAGATCATAGCGCAGTATCAGAGTAATATTCACCAGAACACAATAATAAGATCATAGCGCAGTATTCAGAGTTTATTCACCAGAACACAATAATAACAGATCATAGCGCAGTATTCAGAGTAATATTCACCAGAACACAATAATAACAGATCATGCGCAGTATTCAGAGTTATTCACCAGAACACAATAATAACAGATCATAGCGCAGTATTCGAGTTATATTCACCAGAACACAATAATAACAGATCATAGCGCAGTATTCAGAGTTATTCACCAGAACACAATAATAACAGATCATAGCGCAGTATTCAGAGTTATATTCACCAGAACACAATAATAACAATCATAGCGCAGTATTCAGAGTTATATTCACCAGAACACCATATAACAGATCATAGCGCAGTATTCAGAGTAATATTCACCAGAACACAATAATAACAGATCATAGCGCAGTATTCAGAGTAATATTCACCAGAACACAATAATAACAGATCATACCCAGATAGCACACGTACGTCTGTAAGATGTCTGTTAAAGATCTGTTGATCTGGAAAGCATCTGCAGTCTACAAATGTCTGACAGACGTCTTTCAGATGTCAGTTTTTACATACATTCTAAATCATAAACATCTTAAAGACATCTAATAGACGTCTATTTGACATCTAAAAGGAGACGTCCTATAGACGTATTGCAGATGAGCAAACACCCTAAAAATACGTCTTGCAGATGTAAATGCAGACGTCAAATAGACGTCTCCGAGATGTACTTGTGCTATCAGGGTAGCGCAGTATTCAGAGTTATATTCACCAGAACACAATAATAACAGATCATAGCGCAGTATTCAGAGTAATATTCACCAGAACACAATAATAACAGATCATAGCGCAGTATTCAGAGTTATATTCACCAGAACACAATAATAACAGATCATAGCGCAGTATTCAGAGTTATATTCACCAGAACACAATAATAACAGATCATAGCGCAGTATTCCGTTATATTCACCAGAACACAATAATAACAGATCATAGCGCAGTATTCAGAGTAATATTCACCAGAACACAATAATAACAGATCATACGGCAGTATTCAGAGTTATATTCACCAGAACACAATAATAACAGATCATAGCGCAGTATTCAGAGTAATATTCACCAGAACACAATAATAACAGATCATAGCGCAGTATTCAGAGTAATATTCACCAGAACACAATAATAACAGATCATACGGCAGTATTCAGAGTTATATTCACCAGAACACAATAATAACAGATCATAGCGCAGTATTCAGAGTATATTCACCAGAACACAATAATAACAGATCATACGGCAGTATTCAGAGTTATATTCACCAGAACACAATAATAACAGATCATAGCGCAGTATTCAGAGTAATATTCACCAGAACACAATAATAACAGATCATAGCGCAGTATTCAGAGTAATATTCACCAGAACACAATAATAACAGATCATAGCGCAGTATTCAGAGTAATATTCACCAGAACACAATAATAACAGATCATACGGCAGTATTCAGAGTTATATTCACCAGAACACAATAATAACAGATCATAGCGCAGTATTCAGAGTTATATTCACCAGAACACAATAATAACAGATCATACGGCAGTATTCAGAGTTATATTCACCAGAACACAATAATAACAGATCATAGCGCAGTATTCAGAGTTATATTCACCAGAACACAATAATAACAGATCATAGCGCAGTATTCAGAGTAATATTCACCAGAACACAATAATAACAGATCATAGCGCAGTATTCAGAGTAATATTCACCAGAACACAATAATAACAGATCATAGCGCAGTATTCAGAGTTATATTCACCAGAACACAATAATAACAGATCATAGCGCAGTATTCAGAGTTATATTCACCAGAACACAATAAAACAGATCATACGGCAGTATTCAGAGTTATATTCACCAGAACACAATAATAACAGATCATAGCGCAGTATTCAGAGTTATATTCACCAGAACACAATAATAACAGATCATAGCGCAGTATTCAGAGTTATATTCACCAGAACACAATAATAACAGATCATAGCGCAGTATTCAGAGTAATATTCACCAGAACACAATAATAACAGATCATACGGCAGTATTCAGAGTTATATTCACCAGAACACAATAATAACAGATCATAGCGCAGTATTCAGAGTATATTCACCAGAACACAATAATAACAGATCATAGCGCAGTATTCAGAGTATATTCACCAGAACACAATAATAACAGATCATACGCAGTATTCAGAGTTATATTCACCAGAACACAATAATAACAGATCATAGCGCAGTATTCAGAGTTATATTCACCAGAACACAATAATAACAGATCATAGCGCAGTATTCAGAGTAATATTCACCAGAACACAATAATAACAGATCATAGCGCAGTATTCAGAGTTATATTCACCAGAACACAATAATAACAGATCATAGCGCAGTATTCAGAGTTATATTCACCAGAACACAATAATAACAGATCATAGCGCAGTATTCAGAGTTATATTCACCAGAACACAATAATAACAGATCATACGGCAGTATTCAGAGTTATATTCACCAGAACACAATAATAACAGATCATACGGCAGTATTCAGAGTTATATTCACCAGAACACAATAATAACAGATCATAGCGCAGTATTCAGAGTTATATTCACCAGAACACAATAATAACAGATCATAGCGCAGTATTCAGAGTTATATTCACCAGAACACAATAATAACAGATCATAGCGCAGTATTCAGAGTTATATTCACCAGAACAAATAATAACAGATCATAGCGCAGTATTCAGAGTAATATTCACCAGAACACAATAATAACAGATCATAGCGCAGTATTCAGAGTTATATTCACCAGAACACAATAATAACAGATCATAGCGCAGTATTCAGAGTTATATTCACCAGAACACAATAATAACAGATCATAGCGCAGTATTCAGAGTATATTCACCAGAACACAATAATAACAGATCATAGCGCAGTATTCAGAGTATATTCACCAGAACACAATAATAACAGATCATAGCGCAGTATTCAGAGTTATATTCACCAGAACACAATAATAACAGATCATAGCGCAGTATTCAGAGTTATATTCACCAGAACACAATAATAACAGATCATACGCAGTATTCAGAGTTATATTCACCAGAACACAATAATAACAGATCATACGCAGTATTCAGAGTTATATTCACCAGAACACAATAATAACAGATCATAGCGCAGTATTCAGAGTTATATTCACCAGAACACAATAATAACAGATCATAGCGCAGTATTCAGAGTTATATTCACCAGAACACAATAATAACAGATCATAGCGCAGTATTCAGAGTTATATTCACCAGAACACAATAATAACAGATCATAGCGCAGTATTCAGAGTTATATTCACCAGAACACAATAATAACAGATCATAGCGCAGTATTCAGAGTTATATTCACCAGAACACAATAATAACAGATCATAGCGCAGTATTCAGAGTTATATTCACCAGAACACAATAATAACAGATCATAGCGCAGTATTCAGAGTTATATTCACCAGAACACAATAATAACAGATCATAGCGCAGTATTCAGAGTTATATTCACCAGAACACAATAATAACAGATCATAGCGCAGTATTCAGAGTTAATATTCACCAGAACACAATAATAACAGATCATAGCGCAGTATTCAGAGTTATATTCACCAGAACACAATAATAACAGATCATAGCGCAGTATTCAGAGTTATATTCACCAGAACACAATAATAACAGATCATAGCGCAGTATTCAGAGTATATTCACCAGAACACAATAATAACAGATCATAGCGCAGTATTCAGAGTAATATTCACCAGAACACAATAATAACAGATCATAGCGCAGTATTCAGAGTTATATTCACCAGAACACAATAATAACAGATCATAGCGCAGTATTCAGAGTTATATTCACCAGAACACAATAATAACAGATCATAGCGCAGTATTCAGAGTATATTCACCAGAACACAATAATAACAGATCATAGCGCAGTATTCAGAGTTATATTCACCAGAACACAATAATAACAGATCATAGCGCAGTATTCAGAGTTATATTCACCAGAACACAATAATAACAGATCATAGGCAGTATTCAGAGTTATATTCACCAGAACACAATAATAACAGATCATACGGCAGTATTCAGAGTTATATTCACCAGAACACAATAATAACAGATCATACGCAGTATTCAGAGTTATATTCACCAGAACACAATAATAACAGATCATAGCGCAGTATTCAGAGTAATATTCACCAGAACACAATAATAACAGATCATAGCGCAGTATTCAGAGTTATATTCACCAGAACACAATAATAACAGATCATAGCGCAGTATTCAGAGTTATATTCACCAGAACACAATAATAACAGATCATAGCGCAGTATTCAGAGTTATATTCACCAGAACACAATAATAACAGATCATAGCGCAGTATTCAGAGTTATATTCACCAGAACACAATAATAACAGATCATAGCGCAGTATTCAGAGTTATATTCACCAGAACACAATAATAACAGATCATAGCGCAGTATTCAGAGTAATATTCACCAGAACACAATAATAACAGATCATAGCGCAGTATTCAGAGTTATATTCACCAGAACACAATAATAACAGATCATAGCGCAGTATTCAGAGTTATATTCACCAGAACACAATAATAACAGATCATAGCGCAGTATTCAGAGTTATATTCACCAGAACACAATAATAACAGATCATAGCGCAGTATTCAGAGTTATATTCACCAGAACACAATAATAACAGATCATAGCGCAGTATTCAGAGTTATATTCACCAGAACACAATAATAACAGATCATAGCGCAGTATTCAGAGTTATATTCACCAGAACACAATAATAACAGATCATAGCGCAGTATTCAGAGTAATATTCACCAGAACACAATAATAACAGATCATAGCGCAGTATTCAGAGTAATATTCACCAGAACACAATAATAACAGATCATAGCGCAGTATTCAGAGTAATATTCACCAGAACACAATAATAACAGATCATAGCGCAGTATTCAGAGTTATATTCACCAGAACACAATAATAACAGATCATAGCGCAGTATTCAGAGTAATATTCACCAGAACACAATAATAACAGATCATAGCGCAGTATTCAGAGTTATATTCACCAGAACACAATAATAACAGATCATAGCGCAGTATTCAGAGTTATATTCACCAGAACACAATAATAACAGATCATACGGCAGTATTCAGAGTTATATTCACCAGAACACAATAATAACAGATCATACGGCAGTATTCAGAGTAATATTCACCAGAACACAATAATAACAGATCATAGCGCAGTATTCAGAGTTATATTCACCAGAACACAATAATAACAGATCATACGGCAGTATTCAGAGTTATATTCACCAGAACACAATAATAACAGATCATAGCGCAGTATTCAGAGTTATATTCACCAGAACACAATAATAACAGATCATAGCGCAGTATTCAGAGTTATATTCACCAGAACACAATAATAACAGATCATAGCGCAGTATTCAGAGTTATATTCACCAGAACACAATAATAACAGATCATAGCGCAGTATTCAGAGTTATATTCACCAGAACACAATAATAACAGATCATAGCGCAGTATTCAGAGTAATATTCACCAGAACACAATAATAACAGATCATAGCGCAGTATTCAGAGTAATATTCACCAGAACACAATAATAACAGATCATAGCGCAGTATTCAGAGTAATATTCACCAGAACACAATAATAACAGATCATAGCGCAGTATTCAGAGTAATATTCACCAGAACACAATAATAACAGATCATAGCGCAGTATTCAGAGTTATATTCACCAGAACACAATAATAACAGATCATAGCGCAGTATTCAGAGTTATATTCACCAGAACACAATAATAACAGATCATAGCGCAGTATTCAGAGTTATATTCACCAGAACACAATAATAACAGATCATAGCGCAGTATTCAGAGTTATATTCACCAGAACACAATAATAACAGATCATAGCGCAGTATTCAGAGTAATATTCACCAGAACACAATAATAACAGATCATAGCGCAGTATTCAGAGTTATATTCACCAGAACACAATAATAACAGATCATAGCGCAGTATTCAGAGTTATATTCACCAGAACACAATAATAACAGATCATAGCGCAGTATTCAGAGTTATATTCACCAGAACACAATAATAACAGATCATAGCGCAGTATTCAGAGTTATATTCACCAGAACACAATAATAACAGATCATAGCGCAGTATTCAGAGTTATATTCACCAGAACACAATAATAACAGATCATACGGCAGTATTCAGAGTTATATTCACCAGAACACAATAATAACAGATCATACGGCAGTATTCAGAGTTATATTCACCAGAACACAATAATAACAGATCATACGCAGTATTCAGAGTTATATTCACCAGAACACAATAATAACAGATCATAGCGCAGTATTCAGAGTTATTCACCAGAACACAATAATAACAGATCATAGCGCAGTATTCAGAGTTATATTCACCAGAACACAATAATAACAGATCATAGCGCAGTATTCAGAGTTATATTCACCAGAACACAATAATAACAGATCATAGCGCAGTATTCAGAGTAATATTCACCAGAACACAATAATAACAGATCATAGCGCAGTATTCAGAGTAATATTCACCAGAACACAATAACAGATCATAGCGCAGTATTCAGAGTTATATTCACCAGAACACAATAATAACAGATCATAGCGCAGTATTCAGAGTTATATTCACCAGAACACAATAATAACAGATCATAGCGCAGTATTCAGAGTATATTCACCAGAACACAATAATAACAGATCATAGCGCAGTATTCAGAGTTATATTCACCAGAACACAATAATAACAGATCATAGCGCAGTATTCAGAGTATATTCACCAGAACACAATAATAACAGATCATAGCGCAGTATTCAGAGTAATATTCACCAGAACACAATAATAACAGATCATAGCGCAGTATTCAGAGTTATATTCACCAGAACACAATAATAACAGATCATAGCGCAGTATTCAGAGTTACATTCACCAGAACACAATAATAACAGATCATAGCGCAGTATTCAGAGTAATATTCACCAGAACACAATAATAACAGATCATAGCGCAGTATTCAGAGTAATATTCACCAGAACACAATAATAACAGATCATAGCGCAGTATTCAGAGTTACATTCACCAGAACACAATAATAACAGATCATAGCGCAGTATTCAGAGTAATATTCACCAGAACACAATAATAACAGATCATAGCGCAGTATTCAGAGTAATATTCACCAGAACACAATAATAACAGATCATACGGCAGTATTCAGAGTTATATTCACCAGAACACAATAATAACAGATCATAGCGCAGTATTCAGAGTAATATTCACCAGAACACAATAATAACAGATTATACGGCAGTATTCAGAGTTATATTCACCAGAACACAATAATAACAGATCATAGCGCAGTATTCAGAGTTACATTCACCAGAACACAATAATAACAGATCATAGCGCAGTATTCAGAGTAATATTCACCAGAACACAATAATAACAGATCATAGCGCAGTATTCAGAGTAATATTCACCAGAACACAATAATAACAGATCATACGGCAGTATTCAGAGTATATTCACCAGAACACAATAATAACAGATCATAGCGCAGTATTCAGAGTTATATTCACCAGAACACAATAATAACAGATCATAGCGCAGTATTCAGAGTAATATTCACCAGAACACAATAATAACAGATCATACGGCAGTATTCAGAGTTATATTCACCAGAACACAATAATAACAGATCATAGCGCAGTATTCAGAGTAATATTCACCAGAACACAATAATAACAGATCATACGGCAGTATTCAGAGTTATATTCACCAGAACACAATAATAACAGATCATAGCGCAGTATTCAGAGTTATATTCACCAGAACACAATAATAACAGATCATAGCGCAGTATTCAGAGTTATATTCACCAGAACACAATAATAACAGATCATAGCGCAGTATTCAGAGTAATATTCACCAGAACACAATAATAACAGATCATAGCGCAGTATTCAGAGTTATATTCACCAGAACACAATAATAACAGATCATAGCGCAGTATTCAGAGTTATATTCACCAGAACACAATAATAACAGATCATAGCGCAGTATTCAGAGTAATATTCACCAGAACACAATAATAACAGATCATAGCGCAGTATTCAGAGTTATATTCACCAGAACACAATAATAACAGATCATAGCGCAGTATTCAGAGTAATATTCACCAGAACACAATAATAACAGATCATAGCGCAGTATTCAGAGTTATATTCACCAGAACACAATAATAACAGATCATAGCGCAGTATTCAGAGTAATATTCACCAGAACACAATAATAACAGATCATAGCGCAGTATTCAGAGTTATATTCACCAGAACACAATAATAACAGATCATAGCGCAGTATTCAGAGTAATATTCACCAGAACACAATAATAACAGATCATAGCGCAGTATTCAGAGTTATATTCACCAGAACACAATAATAACAGATCATAGCGCAGTATTCAGAGTTATATTCACCAGAACACAATAATAACAGATCATAGCGCAGTATTCAGAGTTATATTCACCAGAACACAATAATAACAGATCATAGCGCAGTATTCAGAGTTATATTCACCAGAACACAATAATAACAGATCATAGCGCAGTATTCAGAGTTATATTCACCAGAACACAATAATAACAGATCATAGCGCAGTATTCAGAGTTATATTCACCAGAACACAATAATAACAGATCATAGCGCAGTATTCAGAGTTATATTCACCAGAACACAATAATAACAGATCATAGCGCAGTATTCAGAGTTATATTCACCAGAACACAATAATAACAGATCATAGCGCAGTATTCAGAGTTATATTCACCAGAACACAATAATAACAGATCATAGCGCAGTATTCAGAGTTATATTCACCAGAACACAATAATAACAGATCATAGCGCAGTATTCAGAGTTATATTCACCAGAACACAATAATAACAGATCATACGGCAGTATTCAGAGTTATATTCACCAGAACACAATAATAACAGATCATAGCGCAGTATTCAGAGTTATATTCACCAGAACACAATAATAACAGATCATACGGCAGTATTCAGAGTTATATTCACGGGGAAAGACATCAGTGATGAGCTGAAACCATCTGTCTCTGCACATTCTCCTTTACAGTGTTGGGCAGTAATCATTAATAGCAATAATATAAGTTTTTGCAGTAACCAGTAGAGTAAATAATTACTAATAAGATTTCAGTAATAATATTACAATAAAACTTTCGATGTCTCAACACCTACTGATCTGAATTACAACAAGATAATAATTCATGTATTGTCATAGTTTTCTCGACACATGAAGTATGGAGTATGGAAAGCTTATATTCAGCGGATGGAAGTATAGTATTATATTGGTTTAGTATTACATCCTCCGATCACGATATAAACCCTGTCAAAGCTTTTCAGAGAACAAAACATTTTCTTATGAACACTTATGATTTCTTTTGATAAATTACATCATGGAATATAATCGTATATGTGTTTAACAGAAGTTATATCTCCAATCAGCACATGACAGTTACTGAGACACTGAGTTATTAATGAGAGTCTGTAATCACTCCTGACCGCGGATCAAACGACGAGCCAGAAATATACTGTTAGAAACATCTCAGAAGAGTTTATGGGGAAGATATACAGTTACAACTTCTGTGTTTAGCGTGAAACAAAAGTAATGTAACTAGTATAATTAATTACTGTTGCCAGAAAGTAATATAACTTTTGAAAGGACCCTGATAGCACACGTACATCTAGGAGACGTCTATTTGACATCTGCATTTACATCTGCAAGACGTATTTTTTAGAGTGTTTGCTCATCTGCAATACGTCTATTGGACGTCTCCTTTTAGATGTCAAATAGACGTCTATTAGATGTCTTTAAGATGTTTATGATTTAGAATGTATGTAAAACTGACATCTTACAGACGTCTGTCAGACGTTTGTAGACAGCAGATGCTTTCCAGATCAACAGATCTTTAACAGACATCTTGCAGACGTACGTGTGCTATCTGGGGAGTAACTAACAAGTAATATATCACATTATTTGAGTAAGGAGCCCAGCACTGTTTGATTATAAGTCTGTCTGTAGTTTGCACTGGAAGCCCAGACGAGCTCCTTCTGTGTGTGAACACACTCACCATTAAAGCTGCTTCTGATGGACCTGACCGCAGCACAACACAACACACGGTCGTTTGTTACAGTGCAGCGTCATTCAAAGCAGGAGAAGGGTTTCTGTTGGCACGGAGTGATAATCAGAGGAAGAGGTTTTGCTCCTGTATGACGCCAGTAAGACTACAAACCTATATTACCGTGTGAGCAAAGCCTGCGATCTGGAGGCAGACGAGTGGCTGCAGAAGACCGTGCTGCTGTGCTCTTGTCAGGACAGTGATGTGAAGCAACGCTTCGGTCAGCTGCGAGTCGAGTCCAGAGCCTGACCACACACACACCAGAGCATGACCACACACACACACCAGATCATCACCCTGCAGATACACGCTCATGAGAGTCTTGATAACTGCTGTGATCCTGAATAATGACCGTTCAGAGTCTGAGACACCAGCTGTTCCTGACGCTCTGATCTGATCCGTGCGGCCCGGTTCGGCAGTCTGAAGAGCTTACCATCTCTGAAACATCGCCAGTGTCTGTAAAACTGATACAAAATTCATTTAAGACTATCTTTGAGAGGAAAGAGAAGCGGGCAGAATCTCAGCACAGGTTTCACGACTCGATTCGATTCGATTATTCAACACTTCGATTCGACATCACCATGCATCACCATTATATCAAATATATTTTGTGCATTTTTATTAAATTATATAAGTGGGCTACTTTTTAAAATAATAAAAAATTAATAATAAATTAAAACAATTGTTAAGAATTTAACCAAATATAAATAATAAACGGAGGAAAAGTGATAAAAGTGATAAACAAAGAGTATTTTCAGTATCTGGGAGTGCTTTAATCATCTGAACGTTTACAGACAATCATAGTTATGGGTAAACAGATGCTTCATAATTTTATTATTAACAGAATATTATATACACAGTTTAGTACACAAACACAATATACATACAATAATATTACATTAATATTATTAATATTACATTATTATTATTAAGAGCATTTATACATTGCAATGTTTTATAAATAAAGTCACAAAGAAATAAATGTTTTAAGATGAGAAACGACCGTAAAAGAATCACTGTTTCTTTAAGATGCTCTCAGTGAGGCCAGTAGTGCTTGTTTCTGCTGAAGCAGGACCGTCTGCTGCATTCGTCTCATTTCATCTGCTGCTGTGTCTGTTGTGCTGCCTTTGCTTCTTCTTCAGCTGTGTTTGTTTCACTCCTCCTGACTTCTCTCCCGCAGAAACTCTCTGATCCGCCTCTTCTTCTCTTATGTGTGTTATTCCTCCGGTCCGGTCTCTCTTCACTATAAGCCTGCTGGGGTCACTCTCTCCGTGTTCCTCTTCTGCTGTGGCTCTATCTGTCTCTAACTGCCTCGTATTCTCCCTCTGTTATCCTCAGCTGTTGTTTCTGCGCTCTGCTCTTCTCATGTATTTCACCTGGATCAGGCGGATCTCTGCATGAACGTGTGAGAGATCTGGAGAGTAATGCGCTCTTCTTGTCAAGTCAAGTCACCTTTATTTATATAGTGCTTTTACCAATACAGATTGTGTCAAAGCACTTAACAGTATCAAATTGGAGGACAGAGTGTCAGTACTGTATAATGATAAGATTAAAGGGGTGGTTTACTGCTTTTTTTCTTTGCTTGATTGTTTATGGGGTGCAATATAACATGTCTTCGTGTTTCGTTTGTTAAAAAACGCCTTATTTTTCATATATTTCACCTTTATTTTAAGCCGCTTTCTCCTCTGTCATCTGAACGACCGGTTGACTTCCTGATTCTCTGAAACCACTCCCTCAGAAACAGGCAGCGGGCTCAGATTGGTCAGCTGGGCCGGTGTGTTGTGATTGGCTAAACTGCGTACTGCACGTTGCGCGGAAACGTCACACCCATTCCCTTCACGAGCGACTGTTGCACGTGCTCCGGTCAAATGTAAATAATGGTGTCAATATTGCCGTATCAGTTTGAGCCAGAATCAGACCCAGAAAGCGGTAATGAAGAGAGTCAAGCAGAACTTCTGCAAGCACGGCTCTTACAAACGTTTCTGAATGAAGTTTGCTGTTGTGATTACATATAATTTTCTGATGTTCGTACACGTTTGTCTTATACACACAAAATAGCATCGAACTAACTGGCTACTAACCAAACAGCGCTGGCTTGTGTTTACGTTCTTGATCAAATCGAAAAATTACGTCATAAAGTATACATGGAAAATACATTTACAAAATTAGTACATAATTACAAATTCGGGTCCAAAATGTTTGTAGGCGTTTGTCAAAGACACACAAAATAGCATTTAACTAACCGGCTTCTAAAGCCAGCGTTGGCATTTGTTTACGACCTTGATAAAACTAAAACATTACGTCTGAAATTATACATGCAAATACATTTAAAATGATGAAATCTTACTCACAGGTTGTGGCCAAACAACCGCTGCCTCTGGTTTTAAAGCTGGAACTGCTCCATGTTTTAGTAATAGTTTCTGTGTGAATCCGGCATTGAACTCGTGTAGATTCTGGAAGCTGTCTTCCGTAAAATGCGCAGCACAGAGAGCTGAATTAGGATTGTAATTGTCAGGAACATAATCAAACATAAATTTTAACCGTTGTTGATGAACTACAGCGTCCGTAGGAAGCCGAACACAGAAGACCTGACAGCTGGGTGAAAATAACACCGTTTCGACGGCACGGCTACAACTCTCCACTATAACTCTTCCTCTTCGACAAAGCCGCAGAACATGGCCTTGCCCCCTTTTCTGCACATTCCGGAGGGAGGGGTTGATGGGTTTATTTCGTATGCAACCCGGGAAGTATCTCGTTGTAGTCCCGTATGAGTCGTTTTTGTAGGCATTAAACTTCCTGATTTTTAAAAGACGATATCTCCGCTTACGTTGAACTTTCAGCGCAGCAACTTTGCAGATACTGTTCATGCACCAACAGCAACATTACACACTATTTAAAATGAAAAAAGTGAAATCGCAGTAAACCACCCCTTTAAACACTCAATTTTCAGTTAAAGGCATTTCATTATTGAATTCAGAGATGTCATTGTCTAGCTCAGTTTAGTTTAAATAGTATCTGTGCAATCAAATCGGCGATAATCGCTAGAAATTAAGTGTCCCCAACTGAGCAAACCAGAGGCGACAGCGGCAAGGAACCAAAACTCCCTCTGAGACAGAATGGAGAAAAAAACCTTGGGAGAAACCAGACTCAGTCGGGGGTCAGTTCTCCTCTGACCTAGGTGTGCTATCGAACAGCACACCTAGGCTCCTGACTGATGAAGAAGAATTGACAGAGTAGCAAGTGTTAGATAATGTTCTAGGTTGTTACATGTGGGGTT
Source organism: Acrossocheilus wenchowensis (assembly GCA_029620275.1). Classification (NCBI taxonomy): domain Eukaryota; kingdom Metazoa; phylum Chordata; class Actinopteri; order Cypriniformes; family Cyprinidae; genus Acrossocheilus; species Acrossocheilus wenchowensis. The sequence continues at coordinate 37,366,021 of CM056141.1, read as the reverse complement.
TTTAGGTCCGATAATTAACACCTCTGTTTTTTCAGAATTTAGCAGTAAGAAATTACTCGTCATCCAGTTTTTTATATCGACTATGCATTCCGTTAGTTTCTCAATTTGGTATGTTTCACCGGGCCGCGAAGAAATATAGAGCTGAGTATCATCAGCATAACAGTGGAAGCTAACACCATGTCTCCTGATAATATCTCCCAAGGGTAACATGTAAAGCGTGAAAAGTAACGGCCCTAGTACTGAGCCTTGAGGTACTCCATACTGCACTTGTGATCGATATGATACCTCTTCATTCACTGCTACGAACTGATGGCGGTCAGATAAGTACGATTTGAACAATGCTAAGGCGCTTCCACTAATGCCAACAATGTTTTGTAGTCTATTTAAAAGAATGTTGTGGTCGATAGTGTCGAACGCAGCGCTAAGATCCAGTAGAACTAATAAAGAGATATCTTGTGTATCTGTGTCCCTTACAAAAATGTCCTGTGTTATTCCTGTGGTACTGCAGCAGTACTACATAAATTTACCACACAACAAATGAGCAGAGCTTAATATGACAGGATTACTACAGCACTTTCTGTTGTACAGTATCACAAGAATTTACCATTATATGTTGTATGTGGTTTTTATGTTGTTTTTGTGTTGTAATTCCAACACAAGCTAAATATGACAGGATTACCACAGCACTTTCTCTGTTGTACAGTATCACAAGAATTTACCATTAGATGCCGTATGTGGTTTTTGTGTTGTTTTTGTGTTGTAATTCCAACACAAACTAAATATGACAGGATTACCACAGCACTTTCTGTTGTACAGTATCACACGAATTTACCATTAGATGTTGTATGTGGTTTTTCTGTTGTTTTTGTGTTGTAATTCCAATACAGCTAAATATGAGAGGATTATGATAGCACTTTCTCTGTTGTACAGTATCACAAGAATTTACCATTAGATGTTGTATGTTGTTTTTCTGTTGTTTTTGTGTTGTAATTCCAACACAAGCTAAATATGACAGGATTACCACAGCACTTTCTATACAGCATGAATTTACTACAGAAAATACAATGTGTTGTATTTGAATGGTATATGTATTGTTTTTGTGTGATATTTCCAAAACAATGACATCTAGCTGGCAGAAATAATGCAGATGAGTGCATATGTCAAATAAAGTAATGTGATATTTTTAAGGTTACTATCTGAATTAATATATGATAAAAATGCCAAGCTGTAATCAACTGCTAAAGTATTTTACAATATAAACAATTGTCTGATCTCACTTTATCATAACTGAAAATTTTATTAAACTACAAAAATTAATTCCCTATATAGTACATTCACACATAAATTTTCGTTTTATGATTTAAATTTAGTTTATGACAAATGTGTTATATTGTAACTGTAACAGCTATAATGTAATGACAACATCAACATTTCTAAGATGTGAAATATAGTCCAGTGTGTATTGTGTGCTATACACTGTGTGTGTGTGTGTGCGTGTGTGTATAGTACACAAAATAATTATTATAATTATACACATTAACATAATAACATTAATAATTATATTATGCACACAGGCATTTACGCTTGCGTTGCTTGCTGCTCGTTTCCATGGCAATGGTGAAGCTCAGACTTTGGCGCACTTTTGGAATTTGAACCGTGACGTCAAGCCGTTCTCAACCGCCAGCCGCGAACCAGACAGTTTGTCAAATGTTGCGTTTCTGAATATTTTTTCGAAGAAAACGCAGTCGAAACAGGTCTATCGAGTTAAACTGAAGACACGCACATTCACGACGAAACATTAATTAAGGAAGAATGGTATGTCTCCGAGGAAGTAATCGTCAGCTGGCCCGCTGCGAGAAACCAGAGGTTTCAGTTCATCCAAGGGCGTAGTTTTGGTTTGAACATTGGGGGGGTTGAAGTGGACCTTGGGTCAGGCTCCCTCTTAAGGTTTATTTATTTGTTTGTTTGCTTAAATGTTTATTTTTGTAAAATGGTGTTTTGTGATCCACCACACATGCAAAGTTGGTTGATAGCGTAACTGCAATACAGTAATAGGCTAGTTAACAATTACTTGTTTATATAGGATATATAATGTATTTTATATTATTTAGACACTTAGGCTATAGTTTGACAATGTACTAATTCAACACGCCGTGGGAAGTCAATCTACCTTAACATTTTCTTATATTGATATTGTTTATTTCTTACTCCTTAACAGTTCACGAGGCTCTTAATGATTTAATCTGCCATCATTGGAATATCTGAAGGCAGGTTTTTCCATCACTCATCATTAGAACCCATCGGCTCTCGACTTGTACTTGCTCTTATGAAAAAGTACCATAGTTCTTAACTGTAGCATCTGTTATAATAAGGCTAGCCTATTAATCATTACCAGGCCAATAATGACTTTTTTATTAATCTATATTGTATTTGTTATGAGAAACAACAGTCTTTAGAAACAATAGCTACAACATGCCACAGTTGTAATATAAATATTTAGGGAAAAATCTATTCCCTTAACAGATTATCTATTATAAATTCTACAAGTTAGACAAAATTTACCACAATAAATAAGCCTACAGTAAAACGTGATAAATTATAGTAAAGGTGGTCATGAGTAGTTTAAAAATATTTTAATATTATGTTAGTGCTGGTGCAAGATTGTTTTCTCCTTTGTTCCTTTTTTAGTTTGTGCCTTTTTTAGATAATGTTCGACTTACTCCATAGCATTTTAAAGTGGCAGTTTCTCAACAGAATTCAAATAGATCACATATTTTACCATCAGTTCGCGATAGGAATGGCTCGCGCGAATCTTCTCCCGCTTCTCGAGCGCGCGCTGGTGAACGCGCACAGAGTATAGGGTGATTCGCGCGCCGCTCGTGCACAATTAAAAGAACTGCTTCAGTCATGTTGTGCTGATAAGCGCTCCGTTCGGTTCTTACGTGAAGCTAGCGCTTATAAAAGCGCCGAAGGGGCGATTCAAATAATTAATAAATGGCCTGATTCTAAGTTTCCATTAACCATGGTATAAATATTGGGGGGGTTGTACTTGCTAGTTTTGGTTATTGGGGGGGTTACATCCCCCCCACAAACTACGCCCCTGAGTTCATCCGTTTTTGCTGGTGAGTAATTTAACGTAGATTAAGCTTCTGCTGTACTTTTATGTGCATGTTATGCTACCTGTGTTGTATTTGTTTTACATATCACTCTGTTTAGATGAGATAGTAAGTATCAATATAACGAATTTATACCGACTAAAAATAACATACAGCTCTTTATTAAAAGAGCGGGTTCATAAGAGTTATTTGTTAATAAATTGGACACTGAAATTGTCCAAAAAGGCCTGGATCAATAGTGTCATGTTCGTAAACTGAGCTACATTTGGATCAGTACATAGTATGAATCGTATTAATCAATTAAATCATGAAAACGGGCTATACTGAGTTCGGTGTAATACACCATCATGTGTTTTCTGTGTGAGTTAAACAAGTCAAGAGTGCTGCTGCAGAAATCTACTTTTGTTAAATATTTAAAACAAAAATCTCAGCTACTAAGTTCAATCAGCTGACAACCCTATTGTTGACATGTTTTTATATTACAGAGTCAGGCCTGGATGAAAACCTGCTTAAAGAGAGAGATAGCTTAACTGGGAAGATAAAGCCTGGTGCTGATGTACCCGGTAAGCTACATGAAGAATTGTAAAACCGAAAAAGCTCTGATGAAGCTGAAAAGACCTGTCAGCTCAACCTCAGTAAGTATGCTCTTTTTGACAATCTTTTATATAAAAAAAGAAAAACAGAAACAAAGACTGGTCAGCATTTAATGCAGCAACTAATTAAACATAAGTCCACAAGAAAACAGGCAAAAAATAGTAGGCTAAATACTATAAAACCGTCAATTCCAGTTTTTCAAAACACAATACCACAAAAGACAATGAATGTTTATGCTGCTTATGTATCTTTTCAAGGCCCCTTTAAATGAATCAGTTCAAGAAATGCAAAGAAGAATAGAAGGGCTACAGGAAGAAAACAGCGGCTCAGAGAGGAACTTGAAAACTGTAAGGGACAAATTAGTGGACTGAGATCTCGAGTCACGTCTTTCAGTTATTTATATTTTATCTAAACAAAAACTTCTCACAAAATAACAATAATACAATAAAAAGTAAACAATATTCTCTCTAAAAAGTTGATGCAGTTGTTATAGAGCCAATATTTACCTGATCTTAAAAATTACTTTGATCTGTCAATACAGTCAGGTTGATCATGTTAAATAACCAGTTCATTTAGATGTTACCACATACATTTCTCCAGTGAAGTGCAGACATGATGCAAGTGTTGTAAATGGCCACTTCATTGATTACAGGTCTCTAATATAATATATGTTTTTATAGAAAAATTTCAAAGCACCTTTTATATTTCTCTAAATTATTTATAAGATAAAATAAATTGTTTATATAAAAAATAATTAGTTAAAATCTTGTTTCAGAGATTCCTGGATTCTCAATGAGCTGAGAAGGCTAAGGACAGAGGCACGACCTCAAACTGAAAGTGAGGTAAATATAAAATTGTATTTAGAAAAAAATGTTGTTTCAATCCTCAAATTTGATTGATTGGTGGTCCAAGACATTACACTGTTTGTATTACTCTGTGTTCACAATATTACAGATTATGTATGTGGTGCACAGTAGAAGCAGGTTGGGGAATGGATTGATCTGAATTTAGGAGCATATTTTTTGAAAGCCCTCAATGCTCCTATTTAGTGAGTAGGGAGCAGAAAAAGAAAACCCAGAGTGGAATATATGTGTTGCTCACATTATACTAAACACACTCTTTGTCACACACACAGTTTCGTAATGAACTGAAACCTTTGTACACTTCTCATAATAACATAAAATTTTTCTACTATTGTGTTTTTTCATAATCCTTGTCACCAATGTCAATATCAAACTAATACAAGCCTAAAAATAGAAGAAAAAAAACAATCAAGCTCACTGAAAATAAATAAAGTCAGTGATGAAATAAGTATAAGAAACTAATTGCAAGCAATAGGACAAAAACTACAATAAATAAGAAACGCTACATACATTGTGTAAATTAATTAGTCTTCACTGTGTTAATTATATCTATCTATCCATCTATGATAGATATAATTAACTTGTTTATTATGTATAGATTAGGGCTGGGTATCGATTCAGATGTCCCGATTCGCAAGCTCTCGATTTGATTCTCGATTTTTTTTATTACATTCAGTGAATATAGTTTTAATACAAAAGCTATTGATATTTCTAACAAAACGAACATCAGTTTACAAATAGTGAATTAATAAAAAGAAATTAAGAACCACAGGCCTGTATTTTAAACCTATTCTTTTTTTCTATAGGGTCCTTTCTTAAACAATAATTGGGCCCTATAAAATGTTAATTTTACATTAAATTAAACATTAATTTTCATTTGATTAGGATAAATTAAATTAAACCCTTTTATTTTTTTTTACACTGAATGAATGACAGGCTTTCTGTTGTAACATCGCACATCGGTAAATAAGGGTGACATCTAGTGGAGAAGACTAATGATAAGAATCACATTAATCAGATCTTGTTTTAAATGCGTGCTGAAATAAATACCGGAAAAGATCGATTCGCGGCTTTTGAGAATCGATATAGAATCGACGTCATCAAAAAAAAAAAAAAAGATTAATCGAAAAATCAAATTTTTTTTTGCCCAGCCCTAGTATAGATTCTATATATATATATATATTATTTTTATTATTATTTCTTCTTATTAAAGTTACAAAAGTGATTTAGTCAAGAGCAGTGAGAGATTTTCTAGAAATGTGCTGTGATTAATATGAATGGCAGACAGAACGAATATTGGACAGCTTCCCCTTTAAGACCGAAGTCCGGCTCCAATATACTGTTACATATGTGTTTTTTCTTTCAGCTGTTTTCTCTCTCTTAAAGGAACACTCCACTTTTTTTTGGAAATAGGCTCATTCTCCAACTCCCCCAGAGTTAATAAGTAGAGTTTTACCGTTTTTGAATCCATTCAGCCGATCTCCGGGTCTGGCGAGAGCACTTTTAGCATAGCTTAGCATAGATCATTGAATCCAATTAGACCAGTAGCATCGCGTTCAAAAATGACCAAAGAGTTTCGATATTTGTCCTATTTAAAACTCGACTCTTCTGTAGTTATATCGTGTACTAAGACCGGCGGAAAATGAAAAGTTGCGATTTTCTAGGCTGATATGATTAAGAACTATACTCTCATTCTGGCGTAATAATCAAGGAAGTTTGCTGCCGTAACATGGCCACAGCAGGCGCAGTGATATTACGCAGCGCCTGAAAGTAGCTAGGTAACTAGTTATAATATAGCTGGGGACTACTTTCAGGCGCTGCGTAATATCACTGCAATATCAAAATTGCAGTCATGTTGTTTAATCATTGTTCCTATGGACACATGATAGCTGTGCTCATATTCAGAACAACAGCAAAACAGTACAACATGGCTTTGGCTTTGGTCTAATAATTTATAGACTAACTTTCCTGGAATTGTGAGGGTTTTTTTTTTATAACACTTTATATAAGGGGTATCACACTCGGCTCCTGGAGGGCAACTGTCCTAGCTTTGTTCTAAACCTGCTCCAACACACATATCGGTAGTTTTCAAACCAATCTAAAGGACCGTTTGTCAGTTATTTATTAATGTATATTAGTCATGTCCATTTTTTTTTTTTTTTTTTTTTTGCAGAAAAAGTGAGCTGTGCTTTCCCTATTCTCAGCCTCAGACGTCACGCCCATGGACCGTTGGCTAAACATCTGATACATATGGCACACAAAAGTGGAAACACTTCAAGAGTTTCAATGTCGTCATCGGACTGGTTGAATTATACAAGATTTCCGGGAGACGTGCTTGTTGCACCTGGAAACAAAGATACCATGACGCCGAACTCCTCACGAAAGAAGAAAGCCGTCATGTTTACAACTGTGATGACGAGCGCTTATCAGGATCATCTAACCGCTGGATTTTTAAAAGTATGTGAAATATTTAAAGTTCATGGCATAGAATCTGTAAAATACGTCCGAGAGTTTTACACACCGGTCTGTTACTGTGGTGACATTTCCACACCCCGAAACATGATGCTGAACGAAATGAACTGTGATTGGTTGTTTGACATGTCGGTCAAACGGCCTCATGGGCGGGCCTTGGCCAATGAAAGCTGCCATGGATTCCAGACCTTAAGCCGTCAGTCTGAAGCTCTGGCTACGCGAAACAATGCTTTCCCTAATGTGGACACAGGATCCCTGAGAGAGGCTGTTCACATCAAATGATCAAATGAGCAAAAGCTTAATTGTGAGATGTTAATGTTTAAATACTGTGAATTTGCATTTTCATGCTTTGTTTAATTGTGCCTTATATTGTTTTTATTGTGTCATATACCCAACTTTGTAGTGTACACAGATTGTGTTGTTACACATGGTGAATAAATGTTGAAATGTAATATGGCAGATGTAGTATGGTGTGTCACATTTTTGTATTGGTAACATTTTTAAGATTATGACAAGTATGCTAGTAATACCACAGGTTTATGACAGAAAAACTATGGTTTTCTTGCAATAATATCATAGCAAATTAAGTGTTACCATAAAAAACCCTGCAAAATTATTACAGGAATACAACAAAAATATTACAAAAGGACCACAGGACTATTACAGGAAAGCCAGCAGTAATACCACAGGTTTATGACAGAAAAACTATGGTTTTCTTGCAGGAATATCAGAGCAAATTAAGTGTTACCATTAAAAAACCCTGCAAAATTATTACAGGAATACCACAAAAATATAACAAAAGGACCACAGGACTATTACAGGTATTACTGCAGAAATATGACAGTAGTACCACAGGAATATCACAGATATATTACATGCAGTACAACAAAAATGCTGTGGTAAAGCGTCCCAAAAAACAACACAATACCACATAATTACCACACAATTTTTGTGTAGTACTTTTAATGTTTTACCACATGTAATACCACAGGTAATTTTTGTAAGGGGTGTTTCTGTCACAGGGCCTCCAATCATCCACAAACATCAAACAGCAACAAAACAGACATAAGAATGAATGAAAACTTTAAGTATGGTATTTAATGTGCGTAAGAAATTAAAAATGCAAAAATGAAATGAACTTTTCAAGTTGAAATAAAATTGTAAGATGTTAAAAGTGGAGTTTTTTCTTCAAAAATGTGATCAAATACAAGTAGTCCGACTGCACTTGAATAAAACATAAATACCCCAAAATAATACTTGAGGAGAGTAATCAAGCCTTTTTTTACAGGCTTTACACAGTTCCGGGTTTTCAGGTCTAACGTGTGTTTTGTTGTGTTTGTTAGAGCGGAAGTACAGCGGCAGGAAGTAGAAAGGTAACACTTCCGGAAACATTTGCGCGGAGGCTAGCAGAAGAGGCTAACGGTGTTTGTTTGAGCATCAGTGTGATTATTCCAGCATTAATCCCGCTGTGTTTGACGGGTATCTGACGGATATGATCTCTGAGGGCGGATGGGGCGCGGAGCGCGGAGCTGCGAGCGCGGGAGACAGCTGAAGTGACCCGCGGCGGAGCAGCTTTTGTTCGGCGCGCTTCTCTCGGAGTAAACACGGAAACACTGCCCGTCTGAAGCCGCTTCGTGTTGGGTTACAGCGAGCAGGAATGAGCCGCTGACGATGATGAAGAAGATCTGAGGCGCAGCGGTGACACATGGCGCTGTTCCGCGAGTTCCAGGCTCCGCCGGAGTGTCCGGTGTTCGAGCCCAGCTGGCAGGACTTCAGCGACCCGTTCAGCTTCATCCACAAGATCCGGGAGATCGCCGAGAACACGGGCCTCTGCAAGATCCGCCCGCCGCAGGTACCGTGACCGCGATTTACCTCAGCGATTTACCAGAGTAAACACCACAGTAAACACCAGGGTAAAACACACAGTAAAACACCGTACAGCACCAGATCAGACCTCACAAACCCACTGAATCCCAGGAATGACCCCATTAGACCACAAGTGCTTCATACTTCGCTATTATTATTCATTATTAAGATCATAATCAGACCAGGCCCGTTTACATTCAGTCATCAGCAGACGCTTCTATCCGCTGAGACCCATGAGGAGAACAGAAGCGATCAGAACAACACACGAGAAGCGCTGCGACAGCCAGCCTGACACCACACACACACACGGGTTATATGATAGTTAAACACTATACAAGTGGATAGAATAGAGTGCAAGTGTTAGAGGGTCAAGTGTTGTGTTTTTCTGAATAAAGAAAACAGATAAAATAGAGTTAGAGAGCTCTAGACTTGGAGGCTCATTTTTATAATAATTAGAAAGAAAACTAGTAGCTAGAATAGAGTTAGAATAGAGAGTGCTAGAGGCTCAAATGAAGATGTTTTTGTATTGTATATATTTGTATTCACAAATGAATATTTAAATAATTTCAGTGATTATCGACATCCAGTTATTGTGTTTCTTAATATGAATTTAAATATGAATTAATTTGTTAATTTGTTTCTTTTATTGGTTTCACTTTATTTTGATGGTCCCTTTAACACATTCTGTTGACTATAAGTAATGTTGCACCTACATTTCTCCTGACTCTCATTAGAGTGTTAGTAGTGTATTAGTTGACTGGTAGGGTCAGGGTTAGATTAAGTTGACACGTTCTTGCAAAGTTACTTATAGTCAGTAGAATATCTTTTGGGAGACCAACACAATAAGGAGTTAGTAGATATGAAGCAGACAGTCTACTAATACTCTTATGAGAGTTTGTTGACATTACTTAGTTTGTTACTTGGTGTCAACAGAATGTTCAAAAGGGACCATCAAAATAAAGTGTTACCCTTTTATTTTTCTATTTTCTATTTCTTTTTTGATGTTTTAGTAAATTATCTTGTGTGTTTGTCAGTTTTATTCAGTTTTTTTACGCATGTTTATGTTTTTGATGATGTTTGGTTAGTTTAGTGCGTAGAGTTAAACTGAAGGAAAGCGAGAGCTGTTGCTGTGACGGTCAGCTGAAATAGAGTTAGTGTCGTCACGCACATAAATGATCTGTATTCAGTGCCAGTGAAGATCCACGGGACCAAAGCAAGACAAAACATGCAAATTAAACAAAGTCAAACAAAAATAAACTGTACAAAAATCAATGCCATTCTTTATACTTATTCAAAATTGTGTTTCAGGTTTTCCGCAAGTAATAGAAGTATGGAAGAAAGTTAACAAGTTTCACCCGAAGGTTTTTGTCATGTTTCTGCTGCTGTCGTCTCTGTTTTAGGGTTTCATGATCAAACACAACATTAGATCATTGACAACAGCTAAAATATAACATTTCAGTAAATCACAAACCTCAGCTTTTATCATAAATTTAGATTAGATTACACAGGGCTTGACATTAAACATTCTCATGTGGTTGTCTCAAAGTTAAATTGAGTTATAAATATAATTATTTATTGTAGTTATAGAAAACACATTTAGTTTATTTAGATTTTCCTTTTTAAATGAAATAATGAACAAAATAATAAAGCAGGGCTCGACATTAACGCTTGTCCGGGACAAGTGAATGTTTTGGACGGGCGAGTGAAAGAGAAATGTACTTGCCCAATCGGACAAGTAACTTGAAAAAGTCAATACCAAAAACAATAATAACTGCCTTTATTTGTGATGCAGCCTTTGTTATAGGGGTGTGCGATTATATATCGCTTGCCATAATTTCGTAATTGTTGTTTTAACGAGTACATCGCAAGAATCAAACAAAGAGTGCACGCATAATTACGTAACAATGCATGACGAATGAGCAGAAAATTCAAGACATGGGGGAGGAAAATGTATGCATTTATATCATTTCATATAGTTAATATCACACGAGGATCGAACGCCGTTTTTTTTTTTTTGCTTCAAAAATCATCATGATTACAAATGATAACAGTTCAATAAACAAGAAGTTAACATTTAAGAGACTTATGTTTTAGACACCATATTGCCTGTTTTTGCTCTATTTCACCAACAAAAATAACTCCAAACATAGCCACAGCGCTGTTTTGCGTCTCTGAGGAACATGACGGTGTTTCGTGCCTGAATGAATCAACCGTTTAAATGATTCGGTTCAGTCACAATGACTCGCTTATTAACAGTGACTTGACGCCACCTACTGGTGGTTTTAATTTCACATTTACAGTATTTTTTTATTTTTTATTATTTAATTTCAAATATCAATATTCAACATTATATGTATCAAAACATTATTTATTAATTTGTAATTGCAGATTAAATTATTCCATGTCCCTCAGAGCTGCATTAGACAGTGTGTAAATATATCTGTTCCACTTCAGATGCAGCTTCTGTTTCCTCTGCATGCAAAGATGAATTTTGTTGAAACTGATTTCATTTGTTTGGTAACAGCCCAAATGTCTTATTATACTAATTGACTGATTAAATTTAGCTAATTAAAACTTTTTAAATTTAAGTTTGAAAATAATGAAATATATATATATATATATATATATATATATATATATATATAAATATTAGCATTTCATTTTTAAGTTTACTAAAAAAAATTGTATTTGTATTTAATTCTAACTTTTTTATTTTAAAATATAATAGTATTATCACAGTTTATCAGTTAGAATTTAATACAAATACAATTTTTTTTTAGTAAACTTAAAAATAAAATGCTAATATTTATATTATTTTATATATATATATATATATATATATATATATATATATATATATATATATATATATATAATTTTCATTATTTTCAAACTTAAATTTAAAAAGTTTTAATTAGCTAAATTTAATCAGTCAATTAGTATAAGACATTTGGGCTGTTACCAAACAAATGAAATCAGTTTCAACAGAATTCATCTTTGCAGTGCAGAGGAAATTACCCCTATAACAAAGGCTGTATCACAAATAAAGGCAGTTATTATTGTTTTTGATCTTGACTTTTTTCAAGTTACTTGTCCGATTGGGCAAGTACATTTCTCTTTCACTTGCCCGTCCAAAACATTCACTTGTCCCGGACAAGCAGACAAGCGTTAATGTCGAGCCCTTGATTCCATATATTTTAAGACACGTGTATATCAAATAGAAGGAAACTGTAGAATTAAAAACAATTTACAATAAGATTCCGTTTGTTAGATAACACGACCTATCAATAAACAATAGTTACAGTCATGGCCAAAAATATCGGCACCCTTGGTAAATATGATCAAAGAAGACTGTGAAAATTAATCTGCATTGTTAATCCTTTTGATCTTTTATTTAAAAAATTCACAAAAATCTAAGCTTTCATTGGATAATAAGAATTTAAAATGGGGGGAAACATCATTATGAAATAAATGTTTTTCTCTAATACACATTGGCCACAATTAACAGCACCCTTTTATTCAATACTTTTTGAAACCTCCGTTTGCCAGTTTAACAGCTCTAAATGTTCTCCTATAATGCTGACGAGGTTAGAGACACCTGACAAGAGATCAGAGACCATTCCTTCATCCAGAATCACTCCAGACCCTTTAGATTCACAGCTTCTTCTCTTCAGGTCACTCATGTTCTACAGGGTTCAGGTCAGAGGACTGGAATGACCAGCAGAAGCTTGGTTTTGTGCTCAGTGACCCATTTGTGTGTTGTTTTTGAGGTTTGTGTTTGGATTATTGTACGGTTGGAAGATCCAAACATGGCCCATTATAAGATTTCTAACAGAGTCAGTCACTTATTGATTTTTTATCTGTTGGTATTTGATCGAATCCATGATGCCATGCGTCTAAACAAGATGTCCAGGACCTCCAGCAGAAATATAGGCCCACAACATCAAAAATACAGCAGTATATTTCATATTTTTATCCCTGTGTTCACCAAACCCATCTTGAGTGTTTGCTGCTAAAAAGCTCATGTTTTAGTTTGATCTGAGCATAGAAGCCAGTCCCATTTGAAGTTCCAGTCGTGTCTGATAACTGAAGCTGCTGGAGTTTGTTTCTGGATGAGTGAGGAGAATTTTTCTTGAAATCCTCCCAAACAACATGTGCTGATGTAGGGGCTGTTTGACAAGGTTTTCTGACCCCGAGACTCAACTATTTTCTGCAGTTCTCCAGCTGTGGTCCTCGGAGAGTCTTTAGTCACTCAAACTCTCCTTCTCACCGTGCATTAGGACGATATAGACACACGTCCTCTTACAGACAGTTTCATAACATTTTATGTTGATTGGAAATTCTTAATTATTGCCCTGATGGTGGAAATGGGAATTTTTACTGCTCTAGCTCTTTTCTTAAAGCCACTTCACTAATTTGTGAAGCTCAATTATGTTTTGCTGCACATCAGAAATATATTCTTTGGTTTTTCTCATTGTGATGATGATTAAGGGGGTTTGGGCTTTGTTTTCCCTCCTATTTATATTTCTGTGAAACAGGAAGCCATGGCTGGATAATTGCATGTTCATAATCACCCTGGAGTGCTCAAAATTGTGAATATGAATGGGAATATACTTCAGAGATATTTTACTCATGAGCACTTCTAGAGGTGCCAATAATTATGTCCAACGTGTATTTGAGAAAAACATTTATTTCATAATGATGTTTCCCCCCATTTAAAATTTTTATTATCCAATGAAAGCTTAGATTTTTGTGAATTTTTTAAATAAAAGATCAAAAGGATTAACAATGCAGATTAATTTTCACAGCCTTCTTTGATCATATTTACCAAGGGTGCCGATATTTTTGGCCATGACTGTATAAAGCAATTATTCTTCTTAGAGTTAATTTCAAAATTTCCTAATACATAAAATCAAAAGTTCAGTCTGTTAAAATGATTTAATGCTCAATTAACAAACATGAATGAAATAACATTCAAAAACATAAATTAATGTTGTAAAAATATATTATTCACTCACTGTAAGTTGGTGTTAGATAATAACATGAAGTCATGTTGAATGAAAATAATAAAATTTGACTGTACTTTCATTTAATCCAAACTGTGTATATATTTAACTTTAAAGGGCTTTTAACCTGCTAATTATCCATAAACACTGTTGACCGTTTGTACATCCTCTAACACGCATATTTTAGATTCACAATTCCTTTGAAAGCCTCTGGTGTGTAAAAGTTAGGCATGCTTCGATCTGATACTCCGGATCGGTATCGGCTCAGATACGGTCATGTTCTGCGGATCGGGTATCGGTCAGACGAGACCGATCCTAGTCCCATATTGTGTGTATAGTACTGTTTTATTGTTGAGCCCCACAAAAGCACAAAAACATTATAAAACACCATAAAGTCCAAGTGTTCTGAAGCTGTTCCATAGTTTAATATGAGGTACAGATGAAGATTTAAGTCGTTAAACTCGTTCACATGAACTCTTCTCCGCTGCGTCTCTGTCCAGCATCCAAACTGTGTGTCCGCTCTCTGTTAATAGAATAACTTCTGCTGCTGAATTATCCACTAACCAAGTTACTTAATATTACTGTTGACATACTTTATGATTATATATTTTTTCATGAGTTATTTTTCATTAAAATGATGTTATCTATATTTAGTAGATTGTGTTTATCACACAATAGAGTGACGATCAGGTCGACACACAGAAGTATAGTGATTCTACACTGATTATAAAAACTGTGCTAGTATCGGATCGGATCAGAATCAGCCGAGACTCTGGATCGGATCTGAAAGAATGGGATCGTTGCATCTCTAGTTAAAATAGGAAATGCCATCATGTCCTCCGTTTTTTTTTTTTTCACTAATAAAATTTATAGGAGCATTAAATAGTTAATAAAGAAACTGCATTCTAATGCTCATTATATTAGTGTTAGCTGCGCTTATGCTAACAATTAACTCCGCTAATAACAGCGACGTTTATTTCAGTCCGACATTCAAAATAAAATATGGAATAATAATCATAACAGAAGATCAGAAATATGCCTTTTTGTAGGGCTGCATGATATATCGCATGCGATATTTATTGCACATCTCGTCAGTAAAGCTGGTTCTGTAATCAGCGGTAATTTCCATCACGTGTGTGATTTCACACGGAGCTGCATTTAAACAACGGCTCTGTGTGTGTGTGTGTGTGTGTGTGTGTGTGTGTGTGTGTGTGTGTCTGTTCTCAGTCTGTTCTCTGCTGTGTTTCAGGGCTTGTGTGTGTGTGTGTGTGTGTGTGTGTGTGTGTGTGTGTGTGTGTGTGTGTGTGTGTGTGTGTGTCTGTTCTCAGACTGTTCTCTGCTGTGTTTCAGGGCTTGTGTGTGTGTGTGTGTGTGTGTGTGTGTGTGTCTGTTCTCAGACTGTTCTCTGCTGTGTTTCAGGGCTTGTGTGTGTGTGTGTGTGTGTGTGTGTGTGTGTGTGTGTGTCTGTTCTCAGACTGTTCTCTGCTGTGTTTCAGGGCTGGCAGCCTCCCTTCGCCTGTGACGTGCGTAGTTTCCGGTTCACCCCTCGAGTGCAGCGGCTCAATGAGCTGGAGGTGAGTCGAGTCTCAGTGCTGTGATAACGGAGATGATGTCTGTGTCTGCTCCTCACCCGGTGTCTCGTCCGCTCAGGCGCTCACCAGAGTCAAGCTCAACTTCTTGGACCAGATCGCCAAGTTCTGGGAGCTGCAGGGCTGCAGGCTGCGCTTGCCTCACGTGGAGAGGAGAGTGCTGGACCTGTACCTGCTGAGCAAGGTACAACACTCACATCAGCCCTCATCTGACGCCCTGAGAGGCGTCCTGTGCAGACCGGTTATATAGACGCCGCGCACAGAGCTGGCAGAGAAACACTGGTGGAGGCAAACGGGTCAAATCCAGGGAACAAGAGGAAATATATATATCTGTGCCTTTGGATGTCAGAATCTGAATGCAAATCTTTTTATAGAATACTGTCGTCAAAGACGCCGTTTGAAGCTAAACGCAGGCGTTTAAAACAGATGAATGGATGAAAACTGCTATGATCACTTTTAGAGCTTAAACTTGATTTCAACAGTCGGTCTACATAATATTCACATTTGCAGTTCATAGGGGACGCACTGTATTAGCCCTCCAGTTACAGCAGGAAATATTATTTAAACCTATTACTATTAACATATTTACATATTAATTTTATCTCACAATTATGACTTTTTTTTTCTCACAAATTTAAGTTTATATCTCCTAATTCAGACTTTATAACTCAATTTAACTCAAAAATGGTGAGTTTTTCAATTCTGAGGTAAAGGAGGCAGAAGAGCCGAGGGGAAAAGAGAGAACGACGAGTTGATTAGAATTGTGAGATATAATCTGGGAGTTGCGAGAATAAAGTCAGAATTTTGAAATATAAAATCAGATTTACCTTTTTTTTTTAATTCTTTTATTCCGTGGCTCCATAGACTGCCGCTTGAAAACCGTGTTTTCTGACACCAGAACATCCCTGTTTCTGTAGGATTACCCCACTAACCTCAGTTTAGCTGAGTAACAGAGCTTATCGCTGGGTGACAAGGTGTTGTAATATGAGGAGAACGTTTTGAAAATAACATCTGATCAATATAATCTATAACCTTTTTAAATCTAACTATTTTGAACTGTATCTGTGTAATTCTGTAGCCGTAAAGGCTGTCTCTCACAGGTTTTCTGCAACAATGATGCACGCTTAATGAACTCATTTTTGTGAGAACCTCAAATTTGACCAGTTTTAAATTAGCATTCACACTCATTTTTGCAGCACGGGTCACGTTGGTGTGTAAATACGCTGATATAATGTGAAGTGGAACACGCGTCTGCTCTCTCCTCTCTGTGCAGCTGGTGTCTGCAGAAGGAGGGTTCGAGGTGGTCTGTAAGGAGAAGCGCTGGTCCAGGATCAGCAGCCGCATGGGTTTTCCAGCCGGGAAGGGCGTGGGGTCGCTGCTGCGCTCTCACTTCGAGAGGATCCTGTATCCGTATGAGCTCTTCCAGTCCGGAGCGTCTCTGACCGTGAGTCCGGCTCCCGCAGCCGCTGCTGGTGTGACGAGTGTCTCGAGTCACTCCTGACAGGTGTGTGTGTGTGTGTGTGTGTGTGTGTGTGTGTGTGTGTGTGTGTGTGTGTGTGTGTGTGTGTGTGTAGAGCGTTCACAGGCTTTACCCAGAAGCCCCTGACCCCGAGGACGTAGATGAAGGCATTGGAGGTGGAGAGGAGGAGGCTGCAGATGAGGATGAAGAGAAGGAGAGACGAGCCGAGAGACGCTCCCCTCGACGGCTCAAGGACGAGGTTGCTTTCTCTCTCAGTCTTCTTTGAGCAGACAGTTCAGTCTGTCTGAGCCTGTGCTGACGTGATGTTTGTGTGTCTCAGAGAGAAAACACGGAGCCCAAAGGCATGCAGGTGTTCAGCGGCAGCCCGCAGCTCCTCGGGTTAGACATCATGACCGCAGCAGGTGAGACACTCAGCAGATCATGACAGACATCAGTGCTGCTCCGCAGACAGCGGTGTGTAAAGAGAGTGTGTGTGTGTGTGCAGATGAGGAGGGCTTCCTCAGGAAACAGAAGCACATGAGGGCTCAGGCGTTTGCCATTAAGATGCGTCCACGCAAGGAGGTGCTGGAGGTCAATTACGTGAGTACGATGTTTGTGTGTCATCCTGCATTATAACTGTTCCTGTGTTTGAGCTTCTACATTGTTCAGTACAAGCTGCACTAAAGACTGATTACACTCATTCCCAACGGATCTGTTTCCTTAACATGAACGCCTTTTTATTAACATCACAATGGTTGGCTTGATGTCCAGTAATTGCCGGTGAAATTATCTTGATTTTTCTGCAGACAAACTAGTGATGTGATTTTTGGCTCATTTCCACTAACCAGGTCTTTCAAATAACCCATGCAATGTGAGACGCTTTGGACAAAAGCGTCTGCGAGACACATACATGTAGATATAATGAGATTCCTCACCTTTCTAAGACTCCGTGTCCAGTCAGATTTACAACGCTTTTCACAACACTCATCAGTTCACAGCAGCTTTACCAAAAATCATGATGTTAATATTTATAATATATTCATGCTTTATAGTCATATTTATCAGATTACAGCTGGAAGATAATAAAGTTACATTGTGCAAGGATATAAACAGTCGTGAGATTGGCTTTACTTCTGTTTTGTCTGAATTAAAAAAAAAAAAAAAAACTAACCATACAGTTTTTGATATCACAAATACAGTCTGCTAACTTTGTCAGGTCTGGAGGAAGTATAGAGCTGAGAGTCATTATCATTAACAGTGAAAACTAATGGCAAGCTTCGTGCTAATATCCCCTAAGAGGAGAAGAGTAACGGACCTAATACTGAGCCCTGTGGCACACCATGCTTCAGTACTTCAGAGTCAGCAGTTCATCGTTTCAAAACAACTTTATTTCTTCTGCTCTGATGTTTTGAGCCTGATGACATAAAACTCTGTTATTATGCAGCGCTGCTTTAATGGCTAGTACTCGATGTTGAGAGTGTGTGTGTGTGTGTGTCTGACTGGCAGATCGACCTGTACATGTGCATGGCGTGTGGGCGGGGCGATGAGGAGGACCGCCTCCTGCTGTGTGACGGCTGTGACGACAGCTACCACACCTTCTGCCTGATCCCGCCGCTGCAGGACGTGCCCAAAGGAGACTGGCGCTGCCCCAAGTGTGTGGCAGAGGTACCTCACCGCTCAACACACACACACACACATACACACACACACACACATACACACACACACCTGCTGTAGTGAATGCTTCTCCGTGATGCGCTGATCTCCCGTCACACAGGAGTGCAGCAAGCCTCGCGAGGCGTTCGGCTTCGAGCAGGCCGTGCGCGAGTACACGCTCCAGAGCTTCGGCGAGATGGCCGACCACTTCAAGTCCGACTACTTCAACATGCCTGTTCACGTAAGTACCGTCTACACGCTTATCAACATCTAAAGCAGTGTTCAGAGAGCAGTGCTGTAAACATGCTGTGTGTGTGTGTCAGATGGTGCCGACGGAGCTGGTGGAGAAGGAGTTCTGGCGTCTGGTCAGCAGCATCGAGGAGGACGTGATCGTGGAGTACGGCGCTGATATCAGCTCCAAGGACGTGGGCAGCGGCTTCCCAGTGCGAGACGGCAAGAGAAAACTCATCGGCGACGAGGATGTAAGACGCTTCATTTCATACGGCTGCATCTCATACCTGTGTATGAATCACATGAGGAAATGTCATTAAAAGACGACTTGAAAATTCTCAGCTTCTCTGGATTTACGATAGTTATGTAAATTGGAAAATGTGTTTTATTCTGTAAACTACTGATGTCATTTCTTGCAAATTTGAAATAAAAATGTTGTAATTTAGACAGGGCTCCAGACTAAGGTTTGTGAGCAGTGGCAGCAGCGCTAGTAAGCTCTACAGGTGGGGGCGCGAGAAGCAGATTTAGTAGCGCTGGGGGGTGATGTGTGGGGGTATTAAAAACAAAGATAATTTAGTCATAAAAATACTATTGTTTTGCATTAACAAGTGCAGTTACTAATAATATTAAACGTTTATTTCTTGGTAATGCACAGTTGACCTATCGGTAAGCCCCTCCCCTCGAACACAGACTAGCCAATGGCAGTGGAGTATCAGCTGCACGGGGAGCGGAACTCAGACATCTTCAGGTTTCAGCGCCATAGAGAAACACTGAAGATCCGAAGCTCGCATCGGTTTTATGGGGTTTATGCTTCAAAAATGGAAAAGCGATGTGCCTGGGGTACTCGTAACACTGACTCCAGGTGTCCTGAGAGGATGGGCGATATCACTTATTTATTACATTTCCTGAATCCAAACAAAACGGAGCAAAATGTCCCTAAGTATTCAAACGTGTCTTGTACAGTGTA